>CP025648.1:5983286-6034268 GCA_003576665.1 Ipomoea trifida
TTACTTCAAAATAAAAAATTATAATAAAACTTGAATTCCGTACATGTCAATTACATAATATTAGTTTTACCTAAACAAGAAAGTCACATGACACAACAAACATACAATCATTTAAATAAATTTACGATAAATTACAACACAACAATAATATAATGGGTCATACTTGTGTGAGACCGTCTCACGGATCCTTATTCGTGAGACGGGCCGGGTCGGGTCAAAGCACCATGCAAATGTCATACTTATATGTTTAAATGTCATACTTATATGTTCAAATATAACACTAATCAAGAATACAATTTTTGTTACTTATAAGAGAAAAAGTAATACATTTTTCATAGTAAGTAATGTTGACAAGTGCCCCTTACTTATAAGGGCAAATATAATACTTTTGAGGAAAAATATAATACTTTAAATCAAAATGTAAAAGTATTGTTTTTTCCCTTAAAAGTATTACATTTACCTTTATAAGTAACGAAATTTTTATTTCTAATAATTAGTATTACATTTGAGCATATAAGTATGACATTTGTGCATATAAGTGTTATATTTGCATCTCGACCCGCCCCGCCCCGACCCGTCTCATGGTGAGACGGTCTCACACAAGTTTTTGCCTAATATAATTTGTATTTAATTAGGCATCACATAATTCATTTTTTAAAACTCTACAAATAGGAAGACAAGAAAGCAGTCAAACTAATTAAAATGTGGAAATCATAAAAAATAAAAGTCTATTAGAATCAAATCGCGTATGAATTGAAACTGCAGAGTTTATTAATTAAAAAAGAAAACCCATTGAGAGGATTGAATATTAAAAGGTAGGACTATGAACTAGGGAAAAAAAAAAGAATTTTAAAGTATCTTTGATTCACGAAACAAACTTAAAATGAATAATATTGTCAGGTTATAGACCCTATATTGTTGTTTAGTGAAATCAACATTAACTTATTGAATATGTAATATTAAGGTTCAACTGCACTATTTTACAAAATTAAGAAGTCTAAATGGAGATTTTATTATCAATGACTTTATGGGTTAGTGGTACGAAATGACTCTTTTATATGGGAGATCATGAGTTTTTAATCCTAGTGGGATGATACTAAATCTTTGTGTCTCAGTAGGTTGAGAAAGTAATACTTATTTAATTCTTTTTCTCTAAAATATATTCCCTCTGTCTCATTTTATCTGTCCTACTTACTATTCATTGGTCAAATAAACTATTTTTTCATTGTTTATTTCTTTAGTATTTTTTACTTATTTTTAAATTTGATTTTTTTGTGTTTAATAGTATTTTTAGTGTAGTTTCTAAATATATAAAATTTGTATGTTAATGCTAAACTTAATATTATGAAAAATTAAATAAAAATAACTTTTGAATCAGACATATAAAATGAGACGGAGGGAGTAATAATTGCATGTGTGACAATGTAAAATTTTACCGTTATATCAATAAATTGTATTGATATGAAATTAACTCGATGGCATCTCGCTCATAGGGAAAGAAAAAGAAAAAGAAATGTAAAGTGGAAAGAAAGAGAACAGATGAAAAAGGTGTTGTCTCGGTGCACGTGTTATGCACCTAACTACACTTACTGATTTAATTATTATTACTCCCTAATATATAGCTATGAGTCACTGAATCTTATACATAAATACGATGTTGTCTGATTGTCGGAACCATAAAAAATGTTAAACATCTTAGATCTCATCAGATAATGATAATAACAATATTATTATTAAATTAATTTGTTATAATGGAAAGAAAATTTTTAAAAAAATAGAAAACAAAAAAGTGGGTCATTCATTATATCAACCATTTTGGCAGGTCTCAATAACATAAACAGTGTTTTTAAATCCTAGGAGACGCTTGATAACTTGATATGACAAATTTATATTTTGTATACAAATTTAAATTACTTTACAATATATATACATACATACATATTTTAAAATTTAGGTCATTATAGTTTTGCTGGACTAATCTAAACACCATAGGAATCGCGAGTTGCGCAATCAACCTAAAGGCCAAATCCTTAATTATTTTCATGTGTACACAAAGGATCTCATTCGGACCAGTTGTTATACCATGGACCAGGATCCACCTTGCAAGGTGGACCCTGGTCCTAAATTTTGTATTTTTAGTAATAAAATTGTGAACTTTTAGAATATAAATTGTGTTTCTAAGTCAAAATACATACAACTGTGTTAACATTGTGTGTTAGACTATTAGTAGTATTCAAACTGTGAATTTTTAAAAGATAAATTGTGAACGTTTAGTATGTAAATAGTATATATTTGATCCCATGTCGATATTGCAAGGTGGACCTGGGTCCACAGAATAATTGGTAATCCAAACCTTTTAATATCTTTGGGTCTTTTTTCAATACTTGTTTCTAGTGAGATTCAAATTCCTATACAATCACTTTCAATCCGAATTTTAAGTCAAACGATAAACCAACTATGTTAAGCTCAAGATATAAGGTACATCGTACCAATCACAGTTGCATTAAAGAAGTACTCTGTTGAACTTGACATTGACTTTTCAGCTTTGATGAGACAGGTTGAAAAGTTAACTAATAGACTACAAACAATCAATCAATAATGACAAGTTTATTTTTAAATAAATGAAAAATATTTTTAAATTTTTTTTTTATGTGTGTCACATTAGACTCAAATTATTTATAATTTTATTTTTGTAATGTTTAGTTTAATATTTTTATATAAAATTTATATATTTAGAAATTATATTAAAAATATTATTAAAATATTTAAACTGTAATAAGTGTATAAGAAACTAAAATTTTAAACTATTAACACAAATGTCTATTTATTAATTTATATTTATCTTTAGCAATATTATTTAATTTTAATATTATATTAATTGTAGAATTAAAATTCCCCTATTATTTATATATTAGAGTAAGGACTGGGAGCCTGAGAGGAGACCCAGTAATCCACAACCACAAGATTGAGAGAGTGAAAAAAAAAAGAAAAAAAAAAGAGATTTATTAGAAAGTGAAAGAGGACTGGTTCGTCATTTTTGTTATTCTTGCACCTAAAAAGGGGAAAGAAAATAGGAAAAAGTGATGAGGAAAAGGAAGAGCTATTGTGTGGACGCACGTGCAGTGCACCGAGACCCACGTTTTGAATTGTCTACTGCGGAGAATGATTTTGATTTTTTTTTTTCTATTGTTATTTTTTGGTGACATAATAATATAATTTTCTTTTGTAGGAACATAATAATATAATATGGTTAATAATCATTTCTCTAATTTGAAATTGTGAATTATCTAACCTTATTTGAGAATTCTTTTCTAACATTAGCAGGATCTAAGCAAATTAGTGCGGCTTTGGTGAGTAGACCACAAATCATGACCCACAAGAGCTAATTCAAGTAAGCTCTCGACTAGAGGTGAGCGTGGAGCTGAATAGATTGAAGTAGATTTGGGTTAAATCTGCATCCACATCTGCTAGGGTGCAGATCTAATAAATTCGATCTGCTAATGTTGGATTTGACGGATTGGATGTGAGTAGGATGACGAATTTTAAATTAAAATATATATATAATACAAGATTTCAATAATTAAAAAAATTAAAATCACAAATTTTCAAGCATCACATTAGAAAAACAACGAAATATGCAATTTAAAAATACAAATAATTGTTTTCAAAAAAAAAATACAAATAATTATTTTTAAATTCAAACAAATTTAAATTACTAATCTTCTTTCGTTTTTTATTCTTCATACATCTTCTACATAATATTAAACTTGTGATTGTGACACTATGAAGAACAAATCTGACTTGAAGAATGAAAAGTTAAAAACGACAATTATATATATATATATATATATATATATATATATATATATATATATATATGACAATACCCTCATGGTTCATATTTAAAATCTTTTATTTAAGAAGTCACAGCTATGCCGCTCAATCACAAAGCCTTTAGTGATAAAAGTGAAGATTAGTTTAATAAAATAATGATATACGCAAATGCACAGTCGCACAGACAGGTACTAATCACTTTATGATCTCAGCAAAAGCTAAACGAGTACTTTTTGTCTTTCACTTTTCAATTTTGAATAAGACAATTAAAATAATTAACTAACTATAATATTATTATATTATAATAATAATGATAAACGTCAAAGTTACTTTTAATATTATTTTTTGTATTTATGAATAAAAATAATTTATTATGCTCACAGAAAGTCATTAAGATAATTTTACGTGTAATTACAAGATGCCCTATAAATTCCAAAACAAATATAATTGATATGCAATTGATTTACTAGTTTTATATATATATATATATATATATATATATATATATATATATATATATATATATATATATATATATATATATAATCCTAATCATATGAGAACAACTCCCCATGTGAGAACTTGTGGACAAATTCATACTATTGAGCCGTAAGATCTGATGGATGGGAAATCAAGTAAAAAATGAGCGGGGTCATTTTCATAAATATTACAAATTTTTGTTTATTTTCAACCGTTAGATATACTATATCAATGATTTTGATTTGTCCGCATGTTCTCACCTAATTATGGACCTATATATATATAAGCTTAGGCTTTGGTGTGAAAAAAGGCTGCAGTTGAAATATGGGGATAAATCTCAACCTTGGATCAGCTGCTCTTTTAAAAAAAAATTCATCATTTACGATATTCAACAATTTGCACCGGAAGGCACAAGAATGTGCTCTGGAAGGCATAACATTGTGCTTTGGAAGGCACAACAAAGTGCATTGGAATACAAAAAATGTGCACGGTAAGGCACAAAGATGTGAAACAATTATTGAAAATACAAAATTTAATATAGGATCTTCAACCCAAATCATAAACAACCATAAATAATAAACGAGCAAACAAGATTCAACTCAAATTAGTAATTAATGATCAAGATTAACTGATCTTTAAAAAAAAAATATTCATCACCTATGATCTTCAACAATGTGCTCTGGAAAGCTCAACAATGTGTAGTCCAAGGCTAATAATATGCACTTCGAATGCACAACATTGTGCTTTGAAAGGCTCAATAATGTATACTCTAAGGCAAAGCAATATGCACTTCAAAGGCACAAAAATGTGCTTTAGAAGGCACAACAATATGCTCTGGAAGACTCAACAATGTGCTCTAAAAGAGTAAAATGTCAACAATATGCACTTGAAAGCACAACATTGTGCTCTGAAGGGACATTAGTGTGCTCTGAAAGGCACATCAGTGTGATCTAGAAGGCACAATATTGTGCTCTGAAAGGCAAAATAAAAATAAAAATAAACTTACACAAAATTATCATAATGCCATCGTTTTTATTTTTAAATAACTTCATTCACATCTTTGATCTAGACTAAATCAATGAATGTGATTAAACCCTATTTTTATCTAAGGAAAGCTTTTCACTCGATCCAGTTTATATATATGTGCGCGCGTGTGTTTTAAAGCATATTGTAATGTAAGACAAATATTAATGATAATGTATATTATTTGGGAGAGACCTTCCATAAAAAAATTTTAGAATAGTCAAATTTTTATAATTAATAACTACTAGATCATAATTCCCACTACCATTTATAAATACCCCATAAAAAAATATTATTGATTACGCTACTCAAATTAGATTGAATATAGGTATACATGAGAAAGTGATTGGAACAGTTGAGGTAAGTCACCGCTTTTCAAAAGTCATTTGGACGTATTATATTGTGGTTAAAGCTAGTAGAGCGGCGAACCACTCTAACTGCAAAAATTTTAATTGAAAACCTAAAAATTAAATTACATGAGAGCAGTACAATTAAAATATTTCCATCTATCTTTATAATTTCACCATCAACACTCTAACCGCCTGGAACTCATTTTCTTTCTGTACGGATGATAACTTTTTACATTTGTTTTGTTTCAAGTCACAATAATGATTGATGAAGTACACGACACTAACTAATCTTAAAGGGTTTTAATATTATAAAAAAATGTGCATGTTGATTCTTTTAGGGTTGGTATCCCTTTGTCTGTGGGATCGGTTCACATATATGCAGGTCCTTGAAGTATGATTGGAATCGTAAGATTTAAGAAAGGAGAATCCTAAATTTCCTTTTTCAAGAAATATTACACATTTACACTTTTTTTTTTCTTTTTTAATATTTCATTCTCATTTTTATTGGTATCGCCTCCAATAAAGCTCGAATCTACAACCTCTCATATAATAGAGCAACTTAAAATCTCATCTTAGCGATAGGCTAGGGTTTCGAACATATAACCTGGGTATAAGCTCCATCAATTTAGTTTGAGGTGGGATTGAGCTGTTAGTATAAAAGTGTACAATTTGGTATATATGAATCTCAAAGCTAGAAAAAAAAATGTATATAAAATGCCTATATTGATCCTACTTTTACGGGGTGTTTGGTTGAAGGGAAGGAATTATGTGTGAAATAATTGCAATTTCATGGGAAAAGAATAATGTGGAATAAAGTGAGTTTAAATTCAAGTGTTTGGTTTGCAGGAATAAAATTATACTAGGAATTTCAATGTTTGGTATATATGGAAATTGAAAGGGAATAAGTGGTATAAAGTGCAAAATGGTTGTTGTTGTTGTTGTTGTTGTTGTTATTATTATTAAAGGAACATACACAAAAATTGTTGTATATAAAATTATAAACAATGCAAATTTTCATTCACTATTGCATAGAAATAAAGAATTCATTCGCTATTATAAACAATGTTAACAATAACCAACATGGTCGTTGGCGTGGTGGTTCAGCACTTCGTCCCTTAAGTACGAGGTTGGGGATTTGATCCCCACCCAGGTGAATGGAAACCCAAAAAAAATAAACAATGTTAACAAACACACAACTCACCAACAACCTTTTCGTAGGAATAATCTAAAAGGAAAGGTCAGACGAGAGAATTCTAATGGAGGAATAATTTTATCTCGTGATTACCTTTTTTTTGTTCCAAAAATCCACATAATTAAAATTGGGGGGTGGGGGAGGGGGGGAGGGGGACATAGGATTCTAATTCAATGAAAATGAGAGAATTACAATTCCTTCCAACCAAACGAAAAAATTTAGTTGTCTTCAAAATTAGGTGAAAATTAAATGGAAATGAAATTATAATTCTCTCCCGCCAAACGCCCGTTAATCAATAATGGAAAAGAAAAAACTTGACACCTCATAAACAATTTAGGTGGCGATGTGGATAATAGAATAATTCAGGAATTAAATCCGATCCATTATAAACATATAATTTTGAGAAGGAAAAAGTCATTTTCATGCGTATAACATATAACTTAGTTTTTTCACGCGAATAGGATAAAAGTTTATTTTTAAATAAGAACTCCAAAGTATATCAATACAAGATTATATATGATATGTTCATGCATATGTAATTGACTGTTGAATTTGTTTATTTAAATTGATAATTCAAAATATATGAATGCAAGCTAATATATGAGAGGTTTGAATATAATTGTCACTAAAATAAATGTTTGCAATTTTATAAAAACGATAGTCTAAATACTTAGTCTAAAAATGATAGTATAAATAAATACTACTTTCGATAATAAAAATTTATACATTTTAAATCATATTAATAAAGAAATATGATTTACCTTTAAAATAAACAATTGTGATGTAGTCCAAAAAAATATTACGGGATAGTTTCCCTCTTCAATTTATTGTGTTATTTGAATGTCTTCTTTGTCAACAAATCCACCCCAAGTAGTTAATATGATTGGCTTCAAATTATTTTTAAATTTTTTTTCTATGTTAGTTATTAATAGAATACTTGGTAAATAAATATATAACATTATTTTGTATTATAACTTTGATATGGAGTATTTAATTACAAGATAGTGTAAAAAGAAGATAATGAATAATGTAATGAATATAATTAATTAATAAATTTGAAGGTAAGGAATCTTGATAGAAAATAAAGACAACGTAACTAATGAAATTATATCTCTTTTAAATTTTTTGATAACAAATAAATTTTATTGTAGAAAATAAAGACATACATATAACTAATGAAATTATATCTCTTTTTAAATTTTTTTGATAATGAATAATTTTTATCGTAGAAATTAAAATAAAGACAATATAACTAATTAAATTATATCTATTTTTTTATTTATTGATAATGAATAATTGTTTTTGAATAAACGCATTGTAAACATCGAATTCTAAATTAAAGAAATGCATATGTTTTTTTTTTTTTTTTGTAGCTGCTAATTTATTTAATTTAATAAGAGTAATAGAGTAGGGTACTTACTTTTTTCAATAATATACTCAAACATATTCGTAATATATCTTTAACAATTATGCCAACTCTGATTAGAATGGAGTTCGAACTTAAGACCTTTCTTATAGAAATTAATGGGTAAGTTAAAAGTTAACGGAATATTTCGTTACTAAGGTTTATAATAGCGGAATGTGGGGTTATTTAATGAAAAAAAATAATATAATAGAGGGTAAAGAAGAAAAATTATAAAATATTACTAAAGTCAAAATAATACGAACTATTTATTTAAGTAGATAATTACCACCAACATTTTTTCTTCCTGTTAGAACTCTAACTTTATTGGCTCTTATTAAAATTGTAAATTTAGACAACGAACATATAATAAAAATCAGGACTAATTTCATACCTATTTTATAAAAATACTTAATAAACCAATAATTATAACATTTCATGTGTATAATTGATTTTTATATATTAAACTAGATATTTTATTAATAGGAAAAAGTGTCAAATAGGTCATTGAACATACATGAATATATAATCTTTAGTCCGTGCATCACACGGGTGAATTATTAGTAAACATATAATTTACTAATTTAGAGATCGAAAAAGTCATTTTCTATATATATATATATATATATATATATATATATATATATATATATATAGTCATAATCAGGTGTGGTCGTGCCTTCCCGTGCAGTCTTGCCTTCCCGTGCGGTAGGTATGGTTTACACCACTCAATGTTAAGAAATACACCACACAAATATGCACTATTAGGTACACATCACCAAAAACACACCACTACGTATGAAAAATACACCACACAGTGTTAAGAAAATGCACAATTAGAAACAGGGGAGTTATGAACTGTTTTTATGCAATTTCATTGTGGTGCATTTCTTAACATTGAGTGGTGTAAACCGCATGGGAAGGCGCAGCCACATTTGAACAGATTTATATATATATATATATATATATATATATATTTTAAAATAAGTAATGATAGCTAAATGTATGGGGTCTAGCTACACGGTCCCTATAAGGGTGCTAGCAAATAGAGCTTTCGATAAACTATTCATGTTCGTGTTTGGTAAGCGTTCGTTTCGTTTATTACTCAAAAAATCTTAACAAACGAACACGAACAACCTCTGTTATTTCATGTTCGGTTCGTTAACAATACTAGTTCCCTAGAACCTATAAAAAAATTGTTATTTGTTACATGGTGAAATAAAAATGGGAATTTAATATCTTCTTTTTCCTTTTTTTTTTTTTGGCAAAAAATATCTTGTTTTTATATAATTGCTTCTGCATGCAGGCAAGCATCTTCTTTACACTTTTGGTACGCCAATTGCCCAATTGTCAAGAAGTTTGACTGGCAGGTCTATATGTGTCTATAAATATTATAAAGAGTACTTGTGTTGTATATATTTCATACTAAAATCATATTTTAATATTAACTTCATATTATATTATTGTATTAAATTATTATGTGATCTTTTTAACAACAGAAACCTGTCTCACTGTGCCCCATTATTTTAATTATTTTTTAATAAATATTTATACAAATTATTTGTAATATACAACTGTATAAAATGATATAAATAGAAGTATAAAATAAAGAGACATTTTACACTTTTGTCAATTGCATATTTATTTAGAACATTGATGACATTTATTTGTCTTAAAAAGAATACTATATGTATTATATTAAAATAATTGCATTATATATATATATATATATAGCTCGACTCCCATGAGAATCATGCCCCATGTAAGAACCTGTGGACAAATCCAAGCATTTGATCTAGTAGATCTAACCGTTGAAAATAAAGAAAAAAATTTTAAAAAAAGATGGGATCATTCTCATAAATATTACAGTACCCCCTTCTACATGGAAGTGCAACTGAGTGCCGCTAGACCACAAGGTCTTGGCGGCTCTAATAAAAGAATTGTAAAAATATAAAACCTTAATTGCATTATTATTATTATTATTTTGGTCAGGAGTCCGATAACTGTAGGAGACACCTTTAAGGGATAAAATATTGGCTAGATTAGTTTTTCCATATAAGAGGGCTTTCGAACTCCTTTCCCTTAAGGGACAAGAGTGCACGCTACTCACGCCAACCATTAATTAGAAAAGAGCTAATATCACCTAGTACGTACATTAGCTATATCCCTTCTTGATACCTATACTAGACATAAAATCAAATTATGGGTAGTAATATAATGTGTGCATTTTAGTTAATTGAATGTAAACATTTTATCATTATATGTGATATTCTTGAACCTATATATATATATATATATATATATATATATATATAGGGTCATGTTCAAGTGTGGCCGTGCTCTTAGGTGTGAACAGTGCGGCCTCACCACTATGTATACAGATATACACCACTCAGTGTTAGAAAATGCACCACACAAATATGCATCGTTAGGGACGCATCACCCAAAAACACACCACTAGGTATGCAAATATACACCACACAGTATTAGCAAATGCACCATTAGGGACATGGGAGTTATGGTGCATTATTTTGGGTGTGTGGTGTGTTTTATGGTGTTTTTGTATATTTTCATTGTGGTGTGTTTCTTAACATTGAGTGGTGTATTTCGTAACATTGAGTGGTGTGTGACCGCACGGCCACACCTAAGAGCACGGCCACATTTGATTAATATTATATATATATATATATATATATATATATATATATATATATATATATAGGATTGCGTTCAGGTGAGAACTGGCCGCCCAGGAGAGAATTGAGAACGAATCACAGCGCGCCACGTGTCCGGAATGTAGTTGCAACTAACGTTATAACTAGGTGCACTTCATGTTATAACTAGGTGCACATAGGTGTACCCAGGTGCATAAATGTTAACAAGGTAAATTACTTGCACCTGCAAGTGAAAATAGGTGCACACGTGCAAGTAAAATGTATTACAAGTGGAAGTAAATTATACAATGAGCATCAATACTAAGTGCACCTAATGTTATAACTAGGTGCACCTATTGCTATAACTAGGTGCACATAGGTTGCAACCAGGTGCATGAATGTTAACAAAGTAAATTACTTGCAAAGTGCAAGAAAAATGTATTGCAGATGCAAGTAAAATGTATTACATGTGCAAGTGAATTGTACAGTGAGCATCAATACTAAGTGCACCTAATGTTATAACTAGGTGCAACCTATGTTATAACTAGGTGCACCTATGTTATAACTAGGTGCACCTAGGTTGCACCCAGGTGCATGAATATTAACAAGGTAAATTACTTGCATTTGTAAGTGAAAGTATTTGCGAAAATAGGTGCATGAATATTAATAAGGTAAATTACTTGCACTTGTAAGTGAAAATATGTGCGAAAATAGGTGCACTTGTAAGTGAAACTAGGTGCACTTTTAAGTGAAACTAGGTGCACTTGTAAGTGAAACTAGGTGCACCAAAGTTCCAGTTATTTACGAAAATGCCACCGCGTCATTTTTTTAAAATTGCATCTGATTCGTTGATCTGGACACGTGGACGACTGTGGAGCGTTCTCATTTCTTACCTGGGCGAGAGTTCTCACGAGAGTGCACCCCTATATATATATATATATATATATATAAAGAGTTTTTTATTGAATTGATGAGTACCTCGATCGATAGCATTAGATGCAATTATATATTTAAAAATTTTCTACCGGATACTATTAGGTATAACAAAATTGGTTGTATTAGGTATGTACTATTTTGGGTGACGAGAGAAACCTATTAGGTGTTTATTATTTTGGGCGACAAAGAAAACTCATTAGGTATATACGTACTATATATTTTGGGTGAACAGAGAAATCCATTAGGTATGTACTATTTTAGGCGACGAGAGAAACTCATTAGGTATGTACTATTGTTAAACACAACAAAACATGCTACGGAGTATATATTTAATAATTTTTTGTGTGCCTTGCCTAGAAACTCAATTTAAGCTTCAAATACTATTTGTCAACTCAACTACAAAGTTGTTAGAAGCTCTGTCCTTTTCATTCTTCCACACAAGAAACGTTGCCCAAAGACAATGATTTTTTTTTTTTTTTTTTACAATGTTCTCCAACACCATTAAACATTTAAAAACTACAAAACTTCGTACTTTGAATTGTTGTATTTTTTAAAAAAGATGTACAATTATGTGCTGAATATAATTTTCTTTCTAATGAATACAATACATAGTCATATTATACCGTAAAAGTTCTATTCAAACGCATAGTTAACGCCATAGTACCGGTGTTGCAAAAATCCCGCCTAGGCGTTAGGCGCCGGTTGACTGCCTAGCGCATCACCATAATTGGTGGTTTAGGTGGCCAACTAGGTCACTTAGGTGCTGATCGCTTAAGCCTCCTAGGTACCGACTAGACTGCCTAATCCGTCGACTAGCAATAGTTTTTTTTTAATAATTAAATGGGTTATTTCACTCAAAACGATATCGTTTTGAGCGAAATAACCCTAAATTGTTCAAACTCTAAATTTTTTAAAGGTTAATATTTGATATTTTATTATTAAATAGTTTATAATTATTTGTCTTAAAAAATTTTAAAATTATAAATAAATTTTAAAAAATAAAAAAATACACGGCGCCTAATGACTGCCTAACGATTTTTTCAACCATGCATAATAGCTAACCGATGTGACTTTATAAAATTTTATTTTTATCAACTATTCAAGAATTGATTGAATTTTAATAAATTAATCAAATAAAATTATGCGGGCAAATATAAATGTTTGCATCTAGCATCTTTTTAATAATATCATCATAAATTGAAACATTAATAACATATGAGTAATCAATAATTGGCACGTGTGTTCCGGTTAATTCTTTGGCCTATATTCCTATATTCCTATAATCTACATATAGTATATATTATAGACTCTTTATTTTTTTAATAATTTTATATTCCTCTTCATTATTTATTTTAAAATTATGTGTTCCAGAAAGGCCCAACTATAGCTTCTTTAATACGTTAAATGCAATTAAGATCCAGCAGAAATAGATAAGACTATATGAGGCTCTAATTCACGGCAATTTATATCATGGACCATGCGTCCCCAACATTATAAACTCTGGATCAAAACGATAAGGTATATAACTCATACTCGTAAGGTACAAAATTTAATAACATAAAACACAAAAAAACACAACACAACATAAGACACATACACATGTTATATATATATATATATATATATATATATATATATATATATATTTTTTTTTTTTTCAAATATGATTTTGGTACATAATTTGTGTTCATAGGCACAAAATTTTATAACATAAGACACAAAAGTTCATAACAAAAAACACAATTACTAATTAGTTTCAAGTATAGAATTCATACTTTTAAGTTACAAAATTTTATAACATGGGATACAAAAACTCACAACATAAGACGTATACACATGTCCATAGTGAACTATGAACCCTGGTCTATGGTATAACGATTGCTAATTCACTAAAACGCTAAAGATCCCTCATGAACCAATTCTTTCTCTAAATATTAGTCACTTATTAGGGAAGGGAAAAATCACGGGTAACTTAGTTGGTTCATATATAGTAGATTGCACCAATTACACATAACCGGATTATGACAATCTCAGTGTGAAAATTCCACTCTCTTGTGAGAGTGGTTGCTTGTGAACAGTAGACACTGATCCTTCTATATGTGGGATTATTAAGTTATTGTGACTTAACTCCTACGATCCCAGTATAGCCGAGGTGCGGGGTGACAAGGGCCAGGGCGAGAGGGGTAATAATAAAAAAAATTGGATTATATAATTAGTCTGTAATGGTATTATATTGAGAAAATCTGTGATCAGATTGATGATTTTTCCGAACTTACTAAGCTAGACTAATCATGACTAATAAATTGGGATTGCTGATAAAGCATATAATGCAAAAATGCATTAAAAATACATGTAAATCTATTCCATGAATACAAGGGCTATATGTCACTGAATCTGATATATAAAAACAATGTGGACAAATGGTTAAATTTGAAAGTTGAATCCCTATGGGTAGTTAACTTGGATCATAGATGGATCATGGATGATTAATTTGAAAGTTTAAGATTAAACATGAAAAAATTACTATACTCAAAGAATTCATATGACCTTTTTTTTTTTCTTGAGTACTACTGAGGCTCAAACCTGCCCCTCCAACATGGGGTGCAACCAAATGCCACTACCGGATGTCACTAGACCACAAGGTTATTGGCGAATTCATATGACATTAATTCTAAAAGAGTTAATATTATATGGGGTCTTCCGAGTATGACATTTTACTCAGAGGACCCCATATGGCATTACACAGTTGAAGTGTAAAATGTCATACTAGTTCGAGTCCCATTAGAACCATGCCCCATGTGAGAATTTGTGGACAAATCCAAACCCTTGATCTAGTAGATTTAACGGCTGAAAATAAAGAAAAGAGAAAAAAAAAGAAAAAAAATAGGGTCGTTTTCATAAATATTACAATTTTTAAAACTATAATATTATAAAAATGACCACGCTCCTTGTTTACTTGATTTTTTTTTCCATCAAATCTTGCAGATTAATAGTTTGAATTTGTCTACAAGTTCTCACCTGTGGAGTGGTTCTCATATGAATCGAATTATATATATATATATATATATATATATATATATATATATATATATATATATAATTCGATTCATATGAGAACCATGCATACCCCAGTAAGAATTGTGGACAAATATAATCCATCGATCTGAAATAATGAATGACTAGGAAATCAAGTAAAACAAGGAGCGGGTAATTTTCATAAATACTACAAATTTTTAAAATTTTAAATATTTACGAAAACGACCCAATCTTTTTTAATTTTTTGTTTATATTTTCAACCATTAGATATACTAGTTGGATGGTTAGAATTTGCCTACAGTTCTTACTTGGGGTATGGTTCTAATGGGAGGCGGACCCTATATACATACATACTAACATACATGCATACACATATTATTTTGGATGGCGAGAGAAACTTATTAGGTGTGTACTATTCTGGGTGACAAGAGAAACTCATTAGGTATGTACTGTATTATTTAGGGTAAACAGTACAGGGAAACCCATTAGGTATGTACTATTTTAGGTTATGATGGAAACTCATTAGGTATGTACAGTACTGTTTTAGGTGATGAGGGAAACTTATTAGGTATGTCTTATTGTGAGTAGTATTAACAAAACTCAATATAATAAATTATAATATAACTAACTCTATTGTTTACTATGAACATTGATAGATGTTGTTCAACACAACAAAACATGATACGGAGTATATATTTAATAATTGTTTGTGTGCCTTGAATTGCCTACAAACTCAATTGAGGCTTCAATTACTATTTGTCAACTCAACTACACAGTTGTTAGAAGCTCTGTCTTTCTGGCCGGATGGACAAACCTTTTCATTCTTCCACACAAGAAACGTTGCCCAAAGATAACAAATTTTTTTTACAATGTTCCCCAACACCATAAAACATTTTATAAATACAAAACTTTGTACTTTGAATTGTTGTATTTTTTTTTAAAGATGTACAATTATGTGCTGAATATAATTTTGTCTTTGTAATGAATATAGTACATAGTTATATTATACTGTAAAACTTCTATTAAAATCCATAGCTAATACTGTAGGACCTAACTGACGTGACTTTATAATATTTTATTTTTATCAATTATTCAAGGATTTATTGAATTTTAATGAATTAATCAAATAAAACTATGCGAGTAACTATAAACGTCTGATCTGCATCTAAGCATCTTTTTAATAATATCATGAGTCATTTCCATTTTTGGTCCTACTGTTATTAAGGCATTGTCAATTTTAGTCCACTTCATTAATTTTTGCCACATTGCGACCATTCTTATTTAGTCCTTGCCACTTTTAGTCCACTGTTAAATTTTTTGTCAAATAACCGTCTAAAACAGGGGTATTTTGGTCTTTTCATGCTATGATCATCTCCTTTACCCTTTGCAGTAGTTTTCCTTACACATTTTCATCCAATGAAGAGATCCGGCGAAAGTCATGACTTCGTAATGTAGCTCACATGGCTTTCGCTGGACCTCTTCATTGGATGAAAATGTGTAAGGTAAACCACTGCAAAGGGTCAAGGATATGAGCAAAGCATGAAAAGATAAAAAATACCCCTGATTATGACGGCCATTTGACGAAAATTTTAACGGTAGACTAAAAGTGGTAAGGACTAAATAAGACTGGCCACAATGTGACAAAAATTAATAAAGTGGACTAAAATTGACAATGCCCAAATAACAATAGGACCCGAAATGGAAATGACTGTAATATCATCATAAATTGAAACATCAAACATTAATAACATATGACTAATAAATAATTGGCCCGTGTGTTCCGGTTAATTCTTTGGCCTATCTTCCTATAATCTACATATAATATTGTAGTCTTTTTTATTTTTAATAATTTTGTATTTATTTAGAAATTGGACCCTCTTCGACTCTTCGTTATTTATTTTAAAATTCAGTGTTTCAAAAAGACCTAATTATAGCTTCTTAATAGATAGTAGATTGCACCTAATGACACATAATCAAATTATGACAGTCTCAATGTGGAAGCTTCACCTTCTTGTGAGGGAGTTTTCTTATCGACATAGACACTGATCTTCCTATCTAAAGGGTTGTTGAGTTACTATGATTTTACTCATACAATCCTGTATAGCTGAGGTGTGGGGGGCTAGGGTCAGGGCAAGATGGATTTTTTTTTTTAAAGGGGATTATCACAACAATAATTACTCTGCTATGGTATTATATTAAGAAAATCTGTGATTAGACTGATAATTTTTCTGATGTTATTAAGTTAGACTAATCAATTCTTAGTTGGGATTGCTGATAAAGCATATGATACAAAAATCCATTAAAAATACATGTAAATCTATCCCATGAATACAATGGCTATATGTCACTAAATCTGGTATATATATATATATATTTTTTTTTTGAATACTACTAACTCTATTATAATGCAGTATCTATGTTCATAACTACTTTCTCAACCTATTGAAGCACAAGAGTCAGTATTGCCCCCACTAAATCTGATATATAAAAACGATGCTGTTTGATTGTCGGAACCATAATTGTGCAAATTATATCGTGGCCCGTGGTCCCAATGCATTATGGACCGCGGTCCCAAAACGACGTCGTTTTGATTAATGAAACAGACGGATGAATTCGCGCCACTCACTTTCTTTTCATATATACTGCAGTTACATTTCAACACAACTTCAGTTACATTTCAACACAACTGCAGTTACCTTTCAACACAACTGCAGTTACATTTTGATATAACTACAGTTTCATTCGATAATATAAAAAACACAAAAGTGAAACTGTTATTCAGTATCTGTTCATATACACTGCAGTTACATTTCAACACAACTACAGTTACATTTTGATATAACTACAGTTTCATTCGATAATATCAAAACAAATGTAAGGCAGTATCTTTTGGAATGAACTGTAGTGTCAATTACGGGGATCCGTCTCCCACTTATTAAAACGACGTCGTTTTGGGACCGCGGTCCACGACATAATTGACGTTAAAAAATTGCTAAAATCTTACTCCGTATATCTTATCTGATAATAATATTTTTTATTATGTGTTTTTAGTTAATTTGTTACAATGGAAAGAAATTGAAAAAAAATATTTAAAAAGTATTTTAAATCCTAAGAGATAATTGACATGACTGGTTTTAATATATTTTTTTACAAGAAAAAAAAAATACTTGAATGAACACACAGTTATACCTAAATATCGTACCAATCACAATCGCATCAAGTGCTTTTTTCACCTTGATTTTGACTTTACCATTTTGGATGAGACAAGTATTAACTAACAGTCTAACACAAATAATGAATCAATCATTCAATCATCACAAATAGTAACATTATTTTTTTTTTAAAAAAAGAGTTAATTCTATTTTTAATTTTTAATTTTTATAACATCCTATATAGATATTAGTATTATTGTGGCACGATCATTTTGGATTCTTCGTTAACATACATGTTGAAATGACGTTAAATAAAATGACATTTAAGTCTTTTTGATACAAAGTATATATTTTTATTTTTATTTTTTTGAAAAAAAATCTCTAATTTTCGATCAGACTACTCTATCTTCTTCAAGTGCCATACGTAGCAGTGTCCACAACAACCTCCGCAGCAGTGCCTCCGATTTCCAACCGAAGGCTTATGAATGAAAGGCACTGATGGCATATAAAATCGACTGGCTAGGCCAGGCGGTCGGAAGAAGAGAGAGTACATTAGAGTCTGAGTATCAGTCCGAGCATCCCAAACGCTATAATGCCGAATTCACCTTAATCGGACCATAAGTAGAAGAAGATACTGGAGACGGTTCTACATAACGTGATGTACCACTTAGCTCCCAGCCATTGAGTGAGTAAAAAGACCCAGTCGGACGGACAGAAGTTGGACCCGGACAAGCGGTCGGGAAGAGAGCCCGGCTAACAGAGTGTATCAAACGGTCGGATAACTCCAAAGAACCCTGGAGAAGACCCAGAATATGGAGGGAATCTGATAGCCGTTAGGAGAAACCGTCGTCATTACCACGAAGCCTTTAAATGATTATTATGAGCCTTTATTGCATTAATTATACCAATCAATGTGTAACCGCTCAGGCGGGAAGTATATGTAACCCAACGAGAACTTGAATGGAGAGATCGAAAATTGGAGAAAGGGAGGAAACACTTATTTTTTATCAGAAAACCCCAAATCCTTGTAATTTTCCGGTTGTGTTGGCCCGCCGGCCGATCGCCTGAAGATCGGGAAACCATCAGGCACAATGCTGATGGAAGCGACAACATAGGTATCATAAATTTTTGTATTTGCTGTGGTCAAAAAAATTTTTTGTATTCGCTCTTGTATTTTCAATGTTGGTTGGGTACTTTTTATTTTTTATTTTTTATTTTAGTGAAAAAGGCAATACAAATATATTAACAACAACAACATAGCTACAACAAAGATTGTTGCAGAGGCTGCTGCGGACACTTTTGAAGAAAATAAAGTAGTATGACCGGAAATTAGGGATTTTTTTTTCAAAAAAAAAAATTAAAATAAAAATATACACTTTGTATCAAAAAGACTGAAATACTATTGTATTTAACACTATTTAAACATGTTTGTTAATGGATGACAAAAAATGATTATACCACAATAATACGTACTAGAACTAATGAGGAATGTTCTAAAAACGTAACAAAAGACTAATAAAATTAAAATGAAATGATACATACATACATACATACATACATACATACATACATACATACATACATACATACATACATACATATATATATATATATATATATATATATATATATATATATATGTATGTATATGTACGACCAAAAATGTAATTAACTCTTTAAAAAAATATTAGAAATGTTGATTCCATACATACTAGTAACATTATATTAGGCATATATATCCGATTAAAACATTTATAAACAATACATGTTTAAATGTTTTTTATTCAAACATATATGAAATGTGTAAAAGTTGAGTGATACTCGATTAATAATAACACAAACCAAGCTGTACAAACTTTTTCTCCTATCTAAACTTTTATTTTTTTCTTCATTATTGTATCTTTTCTTCATGTTTAAAATCTACAAAGTTTAACCTCATGTCTAAATTCTATAAATTAATTTTTTAATTATATTTTTAACTTTTGAATTTTTGTTGCCCCATTCCTGTAAATAAATGAGGCCCTAATTTAGCCAATTAATTCATAAAAATTGAAGATTTGATTGAGAAAAAAAAATTGAATTACATCAAAGATTTTGAACGATTTTGCCATAATCATGCTCAATTAATTAGGAGAGAGAAGTGAAAATTGAATTGCAACTTTGGTAATCAAAGAAATTTGGGGGAAAATTGTAAAATTAATGGAGGAAGGGAGAATCTTGACCTCTTCAATGGTGGTGCGTGATTTGAAGAAAAAATTGATCTGATGAATTTTAAGCAAGATAGAACGAGTCGTGAAGAAATGTGGGCTTAACTGCATTCTGCATATATTTTTTTCTTAAACAGATAGGTCAAAAATAGATATTGGACCTTTTAAAATTGAGGTCATATGCTGTTGGACATTATGCACGACCAAGAGACTAGCGTTGTTTTTATCTTCCCACAGACAATAATGGGAAAAGTCGGTTCATGGCAAATTATTGTGTGGACTATGGTCCACTTAGCTGTGTGGACAATGAATGCAATATACATTTTTAATATACTAAAAGCACATTATTTGTGTACAGAATATACATTATTTAATATACAAAAAATTATGTACTTTCAAATAATATACTTTACGTATACAAATAATGTACTTTTAGTATATTTAAAAATATATTTTTATTTATGGTTCATTTAAATGTGTGGACCATGGTCCATGAAATAATGATTGTCATTTCATTCAAATTAGCAACTAATTATTTGGTTTACTGAAACGTGAAATTCTCTTTTAATTTATAACACATTATTTTTGTAGCAACCAAATTTAATCTTTCAAAATTACAATCTAGAAATTTATATAAAATCTATAATAATATTATCAATTATAAAATTTATTGACATTTTTTATATAAATAATGAATATTAATAGAAGTTAATGGCAGTTTGTAAGGTTTATTCTATTTAAAGTTTTAATTACTTTTGTATATTTTTAAAATATAAAATATTATAAAATTATTTTAAATCTACAAAACTCTTGACTACGAATACCACTTAATTTTGCTTAATCAAGAAACAAGCCCAGCATGAAATATAATAAGTCCAACACTTTAATCTTTGTACTAGGATTATCAACATTTATTGCGCGGACCGTACCACGGTCCAAAAACGACATCGTTTTGTATAATTTTTTTTCTCGTGACCCGCTGCAACATACATTTTTAAAACTCATAATATACATTATTCTAAACTCATAAAGTACATTATCTTACTCTAAGAAATTTCATTATTTTAAAACACATAATGTACATTATTCTAATGCATTGAGTACATTATTTTAACACATAATGTACATTATTCTAACACATATAGTATATTATTCTAACTCATAATGTACATTATTCTAACTCATACAATTTAACGACGTCATTTTGAATCGTGATTCACACCGCTGTGTGAACTGTAATTTGCTCCATAAATTACTATTTAATTATGACAAATATAAGTATGTAAGAATTCTTTATTATATATTTATTCTATCTAGATAACTTTGGAAAAGGAAAATTTTTATATTGAGATGCATTTTCTTTTTGAATAAAAAAAAGGTAAATATAGTTTGGAGATAATTTTAGAATCTTAAGATTGAAGTCAGGATAAAAAGTCAGGATATAACTTCAATAAAATAATCATATACATATATGCACGCCACTAATCACTTTATGGTCTCAACCAAATCCAAAAGGGTACTTTTTGTCTTTCACTTCTCAACTGTTGAATGACACAACTAATATAGTTAACTAACTACAATATTATATTATAATAACAAAGACAAACGTCAAAGTTACTTTATAATGTTATTTCATGTACACTTAATAACACAAATAATTTATTATATCTAATCGAGATGTACGTCCCACCAAAAATCATTAAAATAGTTTGAGTAAATTTTGTATAAGACTTTCACGTGAAACATGTAATATTTTGTACCTAAAATGTAATATTTAATGCATTTATAAAAGAATATTGCATTTTAATTTAAAAATGTTACACGTCTCATATGAGACATTCTCACATAAAGTCTACTCAACTAATTTTAAGTCCAAGACTAAGATTTCCTTTAAATTCTAAAACATATATAACTTATATGCAATTGTTTTGCAACTTTTATAAATAAAGAAGTATATATATAGCTACCAAATTAATGGAGAGGGTTGTTAACACTAAATTCATAACAAGATGTAACTCTTCACCCGTGCCGATTTTTGGATTTTTGTGGCCCCGTTTTTATAAATAAACAAGACTCTACCAAAAGTATAAGCGCAATATTTAAAACCAATATCGTAAATATATGATTTTTATTTATATATTATTTTTCAATATAAAGAAGAAACCTGATGTCTTCATTGTCTATTCTGAGCCATAATATACAAATATATAAAATTGAAACCAACAACAATACTCCAACAGGGAGCAAACACATGTAAAATTAAAGTGAAAAAGGATTGAAACAACCTGATGTATTTCTTCATTGTCTTGACAAATTGGCACTTCATAGTAATTGCACCACTAAAAAAAACAAACCATAAGAATCCTACTATCTCCAAAGTCCAAACAAACAGAAAAAATTTTAAAATCTTGAAACTACCTGGCTAGTGACTACCTGTCGGGTTGTTGCTATCATTTGGAATGCAAGTAGAACGATCTGTTAGGGGGAAGAATCAATTTCTCATGCGGTATTGCCGTATAGTGAATTGTACATGTTTCAAGTTATCTCTGTAGATCCAAGGCTTGAGGCACCATCTGTGCCGTTGGGGAACATAACGATTTGGCCATACTCAATTAATTAGATCCTTATTATTAGGAGAGAGAAGTGATTTGGGAAAAAAAAAACTAATGAGTTTTAGGATTAATTGTAGATTTTTTTAAATTTCTTAAATAGCTATGTCAAAAATCAATCATTATTGCATGCACCATGGTCCACACAGCTGTGTGGACCAAAAATAAAAAGTACATTATTTTTGTACTGAAAGTACATTATTTTTATATTGTAGATACATTATTTTTGTACTGAAGGTACATTATTTAATATATACTGTCAAATAATGTACCTACAGTACAAAAATAATGTACCTTCACTATAAAAATAATGTACTTTTTATTTTTGTTCCACACAGCTGTGTGGACCATGGTCCATGCAATAATTAAATATATATTGGTCCCTCTAAAAATTGAGCCCATGTGCTGTTGGGCATTTTGCACAGCTCAAATCCAGCCCTACTCTTCAAACGAGGCAAATTTTACTGTGGACTACGTCCATATAGTAATGTGGTCCATGAAGCAAGTATCATTTTAATTACACTTCAATTTCATTTAACAACATTGTTCTGTGTTTTAGTTTCATTTTTCACATACACTAGTTTCATTATAGTAATAACAAAGTATCATTTTAATTCTATTACAGTTTCATTTGACAATATACATTATTATATGAACTCGATTTTGTAGTTTTATTTTTCACACATTAGTTTAATTATAATAATGCTAAAGTATTACTCCTTCTGTCCCATTTTATCTGTCGTACTTACTATTCATTGATCAAACCAACTCTTTATTCTTTGTTTATTTTCTTTAATATTTTTTACTTCTTTTTAATTTTTTTTTTTGTGTTTAATAGTACTTTTACTGTAGTTTCTAAATATATAAATTTTGTATATTAATACTAAACCTAATATTATGAAAAATTGCATTAAAAATAACTTCACTCCAGCCTCGTTAACCGAACCAGACACATAAAATGGGACGGATGGAGTATTTTAATTACACTCCACGTTCATTTGACAATATATGTTATTATATGACTCTGGATTTTAATTTATTTTCTATACACATTAGTTTTATTTTAACAACACTAAAGTATCATTTTAATTATATTACAGTTTCATTTAAATGAGCTATATTTTTTAATTTCATTTTTTACACACAATACTTTCATTTTAACAACACCAAAATATCATTTTAATTACATTACAGTTTAATTTGCTGACCATAATCCACATAACACTATGGACCATGGTCCACTGTATAACAATTGTTCACACGAACTATTTAGTTAATTAATTAATATTAAAAATCAAAGCTTTATATGTATAGATGCATGTTATTATATCTCTAATTTATATCCATTTTTCTTGTGCTAAGAAATACATTATGCATAAAGTGTTATAGATTCCATCTTTCATAGATTGAAGTTTACTATATATATACACTACGTAATATTGGTTGGTTATTTTTACATACATACATACATAATATATAGAGAGAGAGAGTAGAGTTCAGATGCGGCCTCCTCCTTAGATGTGACCGTGCGACTATTTTGCAGCCATTAGATTACAGCAAGTCAGCAAATCAACACTCAATATATATGTGTTAAAATACACACCATATATTCTACGTACAAAAATGCACCAGATAACATATTAAACACACCATTTCACAGTCCACATTATAACCAAATGCACCTATTCACTTAAAATGCATCAACATACGTAATAAAACGCATCATTCTACGTATTAAAATGCGCCACAACGTGCCTCATGTCAGATTATAAACATACACTATTACATATATTAGAAAACATGTGTTAAAATATGCACCACTCTACACATTAAAATGCACCACAACATGTCTTAAAATGCACAATTTCACTTATTGAAAATCCACATCCTAGATTATAGACAAGCACTATTACACTTATTAGAAAACATAAAATACAAACCATTCTACGTATTAAAACGCACCAGATAACGGATTAAAACACATCATTTCACAACACAATATTACACATCATTTTACGTATGAAAATGCATCAGAAGATGGATTAAAACACACCATTACACAACATAATTAAATGTATCAACGTACATAATAAAATGCATCAAATCATGTATTAAAATGCACCACACTACGTACTAAAATGCACAATTTCAATTCAGTTCAGTTCCCGTGATTGATAATAACTATTTATTATATGATAAAAACTATTTATTCAATATATTATCCAAATTGGCAAATTATATATAGATTTAAGTGTATGCTTGAGAAAATGATTGGAATTGTTGAGGTAATCTAGTGTTTCAATGACTTAGCTTTCTGAAGAGACATTTGGATGTACTCTGTTTAGAGCAAGTATAGTGATGAACCACTCTATCAGCAATAATTTTATTGGAAGTGTAAAAAAAAAACGAAAAATTACAATCAAAATAATTTAATTGTTCTAGTTTCACTATCAACACTCCTGTTTTCATCTTGACGTCTTTCTGAGAGTAAGTTTCAATTTTTGGTTTGTTTTGTTTTAGTCAAATTAAAGTAATGATCGAAGAAGTGTATGACACTAAATAATATAAAAGGGTTTTAATATTATAAAAAATATGCATCTTGATTCTTTTAGGGTAGTTATCCCTTTGTCTGTGGGACTGGTTCAGATATATACATGACCTCTTGAAGAGAGGGAGGAATTGTACTAACTTTAATTTTATCAAGGAAAACCTATAAATTTCCTTTTTCGATTAATATAATATCTACTTTTTATTTTTATTTATTTATTTTTTACTTCTATGGGTATGAATGTATGGGAACCACTTCATGCACATTGTGAAGACCACAAGGTCATGTAATTTCATTTAAGTGAACTTATTTATATTAAATTTTCTCAAAAATCAAGCTTAATTTGATTAATCCATAATAAGTCATTCATTCACTTGTTGGGTAGAGTACAATATTATATTAATTAACAATCTCATTATCAATTTAAACTTTTATATGAAACAAAAAACATTATTCAATTTGTTACTTAAAATAAAAAATTCATCACATCATTTAAAATGGAAATTTGTCACCAATGGTTATTTAGTTCACAGAAAAGTATTTGTTGGGAGAATATTTTCTTCAAATTTGAAGAAAAGCATGATTTATCTTATTTGTTGATGGAGAATTATTTCATGTAAAATGAATTTCCTAAATTTGAAAAAATAAATTCATTACTCACCTTTAATATTTTATTTTCCACACTTTTCAAAGAAAAATTTACAATATAGATTTATATATTATGCTCACATATCTTTATTGTGTAAGGACATTTGAATCTTTATACTAATTATTTTCAATAACTTATTTCTCACTAACCATTCAATGGAACCAATAATTCAAGTAGTTTAATTTCATGGAGTTTAAATTAATTACTTAGTTCAATTCCACAAACTAAACAGACCATATAATAGTTTAGGATCGGATAGGAAAACAATAAGTGAATTTTTCAGGAATATAATCTAACCACATTTTAATTTTATTTGAGAAATAACAACAACAACAACAACGCTAGAAATACCTAATATTTTTTTCCTCTGCAAGTCCATATTTCATGATGTGGCAGCATCTAATTGATGACTAATTTCTATTTTGAATAGTCGTAAGGCAATAAATGAATGCCATATAAGGAAGGAAAATATTGGAGATAAAATTTAGGAGGGGGAAAACATTTTTTCCAAAAAAAAATGATTAGAATGTGTAACACATTGTTTTCTAAATAAATCAATGTGTATCATACATTCATACCCATAGAAGTAAAAATAATAAATATAAAATAAAAAGTAGATATTATATTAATCGAAAAAGGAAATTTATAGGTTTTCCTTGATAAAAATAAAGTTAGTATTTCCTCCTCTCTTCAAGAGGTCATGTATATATCTGAACCAGTCCCACAGACAAAGGATAACTACCCTAAAAGAATCAAGATGCATATTTTTATATATTAAAACCCTTTTATATTATTTAGTGTCATACACTTCTTCGATCATTACTTTAATTTGACTAAACAAAACAAACCAAAAATTGAAACTTACTCTCAGAAAGACGTCAAGATGAAAACAGGAGTGTTGATAGTGAAACTAGAACAATTAAATTATTTTGATTGTAATTTTTTCGTTTTTTTTTTACACTTCCAATAAAATTATTGCTGATAGTGTGGTTCATCACTATACTTGCCTCTAAAACAGAGTACATCCAAATGTCTCTTCAGAAGCTAAGTCATTGAAACACTAGATTACCTCAACAATTCAATCATTTTTCTCAAGCATACACTTAAATTATATATAATTTGCCAATTTGGATAATATATTGAATAAATAGTTTTATCATATAATAAATAGTTATTATCAATCACGGAACTGAACTGAATTGAAATTGTGCAGTATTTTAGTCGTGGTGCATTTTAATACATGATTTGATGCTGAATTTCCAACTCCAAAAACTCAGACGCTTCAGTCCCGCTCAACAGAGCATGTGAGGGATATAAATCACGGTAACTCAATGACTCAGCAGACATAGTCAAATACCGATGCACGCAAGGAATCTGTCCACTTTAATTTAGGCATAATCCCACACGTCACCGAGTTTCAGACTTTGATCTCTTCTATCAAATACTGCTACTAAATTAGTAAGCTATAACGCTCTTATCCGTACCATTCCTAATTATTTTCTCTTTAATTACTCAAAATTTTCGAATTCGCTAGACTACCTTAAATCTCATGAACCCGCCCTTAAGTTAATAAGTAGGTAAATTGAGTAAATCTAGCTTCAAGAATCATCTTTGGTAGAAAATAAAAATGATATTTTGTTTTTATATAATTGCCTCTACGTGCGGGCAAGCATCTTCTTGACACTTCTGGTACGAAAATTGTCAAGAACTTTGACCGGCTGGTCTATCTATAATAATATAAAAGAGTACTCATATTTACTCCGCATTATATATGTATTTCATAATAAAATCATTTTTTGATATTAACTTATTATTTTGTATTAAATTATAGAGTTCTATTGTATGTACTTTCAAAAGTTTACTCTCTTAATTTTACTCCTTGATGTTGCAGGTTTTGATAATTTTTTTTCATGTGAGTCTCAATACAAATGTCTACATCAAGATTTTATGTGTAGGAATAAAAGTTGGGAGTAAAAAATGAAAGTACACATAATAATTTTCTAAATTATATGCAATGTGACGAATGTGTTTTTTATTAACATTCAGTACAGTGTAAATCATTTTTGTTAACTTCCGTACAGTGTTATTCACTAACAGCCCGTTTGGTTCGCTAGAAAATATTTGAAGGAAATGGAATTCAAATTCCATGGAAAACAAATTACCAAGAAAACGGATTCTATTGTTTGGTTGGTGGAAAAGAAATTACTGGGATTATGAATTCCATTGTTTGGTTGAATTTGGGATGGTAAGGAATTATGAATATAAAGACTAAAATGCCCTTAGTAATAATAGTGATAATATATATACATATGTAATTAATAACTTTTATTGAGGGTAAAATAGTCCAAGCCTTAATATTTTCTTCCCACCCTCTATGGAAAACAAAATACCTACTCCTACCAAAGAATTTGTTTTCCTTATCTTTTGGGAAGTGGAATTCCATGGAATTCATTTTCCATCCAACCAAACAATAGAATTACCTATTTTCCTCATCTTTATGGAAAACATTTTCCATGGAATTAGTTTTCCATCCAACCAAACATGCCATAAGTTTCAGTGTAATTTTATTTATTAAATACCTTTCATGTTTTAAATTGATAAATAATGTCATGTCACAAGTAAGCATTGTCATGTCGAGTGATTTTTGCATTAGAAATGTATTTTTTAAAAGGGGAAATAATATCTTTAATCTATTAATTATTTATACTTTTGATTTAGAATTTACATTTATGGAGCCGTGACAAATTTGGTACCTTTACTCCAAAAGGTTGAATCCCCAATTTCAAGGGTTTCACGCCCTAGCCCGACAAAGTATCTGGGATGATGTAAATCATGGTAATTCAATTGAGCTTCTTGGTCTTTGCTCCCAAACTTTACCCAGGTAACCAGTTGAGCTGTCCATGCGGACCGACAAATTTGGTATCTGATATTATTTTTCGTTGGAAAAAAAATCTTAAGCATTAAATCCTCTATTTCGCCAGGAATTTTTTATAGCAAAAAAAAAAAAAAAACGAATACTATTATTAGTGCAAATTGGGAAAAAAGAACGAATACAATCAGGCGAGACATCGTCCCAAGTATGAGAGCCAGCTATCTTAACTAATGTGTGGCAATCAAGTTCGCTGACCTCCTAATGTAAATGCATGCTACCGAGTCAAAGTTTACCATAAGCCTAATACAAGAATGAATAATAAGGCTTATATGAGATCTGTTGATGGCATTACTCTTCATTTCATTAACCGTGTTTAGATAATCCGCTTCTAACCGAAGGTTCTTGACGTCCCGGTCTTTTAACCAAGAAAGCGCTTCCTTGCATCTTGTTGCTTCCGCTGATAATTTAGACAATCTGTTAGTGTCGCTGCCCTTGGTGGGTTTTCTGGGGCATTTTATAAGTCTTGCTGGGATGTTGTCGAGGATGTGGTTAATATGGCTAGGAGTTACTTCCTTGGTAGGGAGTTCACCAGGTCTATTATTCACACCTCCACTGTCTTGTTGTCCAAAAAGGCCAACCCGGAGCAATCATTATTGCATGGACCATGGTCCACACAGCTGTGTGGACCAAAAATAAAAAGTACATTATTTTTGTACTGAAGGTACATTATTTTTGTACTGAAGGTACATTATATTATTTGATAGTATATATCAAATAATGTACCTTCAGTACAAAAATAATGTACCTACAGTACAAAAATAATGTACCTCAGTACAAAAATAATGTACTTTTTATTTTTGGTCCACACAGCTGTGTGGACCATGGTCCATGCAATAATTTGCCAACTCGGAGACCTTTGCTGACTTTAGGCCCATTAGCTTGTACAACTTTAATAGTAAAATTGTTACTAAGTTAATGGGTGGTCAAGTTGGCGTATGTTCTCCCTAGGTTGTTGTCTCCTCACTAGAGTGGTTTTTTTGTTGGTTGTTCTATCACTGATAATATTTTGCTTGCTTCTAAGATGTGTCATGGTTTGAACCGTGGGAATCAAGATGTTGTGCTAAAGCTTGACATGGCTAAGGCCTATGACCGGATTTCTTGGTTTTTTCTTGTTTCTATGATTAGAATGAGCTTTTGTGAGGTTTATATTGACCTAGTCTATCAAGTTGTTTCCAATGTTTGGTACTCTGTCATTGTCAATGGGGTTAAAAAAGGTTTCTTTACTTCTTCCCGTGGGTTGAGGAAGCGAGACCTTCTATTCCCGAGTCTCTTTATCATTGCTATAGAGGTACTGTCTATGATCCTTGCTCGAGTCTATTTGGATGAGAGCGTTCCTCATTTCTCTCAACCTGCTAGTACTCATATTCATCATCTTGCTTACACTGATGATGTTATTATTTTTAGTACTGGTAGGTAAAGGGTTATCTCTAAGGTCATTGGGGCTTTGAAAAAAATGAGGAGATTTCAAGTCAGATGGTTAATTTTTTAAAGAGTGCTTTTTATATGCAACCCCGCACTTTCGGTCGTGTCCTTCATTGGATTATGGATGTTACTAGGTGCATTCATAAGACCTTTCCTTTTACATACCTGGGATCCTAGGATGCCCTATTTATATGGGTAAGAAGAAGTGTGTTTATTTCTTATCCGTGGTGGACAAGCTTAAGGCCAAGTGTCTTGGGTGGCAGCGTCAGTTACTATCGGGGGAGGGGGGGGGGAGGCAGTTCTTATTTCTACTGTTTTACAAGTTGTCTCCTTACATCATTTTGCAACTTGTGCTCCTCCTAAGCAGGTTGTCAGGGATCTACAACGGTGCTTTGCGAGCTTCTTCTGGAAGCACATTAGTGGTGCTCATTATAATTGGGCCTCATGGAAAACACTAGCCCTCCCTAAAAACAGAAGTTGGTGTGGGCTTCTTTGATTTTGGCTTGATGGTTCGAGCATCTAGTGCGAAGCTATGGTGGAATTTCCGCATAGTGAAACTTCAAGAAGGTTAAGTACTGTAGCAATGTTCATCCTGTGGCAAAACTGGTGTAGAGTTCATATTCACACACTTGGAAGCGTATGCTCAGCGTTAGGGATGAGGTTGAAGCGGTGGGTTGACAATTGACTCAGGGTGACATTAGTCTCTTGTGGGACAACTGGTCTGGACTTAGGCCCCTAGGGCATCTGTACCCTTTCCTTAGTGTTGGGTACTCGGGTGAGCTATTGCCTGACTATATACAAGATGGGGAATTGGATTTGATTGCATTCGATGGCTTTCTGCCTATTGGTTTGCTGGCAGACTTGTCCCACTTGGGGCAACGTTCGTTTGATAAGGCTATTTGGCGGGTAGCTACTAACGATTCGTTTTCTTTCTCTTATGATATATCTCTGTTAAGACCTAATTCTGCGAGTTCTGACTTTCTTTTGAGTGCATGCTGGCATAAACATATGCCCTTTAAGGTTTCATTTTTGGCATGGCGTGTGTTACGTGGGCGTTTGCCCACAGATGATGTTATGGCAAAGTTTGGGCACTTAATGGTTTCTAGATGTTGGTGTTGACATAATCCTATTAAGGAGACTATTGCTCACATTTTTTATGCGGGGGATACGGCAAAAGCTGTGTGGTAGTTTTTTATGAAGTCACTTGGCCTTCAGATCAGTCATCATGGCCTGCGGACATTGTTGGCTAGGTGGAGGCGGGTGATTACACATGTAGTAGTAGTTGTTTCTACTATGCCTTTTTTGTTGTAGTAGTTGATGTGTTATGAGATTTTTTCTGAGTCTTGTTTGGTTGTCTAGAATGGTGTTTAGTTGAGGGATTTAGCTCTTTGGTCTTAGGTCTGTCTTGCCTGGGCTTAAGGGTTATGTGGATACCTCTACTCCCATTCCTTGGTATTTGGTATTCGATGTGTCACGACTTCATTTTCTTTGCTCTTGTTCCTCTATTTCTGTTCTTTAGTGTCTACCACAAAGTAATCTCCCTATGGTTGCTTTGGTAGATTGGGTAGCGGGTAAGGATAAAAAGTTTTCTTTTCATAGTCTATCTGACCTTCCTTTGAGAGTGCATGCATTAATTGTTCATGATGATGCCCCTTGAGGAAGTAGATCCACCTTGGCCTTTTCTGGCTTGCTCCTGGCCTGTTGCAACCTTTGTTTTTGAAAAGAGATGATTGATGTTTTTGGAAAAATGATTAAAAAAAAAAAAAAAGAAAAAAAAAAGCAAAAAGAAGATAAAAAAAAAAAAAAAGAGTTATTACTGGTTGCTTGTTTTGGAGGCAATGATGGTTTGTTTGGTTTTAAGTCAAGTTTAGCCTTAATAACACAAGTGTCAGCGGTATAAGAGATACCGTAGTCTGAGCTGAACGGTGGCCGAACAGGATTTATTAAATCCGTTGACCTAGTCATGCTTGTTGCTAGCTAATAATAGTTGAACCCCTCCCGAGTTTTAGGTGGGATTGGAGTTACAAGGGGTGTTTGCATTTCTTTCTGGTATTTTTCTTCTTTCTGAATTAGTATTTTCATCCATTTTTTATTTCATTCATCTATTTATCATTTGGTTATTTGTTATCCATTTGTTGTTTTATTTGAGGTGTGCATGTTCTTTCTCTTTGCACGCTTGCTTCTCGATTTGTTTTGGCCCTTGAGATATGTGTAGTTTGGTGCTCTTTTTGGTTTGGCCCTTGCGGGCATTTTTGAATAGATTATGCTTCAACTTGGGTACTTGCGATAAGAAGTTTGCACTGTTGCCCGGCTGAACGGTGACCAGGTATAATTCGTCAAATTCGTTGGTCTAACTAGGCTTGTGACGGGCTAATAGTAGTTAATGCCATTAGAGTGCAGGTTGTTGTGATTGATTGCTGCTAGTTATGCTGACACTATTTTCGGTTGGTGGTTTGCGTGCCATTTTCTAACTTTTAGCCTGCATGCCATCTTATTCATTGTATGTTTGTGACTGATGGCCTTTATGCCAAATTTTGATGGGAGCTTGTGTCCCTTATTTTCTATATGGTAGCTTGTGTGTCTCATGTGTTATATGATCTGTTTAACTGTCCTAGCAGGGTTGATATGTTCATATTCAGTCGTTATGTTACCGGATTTCCAAGTGATGACTAGAAGACTTTGGCTTATTAGAAGATCCTGCAATTGCATTTCTTATTGCATTCTTTAGGCCATTAGGCCTCTTTTGGGCCAATGTTCATTTAGGCTGATTTTGGGCCTTTTGCATTCAAGGCTACTTTTGGGCCATTTTAGGATAAGGCATTTTGGGCCTCTTTTAGAATATTTAGACTTTGGGCCTCTTTTAGAGGATTAAGGCTTTTAGGCCTATCTTAGTGTGTTTCAGCCTTTCAAAGCCACTTTTGGGTCTTTTGTAATCTTGAGTTTTTAATAACAATGTGTTACTGACCAATATATGGCCTATATGTTCCTACTCCTTTGGCCCAATAATCTGTAGTCTCTTTTATTTTTTACTTTTTGCATTCATTTAGAAGTTGGACCCTCTCTTCATTATTTATTTTAAAATTGAGTCTTCAAGAAAAGCCCAATTATAACTTCTTTTTTACATGAATTGCAAGTTGGACCCAACAGAATTAGAGATGGCTGATAAGTCTCTAATTCACTATTGCAGGTTGACCAAAAACGCTAAAAAGATGGCAAATTATGCTGTGGACCCAGGTCCACCTTGCAAGGTGGACCTGGGTCCAAAACAACGTCGTTTTTGTCATTTTTTTTTTAATTATTAAACATATTGTTGAATATAGAGTTGTTCAAAAATGTGTGAATGTAGAGGTTTCAAAGTGTGAATGTAGAGTATAGAAATCGTGAATGTAGATTTATGATTGTGTGAATGTAGAGTTGCCCAAAAATGTGTGAATGTTGAGGTTTCAAATTGTGAATATGGAATATAGAAATCGTGAATGTAGAGTTATGCATGTGTGAATCTGTAATAGAGTTAAGAAGTTCTAGCAACTTGTAGCCCTGTAATGTGTGAATGTGGAGTTCTGAAGTTGTGAATGTGGAGTACAGGACCTGTGAATATAGAGTTTTGAATGTGTGAATGTGGAGTTTACAATTTGTGAATGTAGAGTATAGTGTATGTGAATGTAGAGTATAGTTACTAAACATATAATCTTGTAATGTGTGAATGTGGAGTTTACAAATTGTGAATGTAGAGTATAGTGTATGTGAATGTAGACCCAGGTCCACGGCATAACAACCCCTCCTTTTTATTTATTTTTTGTTTTTTTTTTTCTTCTCGCAAGCTAGTCAAGTTGGTAAGACAGTTAGTTTGGTAACCACAAAACTTCAAGTTCAACTCTTTGAGAGAGCTGGTTATTGGTATCCTCAGTTTGAGTTATTCAACTATGGATAACCTTATTAGTTGATCTTCTTATGCTCATTTGCCTATTAGGATTATAAGGTGAATTTAACCCAGAGCACAATTTTAAGTAACAATCGTGGACATTTTCGTAAATCAAAATAATATGGAATACATTTTTTAAGGGTTGTTTATTGATTGTGTGAAAGGGAAAGTAAAAAACTCGGTTAACCTCTTGAACAACAAGACGGGCATACAAGTCATTTAAGTTTAACAAGCACAAACCAGTAAATAGCACAATACGAAAACCAACATAAAACAAGAACATTTTAGATTTTTTTTTTTTTGAAAACGAACATTTTAGATTTACTCGTATAACAATTGGTTTCTGACTTGAATTGACAAAACATCAAATTAGAATAATTTTTTGAAAGTATAACGAAAATAAGAGTCAGAAAAAGAGAAATTCCATATATGATTTTTTTTTTCTTTTTACAATTAATATCACTTGACTATGCTTTCAAAAATTCTTTTATCACTTGACTATAAAATGTTTGACAAGAATTGCACTTGAGAGACTAAATTGTACTCCGTATTGGCAAATTTTATTACGGACAATGGTCTATGTAGCAGCATGAATCATGAAGTATCATTAAAAAAAAAGTATGTATCATTTGAATTACACTTCAATTGCATTTGACAAGATTGCTATGTTTTGTAGTTTCATTTTTCACATACTAGTTTCATTATAGCAATACTAAAGTATCATTTTAATTTTACTACAGTTTCATTTGACAATATACATTATTAATGAGCTCTATTTTTTTTATTACATTTTCCACAAATACTAGTTTAATTATAGTAATACTAAAGTATTATTTTAATTACACTTCATGTTCAGTTTTCACGCACCTACACTAGTTTTATTATAGGCTTATAGCAACACTAAATTATCATTTTAATTATAGTACAGTATCATTTGATAATAATATGCTCTTGTTTTTAATTTCATTTTCGCCACACACTAATTTTATTATAACAATAATAATTTATCCTTTTAATTCTACTATAATTTTATTCAACAATTAGGTCCACTGTATAACAATTGCTCCCGTATTATATAGGATTTTTGTCTCTTCAATATGAAAAAAAAAAAAAAAAAATAGTCAACCACCTTTGAGGTGCTCTATGGGCCGGGGGTTTATTCGCAACAAGCTATCCTATTTCATGCGCATATTATATTATTATACTATTGCTACACATGGAGCATAGAATAAATCTGCTTCACTTCTCTTTCTCCCTAACGAATACATTTCTTCCATCATTACCAACAAAATAGAATATGTGTTGAGCATAATATATATTGAAATAATAAATGTGTAATTTTACTCCAGCTAATCAAGCCATGTCATAATCACCAAAGTCTCATTCTTTTTTCCTTATATTTTTAATTTCTCTCTCACACATATATATATATATAGCAGTAATTTATATATAAAATATAAATTATATACAAATTGCTAAATGTTTAAGTACCTTAGTTGATTGGAACTCAAAACTTAGTGTATGTCATATATATATATATATATATATATATATATATATATATATATATATATATATGCGCACACATACAAATATATATACATACAAAAATATAGCAGTTACTGACTAGCTACACAGTGGTGTATAGCTACATACACGACTACAAGGCAAGCCGTGACCGCATATGAACCAATATGGCTCTGTTTGGTAAATAATCAGCTTATCAGTCAATTTTGGCTTATTTGACCACTATTAGTTGTTTGATTTGGTTAAAAAAATCAATATAAGTATTTTGGTTAATAAGCTTTTTGTAACTCTAAAATGCTAAAATTCAAAAGGTTATTCAAAGCAGCCTTTTCAATTAGCATTTTGAGAAAAGAAATTATACCAAACAGCTATCAGCTAACAACTAATTTATCAAACAACTTTTTACAATCAGTTAATGTTATCAACAAATCATACCTTTTAATCCAAACAACCAACTCAATCAACTAACCGTCATTTACCATACAAGGCCTATATATAGGACAAATGTGCAGTGTCTTCTAAAAAAAAAGAAGGACAAATATGTGATAACGTTAGTTGTAAGTGAATAAAGACAAAACACAAAGCTGAGGAAACAAAAATTAATGTTGTGAAAAAACAGCGTTTTGGTTCAAAGTGTTATTTATTTTTGGGAAAAGGGTCAAATAAGCCCTTAAACTTTACCTGAAAAGTCAATTAGCCCCTTGAACTTTCGAAAAGTGCAATTAAACACATGAACTCATCATTTTAGTGCATTCCACCCCTCCAGCCGGTTAACCTCCCGGTAACCTCCGGTCAAAGCTTACGTGGCAGTTGACTTTTCAATATTATTGATATATGATTTGCCACGTAAGCAAAGTAAAAAAAAAAAAAAAGGGAATTTGGGGATTTCAATACCTGCACGAAATCCAAGCAACCCCAGTTCGTCTTCTTCCTTCATACCATTACAGACCATTAAAAAAATCAAAACAACGAAGACCTCATTACTGATAATAAAAAATACATCATGAATGCTACCAAATCCGAGTGAAGCATTAACAAATCCATAAAATCTTAAAAATCTACCATCCATCTACTTCTTCATATATCAAAGTGTACCTATAATTGCTCAAAGAAAAACTTAAGATTTGCCAAGACTACGTACTATAAACATTTCCATTTGTTGCACCAAATCTTAAAAATCTACCATTAACCAAACTATAAAAAATGCTTGAAGAATTCAAATACTTAAGCTTCAGACCAACATGAGCAGAGCCGAGCAACCTCAAACCCAAGTTGACCATATGTAGTTTCCCAGAGACCAAATTCAAAAGCCAATAACCGGAAAACTTTGGACTCTCATTGAAAATCTCAGGGATCGAAAATAGACAAGCTTCAAACGCTGCGGGTTAAACCGACAGGAAACCTTGCTCTGTAAGATAAACTAATTTCTACAAAGACTTCGAGCTTATACATATCGTCTTTTTGGGTTCGGTAGACATTTCGTGTGAAGAAATGCAGGACCGGGGCAGAGTTTGGGGATATGGACGCCTCTAGAACAACGTCGTCGCAATGCTATGAGTATAGGACCTGATAAGTTTTGGCTTAGCATCGCCGGTGATGGAGAAGGTCAGAACAAGTAAGAGAAGAAGACGAACTGGTAATTTTGGGAATTTAGGGCTTTTAGTACTGTGCTTTAGTTTCTTTCCTTCTGGAGTTCTGGTAAGAAGACGAACTGGTACTTTTTCTTTGTTTTTAAATTTATTTTTTCGTTGTTTTATTTATTTTTTTTCTAAAATTTGCTTACGTGGCAAATCATATATTAATAATATTGAAAAGTCAACTGCCACATAAGCTTTGACCGAAGGTTACCGGGAGGTTAACCGGCTAGAGGGTTGGGATGCACTAAAATGATGAGTTCATGTGTTTAATTGCACTTTTCGAAAGTTCAAGGGGCTAATTGACTTTTCGTGTAAAGTTCAGGGGCTTATTTGATCCTTTTCCCTTTATTTTTTTATTATTATTATTTTTTTTTTTTTAGAGAATAGTTTAAAGTGTTAAATTAAACTTTTATTGGGCATATATGCAGTTGCAATATATATATAATTGGAGCGGGCTGTGTCTTAATCGGCACTTGGCTTAACTTCCACAACTTTGCAAACCACGAGGCGACAGATTTGGTGTTTTGGTTTTCCCACGTAACCTCATTGTCAGCCATTGGTGTCTCATGGGACCATATCACATGACTCACCATCATTTACATACAAAAAGAATTATTCTTTAGAATCTTTCATCTTTATGCTTCCATCTTTCTTTTTATTTACCTCATTTTGTTTAGCGTAAACTTGTGTGATATCATCTCATATTACAGTAATCGCAATTCAATTCTAATTTAGAATCTTCAATTCTCTTTTTCAATTGAAACCAGAATTATATACATGATTTTAATTTGGTTGAAACTAAACCATGGTCATCTCATAAGACAATTTTAAATAAACGATATATTTTAATAAAAATATAATTTTGTTTACAAGTTGACAAATATTACATTTTTATTAAAAGTAAAAATATGATGTTCTTTGACCTATTAAAAATACATATTTTTGCCAAAAAAGTGATACATGAAGTTTTTGTTTATTTATTTTTGATGTTTTTGTTTTTGGGATTAGTTTGGTAAACTTTCCCTTTTGTACAAGCAAGGCATTTTTCTTGGAGGAGTGGTACACATGCATCTTTCAAACATGTTCAAAACAATCCACTTGAGATGTTTTAGATCTTTAATAAAGACATTTCATTTGTTTTTATTTAAAGACGGTATAATAGTTTGCTAGAATTAAGTAAGCTATAAGTTATAATGTAATTCATCAATTAATTTTTTTAGATGAAAATGGAAACCTGCAGTCACTATCCTAGGACATGCACCAGGTAAATCATGTTTTTGTGTAATAGTCAATCAGCAAGCTACGTAAGAAAGGTAAACTACACCAGGAAGACCCTATGTGATGGGCTCGACTAAGAGATTGTTGGCAAAAATCGAACTCGTAACCTTTAAGTATGAAGATCATGTTTCAATGATTTCGCCATCCCTTTCAAGGTAATTCAATTACTCCGTATGTATTATTAGGTTAATCATCATGCTGGTATCAAAGAATGTGTATTATATTTTTAAAGTGGGTACCGGCATTTGGCCTTATCTACTGAACCATTGAGTCACTGTGCATGATTTAAATACTCCCAAAATATTCTTTCAGGCTAGGGTGGGGGCTTTGGGAGAAAAGTATGTATTATATTTTTTTTTTTATCCATTAATACGAGAGCATCTCTAATTTTTAGCTTTTTCTTAATTTTTTATGGACTCACCACTCCACATTAATTTTCTTTTAATAATTTCTTCTATTTATTACTATTTGTAATTCACAAAAGTAATTACAATTTTATAATTTATAATTTAGTTAAACCCATCAAGCATATATATATAAATACATGGGTTAATCACCTATTTGGTCCCTCAATTATTCGCGAACTGTCAATGTTGTCCCTTAACTCCGTAATCATCAATTTGACCCCTGAAATAAAATAAGATTAGTCAATTAAACCCTTCTGGCCGTATTCCGGTGAGAACTCCGATTAAGCAGGGTTAATTTGGTCATTTCATGGGAACGAACGATGGAGAAAAAAAGAAAAAAGATAAAGGATTTCTTCGTTCCCAGAAATCTCATCTCATCTGCTGGGTTCCTTATTTTGCTTTGAAAACCAAAACCCTTCAATTAAACTTTTGCACATCCTTCAAGTTTAATTTGCAAAAGGAGATCGATCGCACCCTAATTAGGAAGGGAGATTGCTCGAGTGGTGAGAGGGAGGCAGGCGATGGTGCAGAGGAGGAAGCGTGGAAATCGATTGAGGTGAAAATCGATGGCTTGGAAACCCTAGCTTGAAGCAAAATGTTGACTCGCGGTGGGAATGCGAATCACAAAACGCCGTCGCCGCCGGCGACTCAGTAGCAGCAGGTGAAGAAGCGGCGGTCGAGCTGGTCGGACGGCTGCTGTGGTTGAACAAGGGGGATGCTCAGCAAGCTGTCAACCACTTCTCAAGATCCATGTACAGCGGGCAATGAGCTATCTTCAATCCGACGAAATCGTTTATGGCATCGACGCTCAAACGGCCGCTCCGCTCCTGGACGTCGAAAACAGAGTGCCGGCATAGTGTTAAAAGTGTAAGATTGTTCATACTAAATGAAAATAGGCCGGAGAAAGAGAAAAGAAACACTAAAATCGAAAATTAATTTCGTGTTTTGATTGTCTTGTGCTATAAGACAGTGGTATTTGTTGCGATCCCAAACTGAATTCAGAAGAAGAAATAGTAGGCATATGAGGAACGAACAGGAAACTCCGGCGACCATTTATACCCATTTTGATTGCATTCTCCCATGGCTGTCTTTGCGCAAATCCTGCACCGTTTGCCGCCACCAACTCCCCACCGACGCCCCAAACTCTGGCGACTTGAACACCACCAACCGCGCTTCTTCAAACGAACAACAACCACCTTCCGGCGGCGGGTTGGCTGTGGGGCGATTTTCCGGTGGGAGAAGAGAGCTTCCTGTTGTGTACACTGAAATGGATGGTGGGTTTAACAACAATGGAGTTCCAATGGTGGTGTGATTGCTGGAATATAGAGGGAAACTGTGGTGTTTGACCAAAATGTCGCCTATTGTTATTATTATTATTATTATTTAATTCAGAAGCAAGTGAAATGACCAAATTAACCCTGCTTAATCGGAGTTCTCACCGGAATACAGCCAGAAGGGTTTAATTGACTAATCTTATTTTATTTCAGGGGTCAAATTGATGATTACGGAGTTAAGGGACAACATTGACAGTTCGCGAATAATTGAGGGACCAAATAGGTGATTAACCCTAAATACATCGAAGAAATGCTTGTTAATTGTTGTCCATTGCGCCAAAAGGGTGCCTCCACTTGCAAGTTAAAAAAAAAAATCAAAATTTAAACATAAAATCTGAACTCTTGATTTTTGCCACTTGGATACATACCGGTGATAAAAAAAAAAACTCCAAATGTAATTTTTGAGTCAACATAAAAATTACTCTAAAACTTCTCATAGCAATAAATTTTATACGTAATCTCTTTTAAAAAGATCTATATTATTTGCTTCTCTCTCATTTCCTATCTTTATTAAAAATTTTAAATTTATATAATAAATAGAATCTTTATTATAGCAAAAAAGAAAAAAAGAAAAAAAAAAAAGAAGTCTCGTCAAAGGAAAACCCCCGTTTTGAGTATATGGGACCCAAAATAAAGATTTCAAAAAGTGATGGAAGGACATAGGATTACAAGTCAAAGGCACTAACGTTTAGAAGCCACGTTAAGTATTATATCACCGGTCAATGGCCTTATGGTCCAGTGGCATTAAACCTTTCCCTGTATATGGGAGGTGGTGGGTTCGAGTCTCAATGGCGGCGTTGCTGTCTCTTTGTTCAGTAGGTTGAGAAAGTAGTTTATGAGCAGATACTACACTGTAATATAGTCAGTAGCATTCAAAAAGAAAAAGTATTGACTAACATGTGTCCTGTCCTTCTTACTTTTATGATTTTCCGTTAAATATTTTCTTCTCCGTTAATATTCCGTTAACTTTTAACTTACCCATTAATTTCTATAAGAAAGGTCTTAGGTCCGAACCTCATCTCAATCAAATTTAACATAATTAAGTTTCTCACTCTATTTTACTCTTATTAAATTAAATAAATTAGTAGCTACAACAAAAAATGATACATATGTATTTCTTTAATTTAGAATTATGTGTCTACAAAACCTTTATTTGAAAAAATTATTCATTATCAAAAAATTAAATTAAATAAGCGAAATAATTTCATTAGTTATATTGTCTTTATTTTCTCTCATGCAAAGATTCTTTACATTCAAATTTATCAATTGATATTCATTACATTGTCCATTATCTTATTTTTACAATATCATGTAATTAAATATCAAAGTTATAGTACAAAATAATGCTATATATTTGTTTACCAAGTATTTTATTAATACTATGAATTTTTTTTAAATAATTTGAAGCTAATTATATTAACTACTTGGGAATTGATTGACAAAGAGAGTACTCAAATAATAAACCAACAAATTGAAGCAGAATCACTCTATTTTACTCTTATTGAATTAAATAAATTAGTAGTTCTACCAAAAAATGCTACATATGTATTTCTTTAATACCATGAAAAAAATAAAAAAAAGAATAGTTTGAAACCAATCATATTAACTACTTGGGGGATTTGTTAACAATGAAAGTACTCAAATAACCCATTACCCAACAAATTGAAGCGAGAAACTACCTTTAATATCATTGGAATACATAATATTTTAAATTTTCAAATTTTTATTAATTAATTTAATCTTTTTTTCTTAAACTATGGATTTCTTTATCCACAATAACTCATTCAACAATAATGGTTGAACCAAATGAACCCCAAGCAGAACACCTAAAGGAAAGTGCATAACTCCTATATCATAATCTCATTGCAGGATGTTTCATCTATGCTACCAACAATATACGAATTGCAAGTAACACACTACCAACAAAAAGGAAGAGAACAAATAGTAAAGATGAAGACAATGACAATGTTACTCAAAAGAGAATTAAGAACATTTAGAAAAATTCAAATTAAAAGTAGTATTTATTTAGACTATCATTTTTAAACCAAATATTTAGACTATCGATTTTACTAGGTTGCAAACATTTATTTTTGTAATAATTATAATGAATTTTCTATATTATCTTGGATTCATATACTTTGAGTTAGATATTTAAATAAAAAAATTTAATATTCAATTACCCATGTATAAATTTCTCCTATATAATCTTGCATTGATATACTTTCAAATATTTATTTAAATATAAACATTTGGCATTAACCCATTCGCGCAATGCGCGTATAAAACTAGTACTTATAATAAAACTAAAATTTTGTTGTTGTTGTTGTTGTTGTTATTGTTGTTATTTCTATGCCAAACATTATACAAAACTCCAATGTGAATAGAAATACTTAAAATGTGTAATAACTTTTTTTTTTTTCTTAAAAGTTGTATACATTGCATTAATTATTTAAGACATTATTAATATATGAAATTAATTTTTCTCAAAATGTTGAAATTCAACTAAAAAATTTAATCTTTAATAATATTATTTACATTGGCAGGCCTCTAATTCCCTACCCTGCACTAAACTTTTTGTGTGGTGGGGTGGAGTTGCCCAACGGGGTAAACTAGTTTCGATAATTCTAATAGTTGGGAAAATAAAAAATTATAAGGATAAATGTAAAAAAATGTTATAATTATCTAAAAAAAGTAAGCAAAATGCACAACTTAATATTGCAAACAATTAAGTCAACAAGCATGGTTGCCGAAAGCTGGGGCACCTCGGAAAATATAAAATAAGAGATATATAATACTCGTAGAAATTAATTCATGATTACATGAACTTATAAATTTGTACATATTTTTTAGCTTGCATCTTTGTGTTGTATAAACTCAACAATCTCTTTCATATATATATATATATATATATATATATATATATATATATATATATATATATATATATATATATATATATATATATAGTCATAATCGGGTGTGGCCACCCCTTAACGTGCGGTAAGTGCGGCCGCACCACTATATATACAAATATACACCACTCAATGTTAAAAAATGCACCACACAAATATACATCAGTAGATACGCATCACCAAAAAACACACCATTAGGTACGCAAATATACACCACACAGTGCTAACAAATGCACCATTAGGGACATGAGAGTTATGGTGCATTATTTTAGGTGTGTGGTGTGCTTTTTGGTGTTTTGTGTATTTTCATTGTGGTACGTTTTCTAACATTGAGTAGTTCATTTTTTAACATTGAGTGTTGCGAACCGCACAGGAAGGCTCGGCCACATTTGATCAGATATATATATAGAGTCATGATCAGGTGCGACCGTGCTCTCCCGTGCGGTTCACACCACTCAATGTTACGAAATACACCACTCAATGTTAAGAACACACCACACAAATATGCACTGTGGTGTGTTTCTTAACATTGTGGTGTGTGACCGCACGGCCACACGGGAGAGCACGGCCGCACCTGAAATTATATATATATATATATATATATATATATATATATATATATATATATATATATATATAGAATTATAATCATATGAGACAAGCTACTTAGGTGAGAAATGCGAACATAGTTTACATAGTTTACTACGCGGATGCACACAGCCCGAAGTGTGTGCACTTAGCCTACATGAGTGCACACAGTTTAGGGTGTGTGCATTCGTGAAGTAGACTATGTGCACTCACGTTGTCGCACTGTCTCAGCTACTGAGTGCACATAGTCTATATAATAAAGCCAAATTCAAGGTCACAATATTTTTCCCTTCAAAATTGTGAATGAGCTTTGGGTAAATGAGCTGCACCAATGGGATAAATTTGGCCGAGAAATTAAAAAATGTAATTATATATTGGGGGAAAATGGCAGTTTTTCCCCCTATGTTATGTGCATATATCACTTTTTCCCCCTGTGTTATTAAAGTGGCTATTTTTCCCCCTGAAATGTTAAATTGGCATTTTTACCCTTAAAAATAATTATTTCATTTATTTTTTCTTCTCCAACAAATTATTACTTATAGGTATGGATGGTCACGATTCGGTTCGAACATAACCAAATACTGTAGCAATCATACCGAAATAGTATGGATGGTTCTGGTTATGATTCAGAACTGAAAAAAAAAATAAAATTAAATAATTGTTGAACCGTGAACTGAAACTGAACCACAGTCATATACAGTGAAAAATGATCAAACACTTATTTTGATAAATCGGTACGGTTCGATTCCAATTTCGATTTTGAACCGCCAATCAAAACTTATTTAATATTTATTTTTAATTTTATTTCTTATTTAAAAATAATCTAAATTCAACAATTATTTTATTTTATTTTTTCGGTTCTGAATCGTAACCGTTACCGTCCATACTATTTAAGTTCAATTGCTACAGTGTTCGATTAGGTTCGTATCGAAACGCGATCTTACATACATATTAGTAATACTTGGTCGGAGAGTTAAAAATAAATGAAATAATTATTTAAGGGTAAAAATGCCAATTTAACATTATAGGGGGAAAAACTACCACTTTTAAAATAATTGAGGGGGGAAAACTGCCACTTTAATAACACAGGGGGAAAAAGTGCTATATGCATATAACACAGGGGGAAAAAGTGCCATTTTCCCTATATATTGGCCCAACATTTGTTATATTAAAACTTTAATTACATTTTTTAATTTCACGGCCAAATTTATCCCATTGGTGCAGCTCATTTACCCAAAGCTCATTCACAATTTTGAAGGGACAAATTTTGTGACCTTGAATTTGGCTCTATTTTATATATATGGGCGCGCTCTAATGAAAACGGGTGTCCAGGAGAGAAATAAGATCGATTCACATCTGTTCACGTGTCCAAATCAACGAATCAGATGTAATTTTAAAAAATGACGCGGTTGCATTTTCGTAAATAACTCGAACTTTGGTGCAAGTAAATGTGTTATAAGTACAAGTAAAAAAGTGCAAGTAAAATCACTTACAAGTGCACATATTTTCATTTACATGTGCTAGTAATTTACGTTGTTAATATTCGTGCACCTAAATGCAACTAATTATACCGTTAGGTACAACTGTTATAACGTTAGGTGCACTTAGTATTAATGTTCAGTGTACATTTTACTTGCACCTGTAATACATTTTACATGCACTTGCGCACCTATTTTCACTTACGAGTGCAAGTAATTTACCTTGTTAACATTCATACACCTAAGTGCACCTAGTTATAACCTTAGGTGCAACTACATATGGACACGTGGCGCGCTGCGATTCGTTCTCAATTCTCTCCTGGGCGCACTGTTCTCATTTGAATGCAATCCTATATATATATATATATATATATATATATATATATATATATATGGTAGGGTTTCAGTGAGACCACTTTCTTAGGTAAGATCGTGAGATCACATCTTGTGCATCCATATAATACTTTCTAATGGTCTAGATTGATTGACACACACAATCTTCGCTCACACACATTTAATCACCGTTCGCACACACTTCAACTTGGAATCTTAATCAATCTAGATCATAAAAAAAATTTGAGATCAAATCTTGTACATCAATCACCGTTCGCACATATTTTATCATTCTTTGCACACATTTAATCACCGTCTGCACACACTTAATCACCATTCGCACACATTTTATTACCGTTCGCACACACTTCAACTTAGCATCTTAAATCAATCTAGTCTATTAAATTATTTAGTGGATGCACAAGATCTGATCTCACGATCTTATCTAAACAAGTGATCTCATATAATCCTAGTTATATATATATATATATATATATATATATATATATATATATATATATATATATTTAGAAACCATATGTTTTAATGTGTGCATAGATTTTTCTTAGATGGTGACACCAATTATTATATTATATTATAATATGGTGAGATGTTTGGACGGTCATCATTCCCAACACCACGTTGGATACACACTAATCTTTTTTTTCTTTTCTTTTTTTCTTTTCTTTTCTTTTCTTGTTTTTTGTTTTTTTGGTTAATCTTTTACAGAAAAGAACCTTAGTGAAAATAATAATAAATTTTAATGAAAACATTAATCATATAGATCGACCAACTCACAAGTCAAAATTAAATAGTTCGTCACCTACCGCTTGCACGTGAAAGTTGTTGAGACCATAGAGGTTGAAATTTTATTCCCTCGTGAGAAATTTAAACATTAAAAAAAAAAGTATAATACTTTTGTGTCAATTAGAAATGGTAATTTTTATGTTTCAGTAGGTTTTTTTTTTTTTTTTTTTGAAAAAAAAAATGTTAAGCATAGATACTGCAAAAAAAAATGTTTCAGTAGGTTAAGAAAGTAGTTATGAATAGATACTGCATTGTAACAGAGTCAGTAGTACTCAAAAAAGAAATGGTAATTTTTATCCGGGTTAGAATGTTAGACATGGGCGATCTTGGTCATCTCACGATCATCTTGTTAAGCATATATGTGGTTGTGATTATTTGTGTTTATCTAGTCGTTCTAAATATGTTCATGTACTCTAGTCATTAGTTGTAACTTCACTCTACTTCTCCTCTCATGTATACTATTTATACTCTGCTTCTCTTTATTAATAATACAGTTCAATTTATAACCTCAAATGGTATCAAGAGGCATAATCTCCTAAGAAGGATTTTCTTTTTCTTCCTCTATCAATGGCTTCCACTTTTGTGCTACCTGGTGTTGTTGCTCCTACGCCCAGCAATGAAATTATCCAGCTTACTGCTCCGTCAAACTTTCCTATCAAACTCACCCCCTCAAATTTTCCTGTCTGGAGGCGCCAAGTACAATCTACACTAATTGGCTTCAATCTCCTCGGCTACATTGATAGTTCTGTCAAAGAATTAAGTTTACTGATATTTCTCAAACCATCACAAACTTGGCACATTTAATTTGGTATCGTCAAGACCAAATAATTACTAATGCTCTTCTGGGAGTTGTTCTTACCCAATCCAACCCCTTATATCTTTCGATGCAACAGCTTATGATGCTTGGCAATGGCTCGTCGCTAGTTATGTTAGTGCCTCTCGAGGACATATCATTTCCCTCAAAGCTAAGCTCGCCAAAAATATGAAGGGTGCTCGGTTGATTACTGCCTACCAAAATAACATGCGGTCCATTGTTGATGATTTCGCATTGGCTCAGTGCTCAGTCTCTGATGAAGACCTGGTTGTTTACATATTAACACAACTAGGCGAAGAATACAATTCCATATTTCTACGGTTCGTATCTGTGAAACTCCCATTTCCTTGGTAGAGTTAACCGACATTCTCATAGCTCATGCACGCTAATTAAAGGAGGCTGATGATGCCCGACAGTCCCTGCTGGCTACTGCTAATGCCAGCCAACGTAGTTCCTTTACTCCCTTGAACAATCAATAGTCTATAACCAACCGGAGGTTCCGTAACAACAATAATAATACTAACGGCAATAACATGCAATATTGGCCGCAAGGTGGCAACAACCGATCTGGAATTGTGTGTCAGTTCTGTAATTTTTCTAGCCATGAAACACGGGTATGCCGTAAGTTAGCCCAGTTTTTAAAGGAACATAACATTTTTCTCATGCAAGCAACTTCATCTTATCAGTCTCCTACGGCCAATTCCACCATTAGCTCGCTTCCACCAAGGTTGTTTGATAGCGGTGCTTCTCACTATGTTACCCTGAGTGTGACGCCTCTACAGACCTTTTCTAAGTACAATGGTCCTAATGAGATTCGCTTGTGCAACAGTAATTCCTTACATATTTCCCATATTGGTCAGTCTACCATTCGCACTCCCGATTCCGTACTTACTCTCCACGATGTCCTACATGTTCCACAATTGCATAATAACTTGGTTTCTTTCGTTCAAGTGGTCTGCCTAGCCCATTTTGGTCCAAGACTATAACGTTTGTGACTTTTCACTTATCGAAAGTATAACTGGGATGATTTTGGTCTAACTTTAGGGGATTATTTTCCTTAACGACACATTTGGTTCACGGAATACGCCTGGATTGAAATAACTTTCGCGGCAATAGGTCTATTCCTTTATTTTTTAAGAACTTGTGTTCACAGGAACATTGTTCTTGGAGATGAGCTATTCCCCCTACAAGGGGAATAGCTGGTACAGCCCCCTCCCCCCGGTATTAAGCTATTCCTGAGAGAATGCCTATATATTTTATTTCCTATTTTACCCTTGTTTAATCTAAAAAATTTTAAGCTATTTTTCTCTCTATCTTCTCATCTCTTCCGCCATTTGCATCTTATTTAGATTGGAATTCTTATTCAAGCTTTAAAAAAAAAGTATTTTTTTTTAAACTTCATTTTCTAGAAATTATATATATATATATATATATATATATATATATATATATATATATATATATAATAATAATAATAATAATAATAATAATAATAATAATAATAATAATAATAATAATACTAATAATTGAAGTGCCTAGTTGAGTTTTCTGGCCCAAACTCAGGGGCATTTTTGTAATATCAAATATTTTAATTATATTAAATATAGATCTTTTTAAGATAATTGTAAACAAACAAGTCATATATTATTCAATTAATTGAGTGATATTTTTGCACTAATCTTATAATCAAATAAATGTACATATTCAATATTATATTTTTTTAAAAATAATTTTCTTTAATTTTATTATCTAAATAAATAATACAAAAATTTATCCGTGAATCAAATTTGCTCTCATTCAAGCAAAGAAAACATCAGAAAACATAATCAATCCAACCAATATAATATTTGATGTTATAATTTATATAATTGTATATCGATCCAAATATTCTTAAAATATTATAACAAATTCATTCCGTGCAACGCACGGGCGAAAATACTAGTAATAATAATAATAATAATAATAATAATAATAATAATAATAATAATAATAATAATAATAATAATAATAATAATCCAAAACTCTTAATATAAGTCGCAATTAAATTTTCCTATTAAATCCGTTTATAAAGGTAATTACAAATATAGAATTAGGAAAAATTAGCAGGATTGATACTAGGCAATCAATTTCCTAATATAAGTTTTCTATAATATTTTAATTAATTGATACTTTCCTAATATATCTTAACTAAAATACTTTCTACCGTTTATTATGGTAATCTATATAGGTAATTACCATATACTATTACCATCTAAATAACCCGTGGTAATTACCAACCATATTTAACATCTAAATTTATTATGTTAATTAAAGATAGATATTCCATTCTTACGACGATTTTATATATATGTTTTTTTTTACTTCAAATAATATTAATTACCAATGTACTTCTTTTGATTATTTTTTAATAAAATCTTAAAAATTATGACAGCTAAGGAATTAATACTTTTCGTAATATAAATTTTATTTAATCAGTTAAGGAAAATGATAGTACACATATCACATCCATAATTAAATGAGATTAAGAAAATTATGATAATTATTCCAATTCACATATTATTACGCTAATTCACATATTATTACGTATATACAATTATCTAAATTATTCGAATTCGCAAATTATTATACATATAAAATTATGCTAATGGTTAATTTTGAATAAAATCTTAACAATTATGGTAATTAAGACATTAATTCAAACATTATACTTTTATTAAAGGGGTTTTTATACTTGTCGTAATATAAATTTTATCTAATCAATTAAGGAAATTAATGGTACACATATTACGAACATAATTAAAGGAAACTAAACATACACATATATACATAATTAAATAAAATTAAACATACACATATTACGTTTATAATTAAACTAAATTAAACATATACATTATTTTTTAAAGAACAATATATACTCCTTAATTATCATAATTATTCATATTACATGGACATCATAATTAACACAATATTAATTAAGAATAATATATACTCTTTAATTACGATATAGTAATCATAATAAAACAACATCATTTTTATTGGAATTAATGATAAATTTTCATGCCCGTATCGAAAAGTAAACATGCGCATATAATGGTGGTAATTAAAGGAAAATAAACATACACATATTACGTCCATAATTAAAAAGAAATTAAACGTACACATATTACGTCCATATTACCAACCTGTATTTAGCATTTTAATCTTACTATGGTAAATAAACTTAGAGATTCCCTCCATTTGATTATACTATATTTTTGTTTCTTAAAATAATATCAATTAGTCATGTTCTTGCTAAAGACCTTGTAGTCTAGTGGCACTCGTTTTACACTCCCACATGGAAGGGAGTGGGTTTGGTCCTCATTAGAGGTGATTGTTTACTCTTTGTGCTTCAGATACTACATTGTAATAGAGTTTTTTAATTTTTTGTTTAGACTATTCCTATTATAATTTTTAAGTAATCAATTTCAACACTTTCAAATATTAGAATTGTTTATAATTTCATCATTAATTTTATTATTT
>CP025648.1:6035021-6082925 GCA_003576665.1 Ipomoea trifida
TATATATATATATATATATATATATATATATATATATTGTATGCATTGTTATTGTCTTAAGTATTGTAATTTTTAAATTTAATTTGCAGTCATGGCTCGATTGCGTTTAATAACTCATATTGAAGAAAGAAAAAGATTTGTAACTATGTTGCATGTGTGGTTGGATATGTGTGCTTATGTGAGTTTATTATTCATAATGATGTCTACCTTGATAATTTTGTGTTCTAAAAAAAACGAGTGAAATCTTACATTATTAATATTTTAGGGTCTCGAGAATATATGTTAGGAACGGTGTATTTTTGTGATGAAAAATGCATATCTCAACTCAGGATGAATTGACATGCTTTTGTAATGTTGTGTGCAATGCTACAAACTATAGGAGGGTTATGGCCAACAAGAACTATACTTGTTGATGAGCAAGTAGCAATCTTTTTACATATTATTGCTCATCATGTAAAAAAAATAGGATCATTCAAAAGGTTAGGAGAAACTATTAGTCGATATGTTAATATTGTACTAAATGCTATTTTGAAACTCCGAAATCATTTATTCAAAGATCCTGAGCCAATTCCAATTACCTCTATAGATCATAGAGTTGGATCTTAGCACTACACTATGCTATTTTCCAGGGGATCACCCATCCTGTAACTGTTGGAAGTCAAGCACGCTTAACCGCAGAGTTCCTTAGCTATCTTGTCGCCATATCCTACTTAAAACCAATATGTGATAAGTAGGTGGACATTAACCATTTAACCACATTCCTCAATGGTAAGCCATAGCGTCACGTCTTGAATTGAGTAGGGGTTGAACTCAATCAACCCGACCGACGCCCAACAATTTCCCTCCTAGCACTTGCCGCAATTTTTAAACACTAAGCCCAGTTGTGCAGCATGCCTGACTCGGTCCTTTGCCTATGCGCTCATCATCCCCCTCCTGGGACTGGACTTGGCCCGACCTGCGCCCACATTCCACTTGGGATTGGACTCAACTTTTGCCTTGCTATCGATTCGAACCCGTGACCTTGGCTCTGATACCAATTGTTGGATCTTAGCGCTGCACTATGTTACTTCCAAGGGGTCACCCATCCCGTGACTACTAGAAGTCAAACACGCTTAACCACAGAGTTCCTTTACTATATGGTCGTCATATCCTACTTAAAACCAATTGGTGATAAGTAGGTGGACATTAACCATTTAACCACATCCCTCCATGGTAAGCCACAACGCCACGTCTCGAATCGAGTAGGGACTAAACTCGGCCAACCTGGTCGACGCCCAACACATACACTTGCTTTATAACATATAATTACAGTGTGAATTATCTTTAATAATATTTTATATTATTTCTAGAATTGTCTAGGCGCTTTAGATGGAACATTCATTATAATAAAAGTGTCATCAGAAGATAAGCCTAGATATCGATCTCGCAAGGGTGAAATTGCAACAAATGTATTAGGTATATGTACACCTAATATGCAATTTGTCTATGTTCTTCTAGGATGGGAAGGATCTGTAGCAAACAATAGTGTTCTTCAAGATGCATTATCTAGATGTCATCTACTTAAAGTCCCTAATGGTAGGCATTATAATATTCAATTTCAAATATGATGTAATACAATGCATTCTTATTAAAATATAAAATTATGTTTATAGGTTGTTACTATTTAGTTAACGAAGGATATGTTAATAGTGAGGGATTTTTAGAACCATTTAGAGGCCAGGTCAAAGGTACCACTTAAATGAATGGTGTCAAGGTCACCAACCGATAACTCCTCAAGAGTTTTTTAATATGAAACATGCAGTTGCTGACAATGTCATAGAATGGTGTTTTGGGTTATTGAAAATTAGGTGGGCTATACTTAGAAACCCATCATTTTATCCTATTTGTATACATAACCGAATTATACTTGCATGTTGTTTGCTTCACACTTTTATTAGAAATGAGATGAGTATTGATCCTATGGAAGATCAATTGGTACAAGGTAACAGAATACATGAAGATGATGATATTACACAAATAGAGCCTTCAGAAGTTTGGAACATTTGGAGGACAGAATTAGCAAATGGCATGTTCAATGAATGGATAACATCTAGAAATTAATGGGGTTATATTTAATTTGGTAGTGCAATTTTTTTTTTGGGGTTTTTTTTAAAAAAAATATATAATGTGGTTTATGAACAATGTTATGTGTTTGAGTTTTGATAAATAATTTATTGATCCAATTTATAGACACTATTATGTACTTTATAAATGTAATTTATTTGTAGATAAAAATAACTTCTCCCCTATATCTGCAACCATAGGCTCTCAAAGTGCTAAGCAAACAAAGAGAAAGTGGACACCCGAAGAAGATATTTTATTAGTGTCTTGTTTGACCGAAATGCATAATGTAGGGAAATATAATTTGTATAGAGTCACAAAGAAGCTACACCTTTTAGAACAAGAAGCTTTAGGTTTTATAATGAGTTATCTACAATATATTCTAAAGATCGTACAACTAGAAAAGATGCACATACAACAGATGACATAGTTGAAGAAATACAAGTTGAACAGCAAAATGATATAAGAGTTGACACAGATGATAGTGCCTTTGTTAGTTTGGATGATATTGATTTCATGAGTACAAAGCCTGAGCCACAAAATGATGGAAGAAAAAGAAGCAATTCAAGTAAGAGAAAGAGGAGTCATGATGAAGCTATTGAGATATGTGCTGAGAATGTGTTTAATGCTGCGATGCTGATAAGCAATACAATGCCAGAAGTTGGTAAGAACTTGTCTGGTGGTCTTCAATATGATCATGATATGGATGTATTATAGAAGCTTGATCGTGCATTAAAAGAGGTTGATGGTTTGACTTATGAAGAAATGGACTTTATTTTGTTAAAGCTCACTGATCATCCTAATAAAGTAACTTTTTTCTCAGTCTTGATAGATCCTGATTGAAGACTAAAGTGGATCAGAAGATTCCTTGCTGGCAATTAATCATTATTCATATTTACATTTTATGAACATTGCTACTATCATTTGATTGTTTTGAGTATTTTGTTGAAAAAAACCTTATGTTATTCTTCTTATATTATTAAATGTTCTTTAAATTTTTTTATATGAATATTTTGCTTCATAATTTACACATCATTTTTTTTCAATATTGTAATTGCTATAGAATAATATTATTTAAAAATCATATGTAATAATAATAATCATCATAATAATAATATTATTATTTATGTGTTTTAAACATATATTCCATTTCAATTCCTTAAACCAACCTAACATTGGAATAACATTCCAAAAATCTATTTCTTCAGTGAACTAAACAATGGAATACATATCCTATTATATTCCATGTCTATTTCATTCCACATGGAATAACATTCCTACTTCCTTAAAATTTATTTCGTGAACCAAGCATGTTGTAAGTTCTTAGGGAATCAGATTGTAATAAATGTGCACGATTTGGGAAATCTACTTTCCTTATTTAAGCTAAGTACCAAAGCTATTTCATGAGCAGTATAAATATCTTGAAAGGTTTGAAACCTTTTTCACTCTAAGCAATAAATACATCTTGTTCTTTGTCTAATTTCCTTAAGTGATATTCTTGATTTATAACCTAGTGTGTTGGCCAGCTATCAATTGCTTAGGTTGTTAGATCAAATGGGTAATTTAAGTAACAAGGCCTCTTTACCCCACCTCCAAAAGCTATTATCCACCTCAAGGATGAACCATTCGACACTCCTCCCCTCCTTCCGACCATCAAGGATTCTCTTTCCTCTCCCCCAAACAACCAACTAACATGGCCAGCTGCCAAGCTCAATACCATGCCATGTATGGGAAGGCTACTGACTCCAAAGAGAAAGCGCTAGACAGCGCTACTGATCCTAAATGAAAGGCATTGGCTATTGGGATCGTATCTCCGACAGTCCGATCAACCACTATGTGTTTTAGGGTCGCTTTCTCTATCGGCTACTCGCCCATAGTTGGCATCGCTCTCTAGAAGGAAAAGAATCTCCCTCAGCCCAAGTCAATTGTCATATCCCGGGGGTGGGGGGGGGGGCTCTAAACGCTCAAGTAGTTAGCTGCCAAATTGCCCCAACCCCAAGCGAATCAAAATTGGGATGGAGTGTTAGTCTAAGGCGTTCGTCACCCGGTGAGTGATTGACATGTTCAAGTGGGTTGAGTCCATCTTCCTGCCACAGTACCTTCAAGCGATTGAGGACACCAGCAGGGAGAAGCTTATTGATGGCGAAGTGGTGAATGGCTACCTGGTAATTGCTTTCCCATCACTATTATTTTTATGCTAAATCCCTCATTTCCTAAAAATTCACTATAATTCAAGGGACTCTTGGTACATTGTTAGATATAGGTGATCTCGTGATCATCCTATGGCTACATGGTCGACCTCGACCCAAGTGGTCAACTTGTGCCCATTTTAGTCCAAAGTTGTGGGTATGCATCTTCTCAATTATGAAATATATTGAATATTTGTGAGGATCGTGTGATGGTTTAGATACTAATTATGACAAATAAATTTTTAACGTAGTTTGGAAAATCCCTAATATGTGAGGCACTTTTCGTATTGAGAAAGAGCTTGAATCCACTATGAGCACAATTTAAAGTACATAGCTTAGGAACACTTTTACACAAAAGAATCTAGATCTCACTATCTCTCTCTATTAAAACCTAACTCTAGTACTATTCCTATGTGAAATTATCTCCTCTCAATACATCTATACTCTCTAGACATAAGATAGGGAATTGAATGCATACTCTTTTTTGTTGGCTAGAGATCTTTATATAGGCTTTCAAGAGTTCCTTAATCTTTTAGTCTACTTGAGAATATGATTTCCTACATTGACTAGGACTTGTATTCTCACTTTATCTTAGTCTTTGATTCTTCCATTTTTGTAACCCAACAATCTCCTCATTTGTCAAAAAATTTGGCAAAAGTATGACTTTGTTTGCTCCCCCTAAAACTAAGTGTTCCCACCTTTAATTTCGAACTAGACCTTTGGTTCGCATATAAATTTCTAGTTTTTTTTCATGGGCTTATGATTGAGGGCTTTTTCATTGTGGCTTTATGTCATTATTATTCATTTCTACATTTTCTCTCTCTGCAATCCAAGTTTTCAAGACTTGTCAGTGAGGAACATTGGTGCTGTACAAGAATACTACCTACGTTTTGCAAAAAGATTCATCATCTTCATCTTGAATCTCATCTTCTCCTTTCTTCCTCATATTATCTGTGATAGCCTTGATTCAGGGTAACTGCAATTTCAAAGATTCATCATCTAGGTCTACAACTGTATCTCCACCTAGATTCATACTCAAATAGATTGGTGATTGTTGTAATCTTAAAAGACGATAGTCGTAATTGAAGCTCGAGAATCCGCTACGATAAAGTCTTGAATTTCTTCTCTTCATTGCTGCAATTTTTCCTCACCCCCCACTACAATTTACATTGTAAGCTACTTTCCCTTTTCGCATTTTAATCTATTTCGTTGTTTGGTTATTATTTTTTTTTTCAAATGATGAGTAATACTCACTACTTTTGTCCAGAAATTGTGGTGATTTGTTTTGAGTAGTACCCTTGCATCCATTTGTATGGTTTGCTTTTTGGGATCGTTTGATTTTTCAGATCCTCTAGCATGCTTAGTTGAGGAGTTTCTTCATCTGAAATTTTATGTTGGATTTCAATTTCTTCAAAGTAGTTCCTGAGAGAAGTGAGTTTGTTCTTAGACGATGTTTCACAACTTACATTTTTGTGGATTTCTAGTTTTGGGATTCCTTGATATGCTTTTTCCTTTAATTATTTTTGGATATCATGAAGATTGATGTGTCCCATTTGTTGATCCAATAGTTGAGTGTCATCTGTGGATTTTTCAATTTTTGAAGAGTACGCTACTTGCTATAGTTAGTATTTCATAACTAAAGTTTGTTTGGGTTTTATTTGATTTCTTTGATCTTTTCTGTCTCAGTTTCTCATTGTTTGTTCGTACTACAGATCATTTTGTCATTTGTAATAGGGAGCTTTGATATGTCCCAATCTGTGACAGTAATAACATCCGATTCTTCTTTGATGTTGAAAGTGATGTTGCAACACTACTCTATAATCAAACCCAATTCTGTTAGTATGATTCCTTTCAAGTTCTAAGCTTCCCAGTTCTGCATCTCTTTTTTATTTTTCTATTTCTTTGACTAATTTAGTTATTTTTTCATCATGAGATTCCCGTAGCTCTTCTTGAGTTTCTTTGTGAAGGATTTTTTTCTCTTTCTTTTTCACTTTCCGGTACATTGTTTTTCTGTACGAGATCACAGTTTTCCTTGATAAGCTCTTCCTATTTTGATTTCAATTTTAAGTATGATTCATTTAGTTCTTTCATGTTGTCTTTGCTTTCTTGTTCCACTTCCTTTTTTAGTTGTTCTATTTCAGTTATCAATTCTCCTTCCTTTTCTTGAGAGTTTTTTAATTTTTCTTTTGTTTCTTTGTGAAGACGTTTTTGTCTTTCTTTTTCACTTTCTAGGACACACATATCTATCATGAAGTCGCATTTAATTTTGATTGCAGTTGTGTGTATACATCTAGAAGGTCTGGTATGTTATCTTCAATTTCACTATCACTTCCATGATTAACAGGGAATGCTACAATGTTTGAATTGTCTTCCTCATTTTCTAAGTTATTATTGTAGGTTTTGTTCTTCCGTTTTAGATAATTTGGGCATTCGGATTGCATGTGCCCATATCCATAGCATTCATATCATTGTATTCCATCTAAGTTGAAGATAGGTTTCCTTTTGGCAATATCAGACTTTTGTCTAATTGTGATGATATCTTCGTTGTTTGAAGTTTCTCCAATTTTGTTCCTAAGTTTGTTGAATTTTTCAACAATTGTGTTGATGTTTTTTGTCAATTGGGTTATTGATTCTTCCATGCCTTTGATCTCGTTACTGGAATATAGTTCTTGTCTTATTTTGAAGGCTAGTCCTTTGGTATTATGTTTCCCAAACATCTCTAGCTCATATGTTTGGAGATTTCCTATGAAATCACTCAGTTTGTATATGTTTAGATCTGTACTCTCTTGGATGATTGTGACTTTCATCATGAATCTTTCGAGTAAGGAACGAAGTACATTTTTTACTAGTTTTGCCTCATGGATAGGATCTCCTAGATTATACGCCGCTCCAGAGATGTTTTCTTCCACTGAATTGGGTGATATTTTCTTCTTCTTCCATTTTCAAATTTTCGAATTGTGTCTGGACCATTTGTAGTTTTGATTGTTTTACTATGGAATTTCCTTCATGACGATTACATAAGATTTTCCATGTTGTTTTGGCTATATCTATTTGACGATTGTGTGAGTGTAGGGTGAGGTGTGAATGTGAAGGTGGAATGTGATAAAACGAAGAGTCAAGACTCCCCGAGTGTCGTGTCTCTCAAGGATGGCGAATGGGAACGAATTAGTGTGTTGGCATTTATGAAGTTGAAAGGGAAGAGTTACGGGAATGGCTAGGGGTAGGAATCATTTGTAAGAGAGGGGAAAGGTTAACAATGCTTGTGATAAAAGTAAAGGGAAATGTGGAGATTGGGGCTTTAGGCTTCTCTACGTGGTCTATCTTTATATGGTTTTGTGAGCTAATGACGTGGAATAGACTAGGGAGTTCGTGGCACTTCACCAAGTGACGTCACACTTTGGACTCCCACATCCTCATTCGGTTGGGGCATTTCATCGAACACATTGTCTACCACTCATCTCGGGCCTCGTCCTTTCGAACTAAGGGCGGAGATGTGGGTGAGTTAGACTCGTGAGTGGCCGCTATCGCGCACACACTCACTTCCTATGGGTTTGCTACCTAATGTGGCCACACTAGGCACAAAGCTTAAAGAACATCATCCACACAAGTTCATCATCCAACAATCAAGAAACTCACAATTCGACTAGCAATTATATCAAACATCCACATAGTTTAGCTTTGGGGCCACCAATCCCCTTTCTAATCTACTCTAACATGCTAAAGAAACAAGAAAAAGAAAGGAAATCTCAAAGAAACAAATATTAAATTAAGATTTGGAGAGAATAGTTACCACCCTCAAGAAGGGATTCTTTTACACTTTGTTCTTGAAATTCCAATCTTCATCCTTGCCCTTGAATCTAATCTATCCTAGAAGAAAAGGAATTTTCCCCCAAGAGGGGAGAAAACCCTCTAAAATTTCAGATCTAAACTATTCTAAAAAAAAAAAGCTCTCCTTAGGTTTAGGGCAAAAGGGATTTATATAGGTGACAAAAAGAGACAATTTTCCCGAAATGGCCCTTGGCCCGACCACGCATGCCACCACGCGTGGTGGTGGGCGTGGATAGTTACTGGAAAGATTCCACGCCCCTCCACACGCGTGTTGGGCTGCGTGGGAAGATGCTGCTTCGCTACTTCGTTTGTCTTTTGCTCTGTTTTAGCCTCAATTCCCTTTCCAATCTGTAAAATACTTCAAAACTTTTCCTAGAATTGATGTTAGAAGATTTTAATCACATCTGATCTAAAATGCACGACATTGTTATGATCGGATGGCAAAACGTTACACTTTTATTCCATTTTAGACCCTTTTTAAGTACCATTCTTGGTGCTTATCACTATTGCACAAATCAGTTTGAGATTTTCATCAGTCATTGATCCAAAAATATAATTCATAGCTTTGATGTTGTAACCATCCTGCTTGATTTCTTCATCTGTCCAATCCTCTTTGTCTTCCAAGTTTCCTTTTTCGTCTGTTGGAGGACTCCATCCTTTTTCTACAGCTTAACACACTCTTTCTCCTTGGGATTGTATGTATATTCTCATTCTTACTTTCCAGTAGAAATAATTTTCACTACGCAGGGCAGAGAGTCTACTATTTGATAATCTTTCTCTAAGAAAATTCGCCAGGTTTCTGCTAGTAACTTAAACAGCCTTGTTCTAATACCAATTGAAAATTTGTGAGGATCTTGTTATGGTTTAGAAAACTAATTGTGACAAAGAATTTTAACACAATTAGGAAAATCTCCAATCTACCAGTCACTTTTCGTATTGAGAAAAAACTTGATACCACTATGAGCACAATTTAAAGTACATAGCATAGGAACCACTATCTCTCTCTATTGAAACCTAGCTAACTCTAGTAGTATTCCTAGGTGAAATTCTCTCATCTCAGTGCATATATGCTCTCTAGACATAAGATAGGGAATTGGATGCATACTCTTTTTTGTTGGCTATAGATCCTTATATAGCCTTTCAAGAGATCCTTAATCTTTTAGTCCACCTGAGAATATGATTTTCTACATTGACTGGGACTTGTATTCTCACTTTATCTTGGTCTTTAATTCTTCCATTTTGACCGAGATTGAAATTTATATTTTTGCCTAATAATTTAGGACAACAAAAATAGCCTAACAGATATAGCTAGGATGATTTTGGTTCAATTTTAGGGGATTACATTCCTTAAGTTTTAGGGAATCAATTTGTAATTAATATGTACATTTTGGAGATCCTACTTTCCTAATTTAGGCAAAGTACCAAAATTAGTTCGTAAGTTGTATAAATAATCATAAAAAGGTCTTGTAAATGGTTCAATTATTTTGTACTCTAAGTAATAACAACATCATGTTCTTTTTCCATTTTCGTTATGCCATATTCGTTGTGTTGGCTAATCGTCACCTACTTAGGTCATGAAACCAACACTATCAATTCTGATGGAGATTTCCAATTCTTACTCTAACAAAGACAAAAATGAGAACCAAAATTTAGAAAATATGAATGGAGATAAAGAGTTGTATCTATTTCTCACTGGTAACATGACATTTCCTCTCTCTCTCTCTCTCTCTCTCTCTCTCTCTCTCTCTATATATATATATATATATATATATATATATAGAATATTAATCAAATGTGGTCGTGCTCTTAGGTGTGGCCGTGCGGTCACACACCACTCAATGTTACGAAATACACCACTCAATGTTAAGAAACACACCACAATGAAAATATACAAAAACACCATAAAACACACCACACACCCAAAATAATGCACCATAACTCCCATGTCCCTAATGGTGCATTTGCTAATACTGTGTGGTGTATATTTGCATACCTAGTGGTGTGTTTTTGGGTGATGCGTCCCTAACGATGCATATTTGTGTGGTGCATTTTCTAACACTGAGTGGTGTATATCTGTATACATAGTGGTGAGGCCGCACTGTTCACACCTAAGAGCACGGCCACACTTGAACATGACCCTATATATATAAACATGCGCATCAATCTCATCCAATCGATCTAATCTAGATCGAATTAGAAAAAAAACCACGCTCTGAATTGATCGATCTCACCACATATTTCACTTGATAGCTTCTTCGTACCTGAACCCTCCAACTATATATATATATGGTAAGCATAAATTCACCACAACGTGTTTAGAAATGCACTAGGAAAAAGTACACAAATGCATCATAAAATGCACAACCTCGAGATGTGTGGTCATGCACTATTATGTATGCATAAATGCACTACAACGTATTCAGAAATGCACCTAGGAGAAATGCATAATGCGCCACAAAAATGCACCATACCCTGGTGTATTTATGAACATGTTGTGGTGAATTATTACATACCTAACAGTGAATGATTGCACGTTCGCACGGGAAGCCTTGTCTACACGGGAAGCAGACCCTACACACACACACACACGCGCACACACACTTCTATGAGAAAACTAAGAACCAATTTTGACTGCCATCTATAGAAAATCTAACAAATTTGAAGCAATTTGAGAAATAAAACATAGTGATATTTTGGTAACTTTAGAAGTGCACTTCTTAAAAGTATAGAGTGCATTATTCTGATCCACTGCTCGGCTGATGAACTGCCACAGGTAGTTGAACACTACCATTGACCAATCCACTAGATAATTGATCAAGAGAACACTGAGAATTGTAAACTTCTGCTCGGTAGCATCATCAATTCTTGCAACTCTATTCTCGATGATCTTGCTGAGGATGTCAACCGCTCTTTTGAACTCTTGCTTTAAATTCTTCTTCTTAAAAGAAAACTTGAGTTCCTCATGTGCCTCTTCGCCTCTAACTTCTCTCCAGAGATCATTATGGTTGTAGGCATGGCCGGAACTGTCTGGGTGTTCACCTTCCCAGACTAGAAAGTCAAATAGTTCCCTGATGTCCCTAAGGACAATCACCACCTCGGTTCTATTGACAATGGAACAAATTTCTCCTGTCTTCTCCTTTAGTTGGGCATTGGCAAAGAACTCTACTGCGTCCACGTTATGTCTTGTAGCCATGGCAGACAAACCTCATCATACCAACATCTTCTAGCCATTTCAACACTCTTTCTATTGTGGCTCGATCGCGATCGGTTGAATGTTTGAGAAGACCATTCCCATTAAGCATTGATCCATTTTTTTTTTACCTTTTTGCTCAACTCTTGAAGAGTTAGCAAGTCGTTAGTGGTGCTAGGTGGGTTGGAGTCACTGGAAGAACTAGATGTCACCCTTAGTGGGGTTTGAGAAAGGTTTGCATGTTTAGAAGGTTTGAGACTTTGAGAGTGAAAAAGGGTTTTACTTCTGAAGTTCGCAAGAAAGTAAGGGGTAGACCGGCTTTTAGGTTTAAATGCTTTTCGAATATGGGTCGGGTTGAGAAAAGTGGATTTGGGTGAAATAAATTGCAACCCGCCAAAATGTCTTAAATACTCTCTAAGTTTTGATTTTCAAAGGTATGTTGGTTCTTTTGGGTATAAGTATGACAGATAGATTTGATAAGGAGAGAGGGAAAGCTTAAAAAGTAACATTTGCATTAAATGAGAGAGAATGACATTTAATGCCTTTCTCATCACATGTCAGTCGTGCGCAGAAACGTGCGCCTAGTGGGAAGCCGTTTTTCCCACTAACTACGAAAAGAAATAATGCATAAAATAAATGTTCCCGTAACGGCTCGGGGTATATGATCTTGACATGTTCCCCTTGTCTCCTTGACTGCCGCAACCTTCGTTAGTGTAGCCATTTGAACTTCTTTTGTCAATCATTCAATTCCCTATTCTTTTTTGACCACTCTAATGATGACCATTTAGTTCTTCATTTCCATTTGGTCATCTTGTCTGTTCGAATTGTCCAATTTACCCATTCGTCCATTTAGCCTATCTGAAAGTTTTGGAGTCTCTATTAACATTTTGTCCATTTTCCCACCTTTCGAATCATTACCTTACAACGATTCGAACAACCATTTGAAGGTACTTCTTTACCTCTTGAATCTACAACACTTAGACGAATTTGACTTTAATTCATCTCAATCATTCCTAACTCGAGTCAAAGTTGAAAACCTGCTTTCACTCAAAGGTTTGGTTAGATTATTAGCAAACTGATTTTCAGTGTTGACATCTAGCTGAATTAACCTTTTGGTTAGTCCTTCCACTTCTTAGTTGACACTTCCTTCGTCAAATACAACATGGATGGATTCTTCTACTACCATGGTTCTTTTGTTTAGCATATGGAAGGCCTTGCATACAACATAACATCCCAAAAATAATCCTTCGTCAACTCTTTCATCAAATGCTTTGAGATTTGTCTTTCCGTTGTTGTGAATGAAGCATTTGCAACTAAAGATATGGGTTGGTCAATATGACAGGTAAGGGAGAGCCGGGATTATAGCCTAGTCCGGCCTTATCATCACTCGGTTATTGCTCATTTATCATTTTATCCATCACCACTCACGATTTATATCTACAAATATTCTAGAGGCAGAATTTGACAAATTTAAGATTAATTTGATGAAACTGAGATCACATAAATTTTTTTAAAAAAAATAGTACAAAAATAAAGAAATTTATGAGAGTGAGGCCTAAATTCCGCACAAATTATATTGTGGACCATGATTATGGCTGATACTACAATTGTGTTGAAAAGATAGTGCAGTTGTGTTGAAAAGAAACTGCAATTGCGCAGAACAGAAACTGTTCATCCGTTCAACACAATTGCAGTTCCAGACAGATGACACGACCTCTGTTCCGCACAATTGCAGTTCCCTTTAAACACAACTGCAGTATCCGTTCAACACAACTGCAGTATCAGTTCAATACAATTACAGTATGAGCCATGATCCCTGGTCCACGGTATAACGACCGTAAATTCCGTGCACAAAAATAATTTGTTTGATTTCTGAAGTAACGAATCTCCGTATCAAATTTCCAGCATCCTCGTATTACACGTGAGTCTTTCGTGCGGTGCACGTGCCTATTCCTCAATTTTATCAAATTAGAAAGAAAAATGATCAGTGTGCTTGGAAAATATAAAATTTAACTTTTGTTGAAAAAGAGAAAAAGAAATAAAAATAAAATCAGAGCATATAAGGAATAAAAAATAAAATAAAATTATAGAATGACCGATTTAGCCTTCCACCAGCCAAATATGCGAGGTCAGTTTAGAAAAATATGAGCAGCCTAGAAGGAAGGCCGAAGAATCTGGAATAAGTTGATAACTCTGTGCCATCCTCCTGCGCAGCCGTTCAGCGCATAGCTCAAGCCGACCACATTTTTCACTCTCTCTCTCTCTCTCTCTCTCTCTCTCTCTCTCTCATTTCTTCAATTTTCTCTCACAAGAAAAAGAAAAAAGAAAAAAAGAAAAATTGGAATTTTTGATCTCTTCCTCTTCCCTTATCATGGCTACTCCGAGTTAAAAGGATTTTTTTTTTTCCGTTGATTAGCGTCGTCGGTGATGCTCGGCGTACTGTGTGCACGTCCCAAGCCGTGGCTGTTAGCGTCGCTGTTCTCGTTCCATGCGCACGGCTCGACATCGGCGGCGCACCATCGGCTGGCGGCTAGTCCAATCCGATCGGTGTTGGTAGCCGAGGGGGACGATCAGCGGCGGCTGCACCACTCCACGAGCTGCAGATTCGGCGGCGGCGCCGAGCGAGAAGGTGGCGCCGCGTCGATATGGCACGCGATTCTCCCCGCCCGTGGCCGGAAGAGTATATCGAGTAGTAGTAGGGCGGCGGTGTTCCACCGCCACAATTGCGAGCTCACGAAGAAGGGCGGCGAGGGGTCTTGGAATGCGGCGTGGGACGCCAGGCCGGCTCGCTGGCTCCACAACGCTGACTCCGCCTGGCTCCTCTTCGGCGTCTGCCCCTGCTTGGCCGCGCCGCCCCTTTTCGATCTCTCCGAGGTTAATTCCGACGCCACGCCGGAGGACCAAGTCGACATTCTATCCTCAGATTCATCGCTCCATACCCCTCCTCCCAATTACAGAGTCACAGGTCTATACACACACTCTTTATCAAATTTGCTTTTTTTTTTTGAGTTTTCTATTTTTAGATAGTAATTTTAATGTTTGAATGTCATTAAAAATGAATGAATAAAAATGACAGGAGTTCCAGCGGATGGGAGATGTTTGTTTAGAGCCATAGCACATGTTGATTGCTTGAGGAATGGGGGAGAGGCTCCTGATGAGAATCGCCAGAGAGAATTGGCTGATGAATTAAGAGCTAAGGTATATTCCTCTTGCTATTTTCTTTCTTTTTTATTGGGTACAAAAATTTATTCATTTTATTATCAGCAGTTTTAGGTATTTTGCTTTTGGAATCATATGGACTTGTAGTGATTGATTGAGTAATTTTTACAGGTTGTTAATGAGTTGCTGCAAAGGCGAGAAGAAGCAGAATGGTATGTTTAGTTAGTGTATTAGCGTGTTTTGATAATGCGATAATGAACCAAATGTGTTTTGAAAATGCGATTTTGAACTGAATGTGTGTTGAGAATGCGATAACGAATCTAATGGATATGTTGTAAGGATGTGATAATGAACTGAATGTTGCCTGTTTTGAGAATGCGATACTGAACCAAATGCATGTGTTTTGAGAATGCGATTTTGAATTGATTGTGTTTTGAGAATGTGATAATGATTTGAATCGATTGTGTTTTGAGAATGTGATAATGAACCGAATAAATGTGTTTTGAGAATGTGATAATGAACCGAATGAATGTGTTTTGAGAATGTGATAATGAACCGAATGAATGTGTTTTGAGAATGTGATAATGAATTGAATATGTGCGTTTTGATAATGCAATAATGCATAGAATGTATATGTTTTGAGAATACGATAATGAATGAAATGCATGTGTTTTGAGAAAGCAAATAGATGTATGTGTTCTGAGAATGCTAATTGGAATTTTGTTTTCTTAGGTTTATTGAAGGGGACTTTGATGCATATGTGAAAAGGATTGAGAAACCTTATGTTTGGGGCGGAGAACCAGAGCTGCTGATGGCTTCCCATGTACTCCAGTAAGTTTTTTCAATTTCTTATCATTTGATCAATTATAATCAATGTCTTCAATGAATAGAGCTTTCAGCTTTTATGTGTATGTATAAGGATTTGTGAATTCTTTACTTCAAATTGAATATTATTTCTTCTTGTGATGCAATAAAAACAAATAAAAAGTGATAAATTTCTTTTTTTAAACAAAGGTTATTGAGATAAAATAATCTTAGTAAAAGTTTGTACTTTAATTGTGTATTAAAAACATGCTAAATGTATTGCTAAACTATGAAATATTAATTTTATTTTATGAGTGTTGTTATTTTAGCTGTATTGTTTTTAGGTTAGTTGTATAGATTAAGATGCGTTGTTAAATAATATATATATTTTTTTATTTTGTAGGACACCAATTTCAGTATTCATGATACATAGAAGTTCTGGTAGCTTGATAAATATTTCAAATTATGGTGAAAAGTATCAGAAGGAAGAAGATGGAGATACTGCAATCAATGTTCTGTTTCACGGCTATGGTCATTATGACATATTGGAGACTAATACATTGGATGAATAATTGGAAATAAAAAATTGAATAGGCAAGGAAAATACATATTGTTTCTTAAGGTGGTTGATGAACATTTTATTCGTGCCTTTATTAATTAGTTGAAATGACAACTTTTTAATTTTTTATAAAGGTAGGTTTTTCGAAAATTTTTAGATTTTATTGTCTTTTTCCAATTCTTACTTTAAAAACAAATTACATCTTGAGTGGTTCTTCTTATAATGTTCTGTCAATAAAGCAATAAAGCACCATTCTAAGAGCTTTGCCATGAATGTGTTTTTGGATGGTAGGAAAATGAGAGTCTTATAGAAGATTGAAATGGAGAGTTTAGAAGATTAGAAGATTGATTATTGTATGGGATAGTTGCAAATGGCAATAAACTAGTCATTTTATGGAAGGTATAGGCCTTTGGGAGATTTTAGATTGTTATAGAATTATTATCAATATTGCAGTTTACATTCTGTCTGTTTGCATCTTGTCCTTATATAATAAGTATATCACCATCTTTATTATTAAGAAAAACAACACTTTTAGTTCCTGAATTATTTTATTTTGAAAATTTAGTCAATATTAATTAATTTAAACGAATTTAGTCCTTTAATTGTTCATTATGTTATTGTAGTTCCTGTTAATAATTATCAAATTTCGTTAGCAAGTTCTTTTTTATTAGGTTAATTTTGTTATTTAGCATTAATATTCATGATTAAAGTTTTACTCTCCTCATGGAAATATTATTTTTAATAGTGAATATTAATTTTAAATAATAAAAATAACAACATATGTTAATGGAGTTTGAAATCATATATCACTGGGAGCTAAAATTGTTACATTTTGAACAATTGAGAGGCTAAATTTATTTAAATTAATATACATGGACTAAATTTTCAAAATTAAAATAATTCGAAAACCAAAAATGTTATTTTTTCTTATTATTATTTTCATAATTATAAAGAATAATTGGAACTGCAGAATCAAATTACACAATCAAATGATGTTCCCAACTGAACTAAGCTGTCACAAATACTCCAATATAACCAATTCCAATGACTAGGAATGCTATGCCTTGGAGAAATAGGTACACATAGAACCGGTTCTTTCCGAAATAGAAATCGCAGGATCCACAGAAGAGGAGAAAGAATCCAACAATGATCTCCAACAAATGCAATCTGTACATCAATAAGATAAAGTTGCTTTCATTTCCTAGATTTTTTTTGAATGACGGGGGAAATTTTGTAACCTTTTTGGGTGTAGGAAACCCCGTCTTGTATAACCCACTGACAAAGGATCCTTAGGTTATCCGTGGCTGACCGGTGGCTGACCGGTTCAAACCAAAGGGACAAGAATTCGAACTAGTGACTTGTGATTATAAGTGTGAATCTCTTGTCATTTTGATTGGGATTACCCGTAATTGTAGCCAGAGGAACTAAACCAGTATAGGTTACAAGTGTGAATCTCTTGGCATTTTGATTGGGGTTACCCATAATTGTAGCCGGAGGAATTAACCAGTATAGGCTACCCATAGTTGATCAGCACAAATTAAGGGGGTAAGGATTCAAACTCTTAACCTTGTGGTTATAAGTGTAGATCTCTTGTCATCTTAACTGGGTTACTCCTATTCTAATTTTAATCTTATGGAACGAGAATCATACCTATCTCCGATTTGAAACCGAGGAAGTTTGAGTGTAGGTTTAGATCCTGTTTTGGACTTGAGGGTATTGCCAAGCTTTTCAGTGACAATCCATTCGTTGACTCTCCCAACTTCAAGAAGGCCAATGAACGTTGCAATGGTCCGGTGGAGGGACATGACATTCTCAAAAAGGATCCAGAAAACCACCAAGTGGAATGATCTGAGAATCACCAAAAAGAACACAACAAATTCATAAAGAAAAAACTTTTTTTTAAGGAAACATAAGAGAGAAGGTTGGGTTGTTACCTTGGACAGGGCAATGCATTTAGAAGTGTCACAGCTAAAGGGATATAAACAGCACCCCAAAGGGGAACTTTGACCTCTGGGATCAAAACAGTTGCAGGGAGAACAAGGCAGTAGAAGACGAATGTGACAATATGCGCGACGATTTTGTTGACGAGGAAAAAGGCGTATATCAGATACACTTTCCTCCATACGGAGACATTCTACAAGTTAGTTCGAGTCAAATGTATCAATATTAACTCAAAAGTTGCATAAACATTTTTCAAGTTTTTGACATGTTTAAGATTGAGTGGTTTTTTGTTCTTGTGTTTCTACCTTGCTTGTCACTATCTCCATCACCATTTTCTTGAAAAGAAAGGCAGGGCCACATGACCATCTGTGCTGCTGGTATCTGTATGCCTTGAAACTGCTTGGCAATTCACTTTTCACCTATATATAATTCATTACTCCATACTGTTATGTTCATCAAAACCTTGATCAAACTCCAATTTTCATGTTTACTGAAGAAGCAAGCAAGCAAGCAAGAATTTTACCCTGACATCACCAAGAAACACAAATTTCCAGCCCTTGAGGCCAGCTCTGCAACCCAGATCCATATCTTCCACAGTTGTACGGTCCTTCCATCCTCCTGCATCATTCAATGCTGACATTCTCCATACCCCTGCAGTTCCTGCATTCAAATTTTCTACATTTTATTACTCCTAATTATATATATTTCAATAGTTATACACATGGACCCTGGTCCAAAATGGCAGCGCTTCGTAACGTTGAACGTGTTTCTGAACATTAAGTTTTGAGTTTCTAAACATGCAGTGTCTAGTTTTTTAAAGTTAAGCTTTGAGTTTGTAAACATATATAAGACATGTTATGAACATGTAATGAATATTAATCTTTGAGTTTTTGAACATTAAACTATGAATTTTTGAACATACTAGTTTATGAACATTAAGCTTTGTGTTTCTGAACATACTAGTTTATGGACATTAAGCTTTGAGTTTATGAACATGTAGGGTCTAGTTTTTTAACATTAAACTTTGAGTTTCTAAACGTATAGTATATAAGACATATTATGAACATGCAATAGAGTGAATGTTGTAGTGTCTAAGTTATGAACAATAAGCTTTGATTGAGTTTATGAACATATAATGTTTAGTTTCTGAATATTAATCTTTGTGTTTCTAAACATACAGTGTGTAGTTTTTGAACATTAAGCTTTGAGTTTATGAACATACTAGTTTATTAACATTAAACTTCGAGCTTATGAACATATAGTGTCTAGTTTTTTAACATTAAGCTTTGAATTTCTAGACATATATTAGCCTAGCCATGTTATTGACATGTAACAGAGTGAATGTATAGTGCCTAATTTATGAACATATAACATTTATTTTCTGAACATCAATCTTTGAGTTTTTGAACATATATAGTGTTTAGTTTCTAAACATTAAACGAAATTCTGAGCTTCTGGACAAAAATGATGTCATTTTGAACTAAGGTTCATCTTGTAAGGTGGACTGATCCACGATATAATTTGCATTGGTATTTGATGCAGGTATATGTGTGTGTGTTTGTGTGTATAGATATAAGGTACGTACCATTGAAGCCAAAAAATGCATGGACTGCAGATCCAACTTCTTGCTCCACTGTGAAATGGTAATCCATTGACATTTCTTGCATTCTTGTCAGCATGCACTCATCAGAGTTGACTGTCATTTCAACACAAAACACTATGTAACCATAACTGCACAATTAAGGGAGTTTGAAGGTGATGGATATCATATATATATGAAGAGAAGCTGAAATTTAATACCGAATTTCCAACGAGCTTGAACAAGCCCGATTTCAGGGTTGTGCACCAGGAAAGGGATGGCCCGGCACAAGAAATCAGGGTCGGGTTCGAAATCCGCATCGAAAACTGCCACATACTCACACAGCTTAACATAGCTATGCTTCATTCCTTGCTTGAGGGATCCTGCTTTGAACCCTTTTCTGTTTTCTCTAGTCTCATACCTTATGTTCACCCCTTTACCTGCCCATCTCCTGCACTCTTGCTGGACTAAAGCCTGTTTATTGTTATTATTACCAACATTTTAGAAAAAAAAACCCAAGACACTAACTATTTTGAGCCATAATCATAAAGGGTAACAAATTAAACCATTGTAATAAGAATTATAATGTTGCTTGTACTAAATTTTGTGTGTTTTGATATATACCATAATAGCAGGATCAGTTGAATCATCAAGAACTTGAACTATGATTCGATCCGCCGGCCATGAAAGGTTGCAAGCAGCTCCAATGGACAGTTGATAAACCTACATATACACAAAGAAACCATGCATGCATTATTTATTTAGCATTGTGCACTAAAGTTGGGAGTATCAATCCCCTTATCTACCTGCATAGAGATGACAATTTCAATCAGCCCCATAAATATCCACCTTGCATCGATTAAGTTTGAGTGATAATGGCAGTGAATTTTATTATGTGTAATTAGTTTAAATATTATTTTAAAAAAAATTAATGAGAGAATAAGTAGTAAGTACCGACACACGGTGGGGCAGATGTTAGTTTTGAAAAGTTCACTCGCTGCAAGTTGGGTTAAGTTTGGTAGGGGTGGGGGTGAATAGAAAAAAGTATTAAGTGGTACGGACTCTGACCCATTGCCATCTATGCAATAATAACATCATATGAAGAACGTAATCGTCACAAAATGGGTCTCACTGAAGTTATATCTTATTATCCTGCACAATACAGATACCAGTGTAATATTACAAATGAGGTAGTGCAAGATATATTACCTCTTTTTCGTTGCGCATTGGAATTTGAACTAGAACCATAGGGTAATCCAAGTCTCCTCCAACCTCTAAATCCTCCTTCTTCTTCTCCTTCTTCATGGGCTCCCACTTGTACTTTTTCTCTGGCTTTCTCATGAAAAGCTTCAAGAAAGCACAAACCACTCCCAAGTAAACTTTCTCCACCAGTATCATCACTGACATTACCAAGCACACCCACACCATCACCCTAAGAAATGGCGCAATCAACACTGCCCTTCCTTGCTCCCACACCACCCACAGGTTGGTGGCAGTAACACCACCCCCACCCCCACCCTGCATGAAGGCCTCCGGCAGCATTGCTGTTGTTAGTTGCACGGGGCACACTAATACAAAACAGCTAATCTGCTACTATTGTAAAAGACTTTTCGCAACTGTTGTACAATAGTCGTGTATATTAGAGTCACAAAAAGTCTTGGACTTCTTGCAGGCAATCCTCTAATTGGTTGATTGATAAGGAGGGAGAGGCCAAGAGGGTGACCATTATATACTACCCACAACTCAATCTTGTTTAATTTGTTTTCTCTTCTTTTTTTGTAGGTGGTGGTTCTAAGTTCTAAGAAGTTTCTCTTTCTCTTTCTTGTTTTTGATTTAGTCTTTGGACTTTGTACTTAAAGCCCAAAGTTTTTAGATGAAGAAAAGGTGGCATGGCATGTTTACTAATAAAAAAAACCAATTAAAAGCTAAAAGCATAATTATATTGATGTGTGAATGTGTCATGAAAGAGTTTGAGTTGAAACCGGCCGGCTCCTAGTTTTAGTACTCCGGTTGGATTTTCCGGTGGAAATCGTAACAATTGCGTGTTTAATGGGTGCATTGTGGTCAAATGTCAATGAATTTCAATTCCCCATAGTTTTCCTATATTACGTAGCCATTACTATTGTGTTAGTTGGGTGACTACTGACTAGGCAAATGTTGTTCATTATATTTTAATTAACAACTTTCATATTTATAATAAAGAAAATAACAAGCATACCTCTAATGATTAAAATTCTATGATTCAAGTCTGAGATACTTGCCAACAAAAGTCGAAATTCCCTCGTTCTCGGGCCCTCACATTTTGACTGGACAGAATAGTGGAAGGGTAAATTATTGTGATTTAAGGTTTATTAAATAGGAGGATCTCTGATTCCATTTTCCCCGTCTTGAAAAAAAAAATTGGGAGGATCAATGTCTGGTGCCCATAAAGAGCCTAACACATTAGGTGAAATTTTCGGAAACTTGCACTTGTAATACATTTTTTCTTGCACGTGTGCACCTATTTTCACTTGCAGGTGCAAGTAATTTACCTTGTTAACATTTATGCACCTGTGTGCACCTAGTTATAACATGACGTGCACCTAGTTATAACGTTAGGTGCAACTACATTTCGGACACGTGGCGCGCTGTGATTCGTCCGCATTTCTCTCCTGGGTAGCCAGTACGCATTTGAACGCGATCCTATATATATATATATATATATATAAATTTATACACATTTTTGGTGAGGTTAAGTAATTATGAACAGATACTGCATTGTAATAGAGTCAATAGTATTAAAAAAAGTAATTATAATGAAAAAGAGGGTGCATGGATCAAAAGAGTTTGTGGGTAGCGATTATATACGAGGGTACCCAATGCACTCACTTGGCTAGTGGTTGGGAATTTTTCTCAAAAAGAACAAAGTAAAAAGAATTGATAGTTGCATTGTATAGTAAGAGTTGATTAGTTTTTGGGTATCTTTAGTGTTACTACAAGTTTATATTAATATCAAGCTATGAGCTTTTTAGTCAATAGAATTGGTAGTTGCATTGTAGAGTTGATTTTTTATTTTTTTTATTTTTTTTATTGGGATGTTTAGAGAGTTGATGATAAGTGATCATGATTATTGTACCATTTTTGACTGAAGCACTTGTTATTAATATATAATTTCCATTGCTTGAAGTGTGATTAAGTTGATATATTTTTTTTGAAAACTCATTAAGTTGATATATAATTATGATAATATTGAAGATTCATCGTTTGAGATGAAAAAAGTTTGATATTGAAGAATAAGTACATTTCAATTGCGTTCATATTTACTAAAGCTGGTGCAAATAATTCAATTACACATAGAGAAATGAAATGTTTAGTCTTTAAATTGTAGTCAAATAGTTGACTCGATTATTTAATGAGTTAATTCTATTATTTTTGTTCTTAGATTTATAGGTGGCATTCCACTTTTAATAATTTTTTATTAAAATATTTTTATTTGGTCTTAGTATTATTGTGTTTTTTGGTATCATATTTTTGGTATTAAAATAGAATGTTAAAAGCATGATGAATAAGAATGTTTATAGAGCTAATGTTGTGCATTTATCCACAACCCCATGCATACATCTTCATTTACCAAACCAACCTATATTTTATATAAATTATTACTTATCTAATTTGAAAGCCCGTATAAATAAATAAATGTATCTTTTTTACATTCTTGCATATTAATTCTTTTTAATCTATATCTATACCCTATTTTCGACATACAGGCATATATAAAGTTATATATGATACTTACTTACTATTTCCGAAACTATTATGAAGAAAAGTTTATAAAGATTATACCACCACTATTTTATAAAGGGATCTATCTAAGAAAACTATATATTTTTTGAGGATCCGACTGGACAACTTATCCTTTCGGGAGAGATGATGAAATGATAAGACGATATGAAATCCGGTAAAAAAATCTCAGATTATGTGACAAGTGGCTTGGCAGAAAAATTATGCGCTTACTTTATGGCTTGAGCTATTACTCGATGGGCTTGGAATCCTAGTTAGGGGGTGTGCACACTTAAGGTAGCGGTCCTGATTCCACATGTGATTGATGAGATATGACGAGATAAGGGGGAAGACTTCAGGACTCGGTCCTCGTAGGGGACATGGTGATGACCTCACCCTCCCTTCATGTATGATTATGATGAAAGGATTTCTCCCGTATTATTATGAAAATGATTATTTTCTTATGATGATAATATTGATCTCAAAGAAAGTTTTGAGAAAGTTTATGTATACTTTGGCTACGAGTCATATTTTATTCTTGATATTTATTATGTTGGAAATGCTATTATGATATGAGAATACCGTTTACTTACCTTGGTGGTATAAATGATTTTATTACGATTTACTAGTCTTTTCATGTTATTAAATTCCTTTTTACTCAGGCATTAAACCAATTTTCTATTTACATTAATAAGCATGTAATTTTCTATTTACATTAATAAGCATGTGAGCATGAAATATTTATCTTAGGGGTAAATCACCTATTTGGTCCCTTAATTATTCGTGAACTGTCAATGTTGTCCCTTAACTCCGTAATCATCAGTTTGACCCCCGAAATAAAATAAGATTGGTCAATTAAACCCTTCCGGTCGTATTCCGGTGAGAACTCCGATTAAGCAGGGGCATTTTGGTCTTTTACTTGCTTCTAAATTAAAAAACAATTTAGTCGCAACTCGCAAGTAGCCAACCAAACGCCACCGTCTCCCTTGGTCTCAATTCTCTGCTGCTTCTCTTGTTCGTCGTCGGTGCCTTTGCCGGAATGCAAAACAGTAAAGTCTCTGAGATGAGGTATGCTTTCTATCGCTCTCTCCCTACCTATACGTATTGGGTCCTTGAATCCACTGCTCCTTTCCAAACCTTCAAATAACGTTTTGCATAGTTCGTGTATTTCGAGCGATTTCCTGCAAAACTTTGAGTTTGAAGAAACAAAATAATCTTTGAATGGTTTCGTGTATTTCGAGCAGCTTCACATTTTGCATGGGTCCTTGAATATAATCCACTGCTCCTTTCAAAACTTTGAGTTTGAAGAAACAAAATAAGCTATAGGTTTATAATAATCACATCTTTTTCATATTTTAGCTTTCGCAGACTCTCTATTGCTTTTTTGTTTTGTTTTTTAATAAAAATTCTTAGAGTTCTACTCCATTAAGGCTCTGCTGGTTACAGAAGTTGTTTAGGCAGAAAACGAAAGTTCTAGAGAGAGAAAGATGAAGTCTGATTTCTTCTACATTTATTTGATTTGCAGGAATTTACAGAAGGAAAAACCGTAGAGCTTACAAAATAATCATGCTTAATACGACGTCGTTTGCTTCTCTCTCTGCTACTCCCTCGTTCCATCTCCACATCAAGCCCTTCATCTTCTAGAAAATGCAGGGATCCAAAAGAAGCGTATTCCAAAAAGCCCAGATCTGGATTCTACATCGCCATTGTCATCGATGGCGAAATGGTCCTCCTTGTCGGGGACTCCCAAAAAGAAGCGTATTCCAAAACCAGAGTGAAATTTCCGGCCACCGGCAACCAAGACATGGTGCTAAGGAGGGAACACGTCTACGACGGCAAACTATATATCATGAGAGCCACCGTCGACGACAGAGATCAAAACATATACATCGATTGCCGCCTCACCGGCGACGACCTGAGGTTGTATTTCTACGTGGACAACAAAAGGGTCCTCCAAGTGAAGCATTTGAAGTGGGAGGAGACTTGATTGATCAGTGAAGCTGGGAAATTTGGGAAGAAGAATGAGAAGATGTTGTCGGCAAAGAAGAATGGGAGGACTGAGGACACGAAATGACCAAATTACCCCTGCTTAATCGGAGTTCTCACTAGAATACGGCCGGAAGAGTTTAATTGACCAATCTTATTTTATTTCAGGGGTCAAATTGATGATTATGGAGTTAAGGGACAACATTGATAGTTCGCGAATAATTGAGGGATCAAATAGGTGATTTACCCTTTATCATATAAACGAGTATATCTATATATACATCTCTGCATTACGTATGTTATCCACTATTGTATATCTGTGATTCTATATACTACTTGGTGATGCATAATGTGCTTATGTGTATCAAATCTACCTATTTTCCAATCTATATATGTATAAACTATTTTATAGGGTGGAGTGATTTATACTTAGCATTTATGCTAACGGGTTGTTTTCTACTTGTTTTATTAACCCATTTTAGGTTTGGATTAATGTATGACGAGAGTACGATTATAGGCTTCCGTCTTGATAGTATTTATTGTTTTAGTTTGACCTTAGTTAGTTGCATTTGAAACTGATATTATTTAATAATGATGTGACTTATGATTATAGACTTGAATAGATTCTATTGAAGTTAACCTTTAGATTGTTTAGTATTGATGAATGGTTTGATGTTTAGATATCTGACTTTTAGAATTCTTTATTTACCTTTTTGTAAGCATGCGGATGTTATTTGGAAGTTTTAGCCTTAGCAACTATCCGGGACTGGGTAGTTGTGGCGGTAACATTTCTTGATGTTGGTTTTGGATTCTCCTGCAAGTGTTATATTCCAATCGTTATACCCTGCACCACGGTGCACATAGCAATGTGCACCACGTACGTAAAACGACGTCGTTTTGATGTTAGTAGACGCGGACGCGAATGACTCAGGCTATAATACACATAATCATTATCTATAATACACAGAACGTTTGTCTAGAATACACAGAATGTTTGCTACTATGACACAAAATACACAGATGTTAGTGTGACTCCAGGAATTCATTATCTATAATACACATAATCATTATATAGAATACACAAAAGGTTCCTAGCACAGAATGTTTGCCCATAATACACAGAACCTGGATGCACAAACACATCACAACTTGTGTTAATAACAGAATACACATAATATTTACACAAAATACACAGAACTCATCCTCCTAACATCCGAATGCACAAAACACATCACAACATGTGTACTAACATGAAATCAAACATTGGTTACTAAATACACATAACGGTTGCCTATAATACACAGAACGGTTGCCTAGAATACACAGAATGATTGCCTGAAATACACATAATATTAACATAAATACAGAGACCGCCGAAACGGGAAAATGATTTCCAAAAAAAACGGACGATTAGTTTACAATGCTCAAAACGACGTCGTTTAGGTACGTGATGCACAGTATAATTTGCCGTTATATTCATACTAGGCTCAAATGTTAGAAAATCGGGGGTGTTATAGACAAGCCCAATGCTCTCTAGAAAACCTTAAACTTGTGGGGTGGGGGGGGGGGGTATTAGGATTCTGTACTACTTTATAAGGTTTAAGATTCCTACTTTATTTCTGAATATTATTGTAACCCTAACCAATTTTACTTTTACTAGGACTATCACTTGTATCCTTACAAATACATCCATTCATGTACTTTGTAATCACGGTTAATAGTAAAATTCTTAGCTATTTAGGAATTCTTGTTCTCATGATAACAATTCCAAGTCTAAATGAGATAATTAATGAAAGTAGTGATTACATGCTGAGCAAAATTGCAGAAATCAAGAAGAAATTAGGCAAGAGAAATAATATATATAATTTTATTGAAGAACTAAAATTTTTCCTTACAACCCAATTTCTGCCCAGCCATTCATACTCCTAATAACCATCTAATTTCTTTACATAACTAGCAAGTACACTGGAAGTTTATTTATAATTATATATGTATATTTAATTATTTATTATTTATGCTAACTTTAATATAGAATCAAATATATGCATATATCCTTCCAGAGAACTTCCCAATCTACCAAAAGTGAGCTACGAAGTTGTGACAAATGCACCAATGTAGCCAAATCCGATGACCAAGAATGACACTCCTTGGAGAAACAAGTACACATAATAATAGTTGTCTCCGAAAATAAGGTTGTACCAACCACAAAAAAGCAGGTAGAATCCAACAATGATCTCCCACAAATGCAACCTATACAATATACAAAATAAATAAATAAATAAATCTCATCAAAATCGTAATTGTTTTATTTATACAATAAAGTTGTAACAGTTTAATCAATTAATTGCTGAATCTGTTAATATTTTGTTGTTTTATTGTAGTGTTATGTTTCAATTTGTCAGAAGACCAAAACCACCGGAACCTTGTAAAGACGAAGATGATATTTTTGTAACTTTTAACAATATGAATCAAAATAATCCATCACAAACAATTAAGAGACTAAAAATATTTTTGTTGATTAGATTTTATACCTTTCTCCAAGCCTAAAACGAGGAACTTTCTTTGCAGCTTTAGGCTGTGCAGTTTTTGTGTTGAGGGCAGCAGTTCCTTGCTTCTCAGTGACAACCCATTCGTGAACTCTCCCAACCTCAAGAAGTCCGATGAAGGTTCCAATAGTTCGGTGCAAGGCCATAACATTCTCAAAAAGCATCCAAAAAACCGTCAAGTGCAATGATCTAAACATCACCAGAAACAAACAAGCATCTCTTTAACAAAAAATGTGAAAATTAAGAGTAAAAACAGAGTTTCTAGTGTATACTATTAGGCGAGGTCGGTGAAGGGTTAAGTCCAATATCCGATCACCGAGGATTATTAAAGGAGGTTTAAAGGGCAAAGCTCAACAGCTTGCCTCTCGAAAATATACCGGCATGAGAAAATAAGTTGCGTCTTAGCTACGGGCTATAACTTTTGACGTAGTGATAAATATTGATCTAAAAAGTGGTATATGTTCGGGGGAAGTTGATGAAGGGTCAAGTCTAGCACATGCTGGCAGGGGATTGTTAGGCAAAAGTCGAAAGGGTCAAATCCAACACCCTACCTCTAAAAAATGTAGCACATGCTGGCAGGAGATTGTTAGGCAGAAGTCGAAGGGGTCAAATCCAACACCCTACCTCTAAAAAATGTAGCACATGCTGGCAGGGGATTGTTAGGCAGAAGTCGAAAGGGTCAAACAAACCCAACATCCTACCTCTAAAAAATGTAGCACTTCGCTATGAGTTATAACTTTTCGACTAGTGGTAAGCGCTACTCTAAAAAGTGATATTTGTCGGGCAGAGGCGCCAAATCCAAAGCACAGTTGGTTAGGGATTGTTAAGCAGAGGCTTAAAGAATCAAGTCTAGAAAATGTGATGATATAAGAAAATAAAATTAGCTGGAAAATTGTTAGGCAACGGCTTAAAGAGTCAAAATCTAGAAAACGTGATGATATAAGAAAATAAAATGCTTTAACTATCCTAACATATATATACCTTGGACAAGGAAGTAGAGTGAGGAGGGCAGTAAGTGTTGGGACATAAAGAGCTCCCCAAAGGGGAATTTTGACTTCTGGGATCAAAACAGTTGCAGGGAGAACAAGGCAGTAGTAGATGAAGGTGAGAACATGGGCAACGATCTTGTTGACGAAGAAGAAGGCGTATATGAGGTACAGTTTCTTCCAGATTGTCACTTTCTGCAAAGGTGAATTATATTAATGAATAAGCTAATTAAGGATATATGTTTGAGTTCATCATCAGTTTACCTTGTTTCTCATAATCTCGACTGTCATTTTCTTGAAAAGATTGGCAGGGCCACATGACCACCTGTGCTGCTGGTATCTGTATGCCTTGAAGCTGCTTGGTAATTCACTTTTCACCTATATATTATATTGTACGTTGTTATTCAAAGGGGTAAAAGAGACAACTTCAGCAAGTAAAAATAGTATTCGAGAATCATTGGAGTCAAATTTGTAACTTTATAATTATCAAGTCATCAGCTTGACCAATTTAGTCAGTGATAAGTTGTATTCTTTTGATTGAGGTAATAAATTATGTACAAAATAGAAAGAGGATAAAAAATTACCCTAACATCACCAAGAAACACGAATTTCCAGCCTTTGAGGCCAGCTGATCCATGTCTTCCACAGTGGTCCGGTCTTTCCATCCCCCTGCATCATCCAATGCTGCTATTCTCCAGATACCTGCCGTTCCTGCATTCCAATTTTCATGCATTTCCTTAATTAATATCTGCCCAATCTTTATTACAACTATCCAACCCGCAAATTATAGAGTGGACCATAGTCCAAAACGGTATCAAAAGAAACGGCATCTGTTGTCGCCGTTATGTGTAAAATAACTCTGTTTGTGTAACATATTCAGTTTTATTTTATATACACTGCACTTATATTTCAATACAACTACAGTTTCATTTCAATTCAACTACAACTTCATTTGATAATATAAAAACAAATGTGAGGTAATTTCATTTACATGGCTCCGTTAAGATGACAGCGGTTTCTTTACTTAAAGAAACGACGCCATTTTTGGATCATGGTCTACAATATAACGACCGTATCCAAGCAGGCTAGGTGAACTTGACCAGATAGAATTAGTCTATAATAGGCTATGAAAATTGAAAAAGTGTGTTGGGCCAAGTTGGTTCATTTTTAAAGATGGTGTTTATTCTCAATCATTATTGTGTGGGCCGTGGTCCATACAACTGTGTGAACTACATTTCAAAAACACATATTATTCTAATTTATAAATACATTATTTTAACACATAAAATGTATTATTTTAACTCATAAAATATATTGTCTTAGCTTAGAAAATTTCATTATTCTAAACATAAAATACATTATACATTATTCTAACTCCTAAAATACATTTTTCGAACACATAAAATACATTATTCTAACTCATAAAATATATTATCTTAACCCAAAATATAATGTTCATTATTTTAACACGTGCACGGAACAATGATTTTTTTATTTTTTTAACATAAAAATGACGTCATTTTGAACGGTGGTTCACACAATTATTTATCGTTTATTTTATAACTCTACTTGTGTAATAGCATATTTACTAAATGGGTTACTCTGCCTCATTTATAAATGAATGAATTATATATAATAAATTAATTATTTTTTACTTAAACAAGAATTAAACTTCTAGCGTCAAGGTTAACAATCAATGTACTTCAAAAACAAGTGAGCTAAACATGGCTGCCCAGTCTAGTACTTCCCTAGCTTTTTTTTTTTTTTTTTTTTTTTTTTTGAGTACTACTGACTCGGTTATAATGTAGTATCTATTCATGTACTTCCCTAGCTTACGTTGGCTAAAGAGACCCAAATTTACGGGTTGAGCGTATTTTGACAATTCTAATCTTTATTAATAATACTGTATATAATGTGTATATATATAGAGCTTACCATTGAAGCCAAAAAATGCATGGAATGCAGACCCAACTTCTTGCTCCACTGAGAAATGGTGATCCATTGACATCTCTTGCAGTCTTGTCAGCATGCACTCGTTAGCGTTCACTGCCATTATAATTTAAAGATAATTTCTTAGATCAGCAAAAATCTTCTACAAATTATACTATATGTACAAATTTAGTCATTCAATTATTGAAAAATCGAAGTTATAAAACCAATCATTCAACTAATTAATTAAGATATCACATCCTATTGGGAGCAAAGATATCACATCCTATATATTCGCATTTAATGTTTTATAAAAGCATTTATAACTTCCAATCTATCTCTATTTTTTTCATAATACCTTAGATATAAATAGAATTTGACATAGTATCAGATAGTTGATAAACTAAATTTATAATGTGTTTAACAATTAAAAATAATGTGTTTAACAATTAAAGGGTGTTTTCGAAAAAAAATAATAATTAAAGGGTCAAATTAAAATTGTAAAGACCGAAAGAGAGTGATTAATTTTAGAACTTGAGAAATAATTGAAGAATAAAAAATATAATTTTTAAAAAAACTATATGTATGTATAGTGGGACCCATGATGAATTAATTGAATGAACCTTCACAATCAAGTGCATGTTTTCTTTTTAAAAATGTAAGTAATTGTCCCTACTCAACTAGATTATAATTATATCATTTTTTTCTACCATAATTATAAACAAATATTATTGTAGTTAATAAAAATAAGGGAAATTCTAATATATATATATATATATATATATTATATTCTAAGATCAAAAATAAAAATAAAGGGCCCGACGACCTAAATAGTGGTCAATGGACCGCCAGAATTGAATGCAGCCAACCAGTCCACCTGACCATAAAAGAATTGAATGCAGCCAACCAGTCTACTTTACCAAATAAAAATGTTGAAGATATTGACAATTGACATACCACCTAAATATTATCACATTGGCCATTAGATTTCCTAAAGAAGTAGCTAACCATTAAATTATTGTGCTTTATTTTGAAGAATGGAATATTATACAGCTCTTAAGATAACACATTAAATAATATTTTTATATTTTTAAAAAATCAGATCACATGATTGATGACACTTTAATAAAGAAAGAAAAGAATTGAAACGTAATAGTTCTTAAAGGTTTGTATATATATATATATATAATACCGTATTTCCAGCGAGCTTGAACAAGGCCGATGTCAGGATTATGTACAAGGAAAGGAATGGTGCGGTACAAGAAATCAGGGTCGGGTTCGAAATCAGCGTCGAAAATAGCTACATATTCACATGACTTAACATAGCTATGCTTCATTCCTTGCTTGAGGGATCCTGCTTTGAACCCTTTTCTATTATCTCTAGTCTCATACTTTATGTTCACTCTTTTACCTGCCCATCTCCTGCACTCTTGTTGGACCAAAGCCTGTTGATTGTGTATTACCAAATACATTAATGGGAAATGGTAAATGGATTTGTAAAGAGAAATTTTGTTACATCTTTTGATTTTATAAAAATTGCTTGACGTTAAATGCTGGCATAAAATTTTTAGTACAAAAAGAAAAATGATAAATGGACTTTCATGGAGTAACTCAATGCACACTCTTGGGTAGTGACAGTGAATTTTCCTCTTCTCTAAAAAAACTGCTACATATTATAATTTTATTGATAAAAGAGACAAAATAATGAAATTATGATCTACTATTTTGTTTCAAAATAAATCAGAATATGAAACATAAGCATAGAGTAAAACAAAATAAGAATACATGTATATATAATTCGTAGAAATAGCATTGTTATTATAGTTTAAAAGAGTATTACGTATATGATACCACTAATAATTTGTTTCTAACAATTTTATCCTAAACTGATGTGACTTCATCTAATATCTTGATTTGGCTAATTTATAAATAATTAACAACTAACTATAAAGAATTCATGACATTTCCCACAAGTTACAAACAACACCAAAAAATAAATCAGTTTCTTGAATGAGTAGAAATGAAAACAGATAATTTATAGTAATCAATTCATTGGGAATACCTTAGTTTCAGGATCAGTAGAATCGTCAAGAACTTGAATTATAATTCGATTGGCTGGCCATGAAAGGTTACAGGCTGCTCCAATGGACAGTTGGTATACCTATACAAAAAAAAAAAAAAAAAAACCATTATATTGCATGGGTTTTAAAAATATTTATTTATTTTTATAACTATAATCTAACCCTATATACAAAAAAAAAAAAAAAAAAAAAAAAAAACCATTGCAGCATGGCTTTTAAAAATATTTATTTTTCATAACTATAATCTAACCCTATATATATATATATATAAAAAACCATTGCATGGCTTTTAAAAATATTTGTTTTGTATAACTATAATCTAACCCTATGTATAATAGTTGTTCTCGTGAGTCTCAAACCTGTGACCTTTTATTTGGAATGGTAAAAGTAATGTTATCAGACCACAAGATACTTGACAATTTGTTTTTTTTTTTTCAAAAATAAAATTGAAACTCATCCTGAAAAACACAAAACTCATTGCATGACTTTTTCAAAATTTATTATAAAATTAAAACTCATCTTTGAAAAAACACACACGCGCACGCGTACACATACACATATTCGTGAGACTTGAATATAATTAATGAAATGATCACGGTCATTGGTAATCACATCAGTTTGACTACTCTTGACGTTTTGATTTTTCAAATTAACCAAATCTATTTTTTAAAATACTTATAATTCTTTATAAAGTCGTGTATATTCTGTACTTTCTTAAACATTTTCATCCTAAAAAAGCTAAGCCCCCACCGTTCGAACCAAATCCAGTTTAAAATGTTTAAAATATTCTCATATGAAGAAAGAAATGAAGGTTGGTGAAAGTGATATGAAGACATTACATATATTTTGGAGCAAAATTAGTCGGTTATATTTGTACATGCAAGAAACCAAAAATGAATTAATTAATACTCGAAAACTAAAAGTGAAAATATTACTATAGATAAACTCCAGAGACAAAAAATTGTACTCGTATCATTTCTATAATGCATTTAATGCAACAAAAAAAAAAAAAAACAGTATCAAAAGGAAATTAAAAAATGAATAAAAAATTACCCTTTTCTCATTACACATGGGTATTTGAACTAGAACCACAGGATAACCAGAGTTCCCAATCTCTGCATCATCATCCTTCTTGATAGGCTCCCACTTGTACTGCTTCGCCGGCGTTCGCCGGAAAAGCTTCAGGTAAGCGCTGACGCCTCCCAAGTAAACTTTCTCTATAAGTATCATGATCAACATTACCAAGCACACGTAAACCATAACTCGGAGCACCGGCACGATGAGCAGCGCCTTTGCTTGCAACCACAGCACCCCAAGGTAGGGGGCAATGGCGTCTCCGGCAGCCCGGACGGCAGCCTCCGACGGAAGCATTATGGCTGCGGAGGAGGAGGAATTGGTGTCCATTTTGGAGTGTGCTTGGTGTAGAATGGTATGATGATCAACACTATGTATATATAGTGTAAGAGATAAGAGTTTAATGGTTTTTTAATTTTTTTTTGCATGTGTAAATTGCTTAAACTATACATGATATTTTTTTTATAATAAAACAAAATTTGTGGATTGACTTACAATTTGGGTCATTGACTCATGGGGTCAATTCTTTAAATTTTAAAAGAGAAAAAAAACGATATTTTAAAATACTAAATTACAATGAAATATTGTTTTTTTTGTCTTTAGATGAATTATACCATTATTACTTTTCATCCTCTATTGTTAACAAATATAATTTTTTTCCTGAGACTTAGTGTAGTTGGTTCGTCACTTGACTTAAAGATCATGACTAGAAGCGGTAGTGTGGTAGTTCAAATACCACTGAAAACATGTATGAGAAAAGGCCCTAAAATGTTAGAATATCTGGATATGTGCGTACATAAAGACTAAGATCTCGTGGACTTATGAATAGACCGGCAAAGTTGAAATCACCTAAGTTAAATAAATAAATAAATTTTTTTTTTAAAACTCAAGTACTCCGTATAATAGAACTCAAGAGCGAAAAAAGATACTTTACAGAAAATTGAGGAACTAAAAGTGGCAACAAGTATAAATGAGATATGAAAATTGCAATGTTTTTTTTTTTTTTTAATAATAATTACGGATGAAAGTGCATTTTTTTTCTTTTGCAAATGAATGCGTATTATAAAATATTAAAATTTCACGAATCAATTGAATCTGTCCAATATATCATAGCAAGGTTTTGTTTAATTTATAATTTTGTATATGTAGCACAATCGTAAATTGACCAACAACCTTACAATTATTCTATTAGACTTTTGAAGTACGTGTTACATAAGATAAATGATGTTATGCATTATTGGATTGCAATATATATATATATATATATATATATATATATATATATATATATATTAGAGTTCAAGTGTGGCCGCGTCTGAACGTGCGGTCAGTGCGGCCTTACCACTATGTATACAGATATACACCACTCAGTGTTAGAAAATGCACCACACAAATATGCACCCGTTAGGTACACATCACCAAAAATCACACCACTAAGGGTGTGTTTGGTTCGCACATGGGAATCAGAATCGGTATGTGTATTAAATACTTGGTAAGGGTAATGAGTTTTGGTGAAAGTATTTTGCATGTTTAGTAGTAGGGTGGAATGAGAATGATTATTAATAGTTGGGGAAGAAATGAGCAAGGGAAATGAAACCCTTATTCAATTAGGGTATGAGTTTTTCAATTAATGGGGTATTCCAAACCCATATTAGTATTCTAAAAACCTATCAACCAAACAATAACAATCACTTTGATACCCATACCTTATGCCTAAACCCACCAACCAAACACACCCTAAGTATGGAAATATACACCAGACAGTGTTTAGAAATTAAATGCACAATTAGGAGCATGTGAGTTATGTTGCATTATTTTGGGTGTGTGGTGTGCTTTTTATTGTTTTTGTGTATTTTCATGTGGTGTGTTTCTAACATTGAGTGGTGCATGTGAACCGCACCGGAAGGCGCGACCACATTTGAGCAGATTTCTATATATATATATATATATATATATATATATATATATATATATAGGAAACTAGTGCCCAATATTAATATCCTCAAGGTTAAAATCTTAATTATATTAAAATATTTTTAAATAACAGTACATAATTTTTTTTTAAAATTATATTTGTAGAATTCGTAATTTCATATTATATTAAAAGTATAGTTGGTAATTCGAGTAATAATTATGGTATGATTAATATTATTATAGTAAGAATTTTAGGTACGATGACACTTTTCCTCCATGAACTATACTCCGTATATGCTTATAGCACTTCTTCCCCTCAATTATTCATGTATCCACATTAAAATCGTGAACAGGAAAAATTAGATCCTGAACGTGAACTGACGGTTCGAAATCGAAGCAACTACTAGCATTAGCTTAAAATTAGAATTATAATATTTGCAAATAGTATATATTTCTTTTTCACATTTATTCTGATTTTCACATATAAGTAAATATGACCGAGATTTGGTTTTGATTTTGGACCGTTGGTTGACTTGGTTCATGGTTCCGGATCAAGTTTGAACCAAACTTTAATTTATTTATTTTTTTAATTTTTAAAATAGTCTAAATTTAACAATTAGTGTATTTTTTTTTTCAGTTTAAAACCGAAACCAATTGTTTCGATATACGATTTTAATAAACTAAAACTCAAATATCAGTTCCAGTTCTAAATTGTAACCGGAATCTTTCGGTTTAATTGATATAATGTCAGTTTAATTTGAATCAAACCGTCATAATTTGTTGGCAAAAAAATAAATAAAATATTTATTTTAAAAGTAAAAATATCCATTTAATATTGAAAAAATCGTTACTATTACTTGCATGCCCAGCATTAATAAGACTCGGGGCACAATTACACAAACACTATAATTAAAACCCACTTACACAGTCGAAACAAATCTTAATTTTGGACAACACTATTGACGCAAATGTTTTAAAAATATACGTAGTTGTGCTGTCTACCTCAGTATTACATCGTAGATTTGTAGGAATAGATGTAATGAAAACATTATTCTCACACGTTTATGTGGGTTAAATGAGCTTATTTAGTAGCAATTATTATTCGTGGAACCATGGTTCACACAGACACAACTATATCAGTTCTTATATCGTGGACCGCGGTCCACAATGCATTGTGGACCGCGGTCCCAAAACGACGTTGTTTTAGTAAGTAGGAAACGGAGCCCCGTAATTGACACTACAGTTCATTCCAAAAGATACTGCTTTACATTTGTTTTGATATTATCGAATGAAACTGTAGTTATATCAAAAAGTAATTGTAGTTGTGTTGAAAAGAAAGTGCAGTGTATATGAAAAGATACTGAATAACAGTTTCACATTTGTGTTTGATATTATTGAATGAAACTGTAGTTATATCAAAATGTAACTGTAGTTGTGTTGAAATGTAACTGCAGTGTATATGAACAGATGCTGAATAACAGTTTCACTTTTGTGTTTTTATATTATCGAATGAAACTGTAGTTATATCAAAAAGTAACTGCAGTTGTGTTGAAATGTAACTGCAGTATATATGAAAAGAAAGTGCAGTATATATGAAAAGAAAGTGAGTGGCGCGAATTCATCTGTCTGTTTTCATTAATCAAAACGACGTCGTTTTGGGACCGCGGTCCACAATGCATTGTGGACCACGGTCCACGATATAATTTGCGCAACTATATAGGTCATAAATAACATATACATTTTTAATAGGGAAAATGACACTTTTTCTTCCTATGTTATGTGCATATAACACTTTTTCCCCTGTGTTATTAAAGTGACAGTTTTTGTTTGTTGTGCAAATGCGTTTCTTGGCGTGTGCATAGCCAAATGAGGGGTTCACGTTAATGTGTTGTGCAGGTGTGTACAGCTACGCAGTAGAATATATTCAACTCACTGATTGATATACAGATGGACTTAGGGTAACCAACGGTGTATAGGTGAATTTGTTGGTGTGTGCGATTTTCGCCTTGAATACTACTTAATTTTAATTTTAATTTTTTTTTTTGTGGAGGTATGTTTGTGTTGCCTTAATAAAGTTTTTAGTGTGAATGGTTTTACTGCTATCCTGTGTGAAATCAGTTTCTGGACGTTAAGTACACACTTATTTGTACTTGCACTCAGAGTTTTCTAGTTGTCATTGGCAAACTCATACAACACTCACACACATGGGTCCTCTTTAAAAATGCATAGTGGGTTAGAAAATGCACAAACTACGCTACGTACATGCACACAGTAAATTTTAATGTATAATAAAATGTGTAAGTTCAAATCGAAGAGTTTATCACACAGGGTCTGCTTAGAAACGACGCAATAATGTCATAGGGTGAGAGACAAAGTCCTTAGAAGACAATGTCACAAAAGCACACACCTACGCAACCCATAAAAATTAAAAGTTCCGCGGTAAACAAAACATGCCAAATCCTTCATTGCCTACTCAGAATTTTGCACCGACTACCCAAGCCAAGTGCACATTGTTCGCAAGAAACAAACGTGATTGGTCGTGTATCTGTGGTAAAATATTTCGTGAACCCAAAATGAACATTCACGCCTCTACTGTAATTACATAAAACACAAACCCCCGTTATGCACCTATTACACCTAATCACAGTTGCACAAACCATCAAGATCGGGCGCACACCTGTCAAAAAGCTCCACATTCAAGACACATATACAGTTAGACTTTTGCACACGCCCAACGTCACACACGTCCAACGCCACACACGCACACAACACTCAGACTTTTGCACACGTCGAACGTCAGACACGCCCAATTTCACAAACGCACACACCTACACTTCACATAAAAATTAAAAGTTCCACGCTAAACAAAACATGCCAAATCCTTCATTGCCTACTCAGAATTTTGCACAAACTACCCAAGCCATATGCACATTGTTCGCAAGAAACATACGCGACTGATTGTGTATGTGTGGTAAAATATCTCGTGAAGCTAGAATGAACATTCGCACCCCCAATGCAATTACTTAAAACACAACCCCCAGTTATGCACCTACTACACATAATCACAGTTGCAAAAACCACCGAGACTGGGCGCACACGCGCCAAAAAGCTCCACATTCAAGACACATATAACTCGAACTTTTGCACAAGCCCAACGTCACACACGCACACACCTATGCAACATAAACGAATTAAAAGTTCCGACTGAACTTACCGGTGAGGTCTTCTACCATGTGCGCACTCTGGATGACTGAATTCGTTTGTTTCTTCTAGGCATGAAATTTTTTTAAAATCACATAATAAAAAATAGAATGTTTTTCTACCATGGTTAGGATCCCTTAAAATATGGAAAATATTATATTTCATTTATATCCAAAATCAAATAACATAATCAAATTACAATTCGACCCTTTTGTATAAATTTCATCACAATATAATTCATATTTTAATCTCAATCCTATCCATTAATCCCAATTTTTTAGATGGTTGAGATCGGATCTCATGATCTCATCTAATAGGGTAGTCTCATAAGATCCAACCCCTATATATATGTATATATACATATATATATATATATATATATATATATATATATATATATATATATATATATATATATATATATATATATATATATATACAGAGAGAGAGAGAGAGAGAGAGAGAAATTGGTTCTTGTGTAGTTGGCATTTTTCAGTGCAGTTTTGCAGTTTTGCGGTTGCTTAGGTGCGTGGTTTTCATTCTTAATGTGCATAGTTTTTCTTCGTAAGGTGCGTGCTTTGTGTGCTTAAGGTGCGTCAGTGTTGAAATTTAAGGTGCGTCAACCTAAAGCTTTAGATGCATGATTTTCCTTCTTAGGGTGGGTTGTTTTCCTTCTTTAAGGTGCATGATTTGTATGCTTAAGGTGCGTCAATGTTGAAACTTATGGTGCGCCATTTTAAAACTTTATGTGCGTGATTTGTATTCTTAAAGTGCTTTGTTTGTGTGTTTAAGGTGCGTAGTTGTGTATTGAAGGTGCACCAATTAAAAACTTTAGGTGTGTGGTTTGTGTTCTTAGCTTAAGGTGTGTGGTATGTGTATTTAAGGTGGTTTGTTTGTGTGCTTAAGGTGCGTAGTTTGTGTACTGAAGGTGCACCATTTAAAAACTTAAGTTTGTGGTTTGTGCTCTTAGCTTAAGCTGTGTGGTTTGTTTACTTAAGGTGCGTCATTTTAATACTTCAGGTGTATAACTGCACAACTGCAAGGGAGGCTAAATATATATATATATATATATATATATATATATATATATATATATATATATATATATATATATATATATATATATATATATATATATATATATTTGTGTGTGTGTGTGTATATATAATTGTTTAAATATATATGTAAATATATAATTGTTTAAACAAAAAGGGTATCCGCGAGAGTTTCAAGAAAGAAGTGTCGTGGATTCTTAGTTTTCCACGACACAATGACAAGTGTCGCGAAAAGCCTTGATTTCTCCATGTTACCCACATCCACTACACTTGTAAAAATGTAGCAGATACCTTGTACAAGTGTAGCGGATGTGCAAATTTGTACTAGGCAATTTAGTTAGGAAGGTCTGTAATTGCTCATATCTTGCCTATGTTTATGAGGATTGTTTAGCGTTGTTAGGCTCAGCTCATTGCCATTTTTGTCATGTTGGTTTTATTAAACACTTAGTGAATTATGTTTCTCATGCTCTTGCAGTCTTGCTATGATAGGTGGTTCTCAATGTGAACATTGGGTTTAGATTGTGTCCCCGCCTTTGTTTATTGTCCATCTTCTTGAATAATTAAAAAAAAAAAAAAAAAGGCCCTAACACTTCATCCTTTTTTGTTTGCGAAAAAGAATATATGATAGTTAAAATCTAAATTTAACAAAAAATAAATAAAGTAAGATTTTAAATATAAATATTCAATTGTATTGTAATATCACGACAGTATAGGAAAAAGTGTCAATTAACCCCCAAAGTCAACTGGATAATGCAATTAGGTTCCCTAAGTAAAACCAACTCCATTCAAGTCTCCTAAACTAATAAAATTGTTCAATTAAGTCCAAATTAACTAGTTTACAGGTTAAATCTATGCGGTGTTAACACATGTCATTTTTATTTTATTTTGTTAAACAATTTTTTTATTTATTAAAAATAAAAAATAAAAAATATATTCTCAAAAAAAAAATAAAAAATATTATTTATAATTTTTTTTTAAAAAAATCAAAATAAAACAAACACACCGAGGTGGCCGGCAGCCACCCGCCCCCTCCCCCCTTTTCTCCAACCAGAGATGAAGAGAAACTCTTTGTCTCTAGTTGGAGATAGAGATATGTCTTCGTCTCCAACCGGAGACAAAGGCAGGTCCTTCGTCTCTGGCGGAGACGAAGGAGGGGAAGGGAGGAGGGGGGTGGGGGTGGCCCCCCTCCCCCTTTGTCTCCAACCAGAGATGAAGAGAAGCTCTTTGTCTCTAGTTGGAGACAATTCAAAGAGATATGACTTCAAAAAATATTAATTACTTAGGCAATCAGTAGGTAAAAAAATAAAGATGATGTTCAGTGAAATAAATGGAAGACATGAATATCGTTTTAGTCAATATTGGGAGGAAAAGCAAATTTTGAATGTTGAATAGATAGCAATTAGCGAGTTAAGGCTATACGTAACAGGATAGGATGCCCCATGTTTTAGAGTTTAGTCCACATCAGATAGAGTTTACAATTTTTGGGTCAAAACAAATCGTTGGTCAAATTAAAACAAATCACTTCTTTTTTTTTGAACAAAAAACAAATCACTTCTAAAAGCATAATATATGCATAAATACGTACGATGGAAGACTAATAATTTACCGGGTTGATAAATTTTAATTAATTATTTTTAATCAAAATATTTTTGGTTGTTACGTTAATAAGAAAATGTGTGAATACTTTCCCCTATAATATTTAGGCAAAAACTTGTGTGAGACTGTCTCACCATGAGACGAGTCGGATCGGGCCGGGTCAAGATGCATGTGTACCACTATACTTATATGAACAAATGTCATACTTATATGCTCAAATATAATACTAATCAGGAATAAAATTTTTGTTACTTATATGGGTAAATGTAATACTTTTAAGGGAAAATACAATACTTTTACATTTCGATTTAAAAGTATTACATTTTTCCTCAAAAGTATTATATTTGCACTTATAAGTAAGGATCACTTGTCAACATTACTTATTATGAAAAATGTATTACTTTTTCTCTTATAAGTAACAAAAATTGTATTCTTGATTAGTGTTACATTTGATCACTTAGAAAAATTCAAATGAAAAGTAGTATTTATTTAGACTATCGATTTTACAAGATTGCAAACATTTATTTTAGTAATAATTATAATGAATTTTCTATATTATCTTGGATTCATATACTTTGAGTTAGATATTTAAATAAAAAAGTTCGACATTCAATTACCCATGTATAAACTTCTCCTATATAATCTTGCATTAATATACTTTCAAATATTTATTTAAATATAAACATTGGGCATTAACCCATACGCGCAATGCGCGTATAAAACTAGTTTGCTCTTATAAGTGAGAGACACTTATCAACATTACTTATTATGAAAAATGTATTACTTTTTCTTATAAGTAACAAAAATTGTATTTTTGATTAGTGTTATATTTGAGCATATAAGTGTGAGATTTGCACATATAAGTATGACATTTGCATGGTGCTTTGACCCGACCCGACCTGTCTTACGGTTAAGGATCCGTGAGACGGTCTCACACAAGTGTGACTCTTTAAGAATAGAAAATGTTAACGAAAAAAGTGAATAATTAAAAGAAGAATTAGTTTGACAAATAAATAGTAAACAAAATGGATAAAATGAGATGGATAGAGTATTCATTTCTATAAATAATTCTTTTGTCTCAATTTATGTATGTAATTTGTTTAACGATATTTAACTCAAACTCTTTATAATAAATATTTTTAAAATATTTAATCTGGAATTATTAAATAAAATTTATATATTTAAAATTATATTAAAATTCAATTGTATATAAAAATTTAAATTTAAGAATGAAAAAAATACTTTAAAAAATCAAATAAATATTAGTTAATTTGACCAATATATACGACAAGGGAAATATATATATGTGTCAAAGTACTATCCATTTCTTAAAATAACACACAAATAAAATATAATTTATCCCATTAATAAAGAGTGACTCTTTCGTAAGACGGTCTGACAGATTGTTGTTTGTGGGAGGGATCGGGTCAAATGAAAATTTAATACTAATTAGGAATAAAGTATTTGTTACTTATAAGGAAAAGTAAAAGTAACAAATATTGTGTTTTTTTTTTTTTAAAGCAAGTAACAAACACTTATTCCTAATTAGTATTAAAATTTTTGGTAAATTTTCATTTTTGCCCGACTCGTCTCAAAAACAAGAATTTGTAAGACAATCTCATACACATTTTTGTCATTAAAATGAAAAAAAAAATAATCTTTCATTTTCTACAAATAGAATTGAAGAAAAAATTATGTATATCTATATTTTTTAGTATATAAATATGTCAACTTAAAACAAACATAAGAAACAGTAAAAGTAGTTACGTTGTAGTAGCAAGAACGACAATAGCTCGTAGGAGGAGTTGTGACGACACGGATGTAGACTGCACTGCGCCTGGCCGCCGCCTGCTGTATTTGAAAAACAAAAACAGATTGAAGTTTGATTCCTTAATTTGGTGCCCACGTACGTTGTTGTCGAAGACAAGATTTCAATTCTTTGGTTGTTACGTTCAACGTCAAACAAATACAACGTTTGTTGGATCCATCCCATGTCTGCTAATTAAACTCCGCTAGCTAGCTAGTTACCAGAGTTACAATATAATGGTTTTTTTTTTTTTTCTTCATCGCTTCATTAATCAATGATTTTAGAAATGATTTATTTATTCTATCTTCATTTAAAAAAAAAATCCTTTATACAATTAATATAAGTTACGTGATAGGAAACAATTTTTTTTTTTTTAAAAACCTATTATTCCCATCTACTTTTCTTACTATTTATAAAAATAAAATACTCCAACCAAGTTGGTCAGATTGTTAATAGTCTACCTCTTTGGGATTTAACTCATGTGTCCTATATATATATATATATATATATATATATATATATATATATATATATATAGATTTTTATTCAAATGTGGCCGCGTCCTTACGTGCAGCCGTGCAGTTTACACCACTCAATGTTAAGAAATGCACCACTCAATGTTACGAAATACACCATTTAATAACATTGAGTGGTGTATTTCTTAAATATGAAATACACCACTCAATGTTATTGAGTGATGCATTTCGTAACGTTGAGTGGTGTATTTCTTAACATTGAGTGGTGTAAACCGCACGGCCGCACGTAAGGGCGCGGTCACACCTGAACATGACCCTATATATATATATATATATATATATATAGTTAGGTTTAAGTAAGATCGTGAGATCAGATCTTGTGCATCCATTTAATAATTTAATGGTCTAGATTGATTTAAGTCGCTAAGTTGAAGTGTGTGCGAACGGTAATAAAATGTGTGCGAATGGTGATTAAGTGTGTGCGGACGGTGATTAAATGTGTGCAAACGGTGATTAAATGTGTGCGAACGGTGATTGATGTACAAAATTTGATCTCAAAATTTTTTAATGGTCTAAATTGATTAAGATTCGAAGTTGGAGTGTGTGCGACCGGTGATTAAATGTGTGTGAACGAAGTGTGCGTGTGTCAATCAATCTAGACCATTAAAAACTATTACATGGATGCACAAGATGTGATGTCACGATCTTACCTAAGCAAGTATATATATATATATATAAAAGTTTGAGATCTCATGCATAGCATTACGCCATTACCCTTGTAAAAAATAGGGTGAACAGTAGCCATTGAATTTGCATTGATCCAACGGTATGTAATGGGCGCGGATTTATTTAATGATATGCTAATAAGGATTTTTTAGTCTTTTTCCTTTACAAATCTTCTCTTGTTAACCGCCACAAAACTTCCATTTCAAAACTCATTGTGATACGTGATTGTGACCTCTAAGAAAGGAAAATATACATTTAAAGGCTACAAAATGTGCACGTGAAGGCTAAATATATGTACTAGAATAAAAAAAATAATAATAATAAAGTTCACTGGAATGTCTTGGATTTTTTTTTTTTTTTTTAATAACAAAATAGTAAGACACACATGCACCAATTGTTATGCCGTGGACCCGGGTGCACCTTGCAAGGTGCACCCGGGTCCTTAAACGGCGTCGTTTAGACGCTGGGTGTAACGGTGCTGTTAGTGGCACCGTTACACCCAGCCAATCAAAAATAAAACAGAGTATAAGTGTGAATCTATAGTTCTAAATGTGTGAATCTACAACTACGTATCTGTGAATGTATAGGTGTATAAGTGTGAATCTAAAACTCAAATACATAATGTGTAGTTCATAATGTGTGAATCTGTAGTTCATAATGTGTGAATCTGTAGTTCATAAGGTGTGAATCTAACACTATGTAACTGTGAATCTATAGTTGTATAAGTGTGAATCCAAACATGAATACCCATCACTGCAAAACAGAGTATCATGTATGAATCTGTAGTTCATAATGTGTGAATCTGTAGTTCATAAGGTGTGAATCTATCACTATGTAACTGTGAATCTATAGTTGTATAAGTGTGAATTCAAACATGAATACCCATCACTGCAAAACAGAGTATCAGGTATGAATCTGTAGTTCATAATGTGTGAATCTGTAGTTCATAAGGTGTGAATCTATCACTATGTAACTGTGAATCTATAGTTGTATAAGTGTGAATCCACTAACAGCACCGTTACACCCACCCGGGTGCACCTTGCAAGGTGCACCCGGGTCCACGGCATAAATTGCCCACATGCACTTGTAGGCATGAAATTAAGCAAATCAGTACTTTTGCTATAGTCAATGGATCATTTATATAATTAACTTAGCTAGAAACATGCACAAACTTTGAGTTTTCAACCACTTTTGAGTGATAACAAAATTTAAATTTAGTGTTTTCCAATTACAAATAATACTCTTTAAAAGTATATGACGGTAAAAACGTTACCGGAGTAATTCGGTGTATAAATGAATAGAGACAATTGCATAATAATGTATAAATGAACGGAGACAATTGTATGAAAATTTGTGTACAAGAAACAACGTGTCCCTAACCTCTACAACAAGCCTACTACTTATACTATGGGTGCAACGACTCTTCTCCTGTGAGTGTAACGGACTTATGATGACAAGCCTTAAGTGTCAGGTAATAATAATATGGAGCCGTTGGAATAATTTCTCTCTTAAGGTACCGTGTAACGGGTGGCCGTTTGACTTCCTGCATCCCCTTGTGGTTCGGGTCGGATGCTTACTTGTGGTTCAGGTCAAGTGATTGCCCAATTATCCTGTCAATATACTTAATATTTTTACCCAAAAAAAAAAACTATACTTAATATTTTCCCACTTAATGCTATGTTAATGTTTTCCAACTGCGCGGGAATAATACTCTTTAAAAGTATACTTAACATTTTCCCACTTAATGCAATGGATCATCTAAGATTTTGATTTCTGAATTTACATAGTCAATGGGTGTATGAGATGTAGGCAAATTATATCGTGGACCAAGGTTAATCTTGCATGGTGGACTGATTATGGTCCAAAATGATGTCATTTTTTTTAAGTGTCAATTATTAGTACATCATGTTTAATAATATTATCATATATTATGTTCATAATATTTGTTCTATATGTTAATAAACGTAAACCTCAATGTACATGAATACTAAATTAAATGTACATTTACTCCATATATAATATATTCATAATATCTTTCTATATGTTAATAAAAATAAAGTTTGACGTACAAAAACATTACATTATAGATGTATCGTGTTTAATAACATTCATTATGTACTATGTTCATAATATTTGTTCTATATAGTTATAAATATAAACTTTAATGTATATACACACTAAATTACATGTCAATGACCATTTGGTCAAGTGACATGAAGTGACTCTCCCAAATAGGAGGTCATGGGTAGATTGAGAATATATATATATATATATATATATATATATATATATATATATATATATATATATTCCATAAAAAACATAAAAGCTTAATGAATGTATATAAACATTACATGCACTAAATTGTCTAAATTAATGATTTTATGTTCTTATAAATTTATTTTAAAATAATTAAAATATATCAATACAGGTGTCATTTAAAAGATTTCAATTAGAGATTTTAATGATATATTTTTTATGCATTAATTTTATTTGTATAAAGTAGAAGGAAAAGGAGAGATAAATTCAAGGTGAAAAGTAATTGAAGGAAAATTAAAAAATATATAACTATTGTGGGATGTAACTAATGTAAGTAGGGGCAGTATTGAGTTTTTGTGCTTCAATTCAACAGGTTGAGAAAGTATAGGTGAACATATATTAGAATATAATAGAGTCAGTAGTACTCAAAAGAATTGTTGGATGTAAGTGAACGTTAAAATAATTTGCAAAAATTAGAATAAATTGTACAAGAAGGGATCGGATAATAAATTTTACATAAATATGAATTATTTTTATTTCAAATTTGTCAAATAATTTAGGCTAAAGTGTCATCTAGCACCATAAACTATATCCAATTATTCATGTCGCACCCTGAACTTTCATATAGTATATATCGAGCCACAAACCCAAAAAAAAAAAAAAATTCATCTAGAACTTTTAGCAGGTTTCGAGGTCTTCCTGCTGACATGGCGCAGGTTTCCCATTGATGTGGCATTTCTTTTAATCTTATGTTGTCCATTTAAGCATTTACATATTAAAAAATAAAAATTGAAAAAAAAAACAAAGAAAAAACAAAAATAAAAATCGGAGACAAATCTCTCTAAATTGGCAAATTATTGCATGGACCATGGTCCACACAGCTGTGTGGACCAAAAATAAAAAGTACATTATTTTTGTACTGAAGGTACATTATTTTGGTACTGTAGGTACATTATTTGATAGTATATATCAAATAATGTACCTTCAGTACAAAAATAATGTACCCTAAAGTAATGTACCTACAGTACAAAAATAATGTACCTTCAATACACAAATAATGTACTTTTTATTTTTGGTCCACACAGTTGTGTGGATCATGGTCCATGCAATAATGATTGCTCTAAATTTGCCTAACCCTAATTCTCCCCCCCCCCCCCCCC
>CP025648.1:6082939-6144640 GCA_003576665.1 Ipomoea trifida
CCCCCCCCCCGATATAGCATTAAGGTATGAGAGATTTGTCTCCAGTTTTCTGTCGAAAGGGGAGGAATTAGGGTTAGGCAAATTTAGAGAGATTTGTGTTCCGATTTTTATTTTTGTTTTTTTCTTTGTTTTTTTTTTCAATTTTTATTTTTATTTTTAAATTTTTAATATGTAAATGCTTACATGGACAACATAAGGTTAAAAGAAATGTCACATTAATGGGAAACTTGCGCCATGTCAGCAGGAAGACCTGGAAACCTGCTAAAAGTTCTAGATGAATTTTTTTTTTTTGGTTTGTGACTCGATATATACTATATGAAAGTTCAGGGTGCGGCATGAATAATTGGATATAATTTATGGTGCTAGATGACACTTTTAATTTAACAAAATGTGAAATTTTTTGGTGTCGTGTAATATCTTAAATTAATTTATATATGCGATAAAAGAGATTAATCATAGAAAATAATTTTTTTATTAATAAACAGAATTTTAAATGATGTTAAAGTGGTTCACCTTTGAAAGTGGCATGAGAGAGAATTGTATATATAATGGATGGAGAGTAAATATTGATTAATTTCAAATTTAATGATATGACATTTTGAAAGTGAGAGAAATGATGTAAAATTGTGAATAGCCTACCAACCATCTAAATAATAAAAATGTGTTTATTTTTCTTATCAATAAATATCCTTTTAGTTGAGTTTGTGGCACATGATCTTTCTAGTGTAGTTTATTTTAATTTCCTGCATAATTTCTGGACTAATTATACAGAAATTAGGTTTATCAAATGTACATCATCGAGTTGTGACCGCAAGTTTTTCTTTTCATTTGAAAAAAAATTAATTAAAAATAAGATAACTCTTTTTTTCATATGTTTGACCATATTATAAAGTTTACTTAATAATTAAATACAAAAATAAAAAAATAAAAAATTACAATGATGGTACATCAAGAGCCATTTTAATATAAAAACACAACATTACTAACCAAAATCTTTTGTATAAGAGTAGGTATTGTGTGAGACACCAAATACTTTTTAAGTAAAGTGCAATACATTTTTTGCATATGTCTAAAGAGTATTACATTTTTATTAAGAAATATTATTACACTTTTTATATTAAACAATTTTACACAAAACTTATTTTTTGTGTAAAACATTAAAGAAAGAGAATTTCCGGTCGAGTTCTACTACATGTCTCAAATCTTACTCTCTAATTTGGCAGACACTGATAAATTACTTTTTTCATGTGCATCTCAATACAAATGTCTACATCAATATTTTGTACTGTGTGAAATACAAATTGAGAGTAGAAAATAAGAGTATACATCGTATTTTCTTTTTCGGCCTGCTACTTGTTGAGGCACCTAAATCCTTAGCTATGAGGTTGTCCCAGATGCACCAATGTAACCAAATCCTATGACAAAGAATGACACGCCTTGGACAAACAAGTATACATAATAATGGTTGTTTCCGTAACAAAAGTTGTACCACCCACAAAACACCAGGTACAATCCAACAATGATCTCCAACACATGCAACCTATAATACATTAACAAAAAAAAAAGTTATGTCTTGAACTTCATCTCATCAATAATACTCTTAATTTTTTAAGAATTAGTTTTATATATTTTTACTCTCCTAACGATAATAACACTTCTTTTTTTAAAAAAAAAAAAATTGATTGTGAACCATCAATGATAGTTATTCATAAATAATTACGGACCACATACTTTTCTGACCATCAATAGAACATATGATTTTTTTTTTTTTAAACTTTTCCAATCTCTGGTGGTGATGATGATAATAAAACTTTTTGACTATCCCTCAAATATATATAATTAGGTGAGAACCAATCTTAACCTGCGAACTTGTGAATGATTGCATTACAATTACTACATGATTGCACAGCTCCGCTCCCAATCATGCTTGGAGAACATATCCTAGTGCGGTGCAATTATATAATAAGAGTAAGAGTGGTGCATTCTTTCAGAATTTTGTAAGTTGGCACGTTAATTAATATCAATTCGTACCTGATTATGGACCTAGAGTGAAAAAGAGAGACACACATACCTTTCTCCAATACTAAAACGAGGAAGCTTGTTTACAGGTTTAGACCCTGTTTTATTCTTGAAGGCATTGCCAAGCTTCTCAGTAATAACCCATTCGTTGACTCTCCCGACTTCAAGAAGGCCAATGAACGTTGCAATAGTCCGGTGTAGGGACATAACATTCTCAAAAAGCATCCAAAAAACCACCAAATGGAATGATCTATATATATAAGAATCAACAAAAACAAACAAGAAATTGTATGTTTAACAAAATCTTCATAGAAAATTGGACGAATAATTGAAAAAAAAACAAAAGTGATTTCACATTACCTTGGAGTGGGAAGAACATTAAGAAGCGCAACGGTTAAGGGGAGGTAAACAGCTCCCCAAATGGGGACTTTCACTTGTGGGACCAAAACAGTGGCAGGCAAAACAACGCAGAAGAAGGTGAAGGGGACAATATGTGCAACGATTTTGTTGACAAAGAAAAAGGCGTATACCATATACACTTTCTTCCATATCGATACTTTCTGCAGGTCAATACACATTTATGGTAATATAAAATGGATTAATAACTCACTCATGGCATGTTGCATATATAAACATTAATTTTCCATTCATGCTTACATTTTGAATTTTATACATACATATATATATATATATATATATAGAGAGTTTAGTTTGTACCTTGTTTGTAATAATCTCTATGGTCATTTTCTTGAAAAGATTAGCAGGGCCACATGACCATCTGTGTTGCTGATATCTGTATGCCTTGAAACTGCTTGGCAATTCATTTTTCACCTATATATATTGTTATTTGTGATAAAAAAAATAAAAATAAAAAAGAATCATCATCATATCATTCAGCTAGTAGTCTTTCAGTATCAAGATAAAATTACCAATGGTTCAATAAGCAATATTTAGGGTAAAAAGTTATGGTTCAAAACTCGACAGTCAGAGTATAAAATTATGAATAGATTCTTTGTGCCCGCCAACATTTAATTTTGTTTGTTAATTTATATTCTCTGAAATGCACTATTTATACGAAGTATGGAGGTACTTAGAGTTGAGATTATATTCAATCTTTTGGAGTAAATAAAATTGTGAATTAAGAAAGAAAAGTTTTACCTTGACGTCACTAAGAAAGAGAAATTTCCAGGCTTTGAGAGCAGCTCGGCAACCCAGATCCATATCTTCCACTGTTGTACGCTCTTTCCATCCTCCTGCGTCATTCAATGCTGCTATTCTCCATACACCTGCAGTTCCTGCACCGTGGTCAAGCGTCATAGATGTGACTCTTCTAAATGAGAGGTCACATACTAGTTTAGATAAACGATAAATTTTTATGTCGAACATAGTAGAACATGAAAAGGTACATTTCTAATAAGTAAATTATTGCGTTAACCATGGTTCATATAATGTTGTGTGTACCATAATAAAAAAGTGTATTTTTAATATATTAAAAGTACATTATTCGTACCTTCAAAAAAAAAATACATTATTCGTGTATTGAATGTATATTATTTGATAGCATAATCCACACAACTGTGTGGACTATAATAATTGTCACAATAACATGTGGGGCAAATTATGCCAAGGTGGACCGAGTCTATGTTCACACATTTAGAACTTTATATTCACAATTTTAAATCTCAATATACAAAATTATATTACTCAATATTCGCAACTTTTGAACTCTATATTCACAATTTTGTTATATATATTCAAAAATTGTGTTATACAATTGAACATAGAGTTTTGATACTGTCAGAGTTATAAAATTGTGAACATAGAGTTATGAAATTGTGAACATGAAATTATGAAACTGTGAACATGAAGTTATAAAACTATGAACATGGGATTATAAAATTATGAACATAGAGTTATGAAATTGTGAACATAGACCCGGATCGGCGGATCCACTTTGCAAGGTGGACCAGTCCATGGCATGGGGCTAAGCCTATACTCGCTCATGTGGGTCTACACACATTGCCATCTCTACCTTAGTTTATATATGTCTGTAATCTTGATTATCTATCATTAGTATTTGATGCATATTATCTTATGAGTTTATGTATGTCTATAATCTTGATTATCGTTAGTATATGAGGGTACCATTGAAGCCAAAAAATGCATGGACTGCTGACCCAACTTCTTGCTCCACTGAGAAATGGTATTCCATTGACATTTCTTGCATTCTTGTTAGCATGCACTCATCGGAGTTGACTGCACCCATTACAATTTCAAAAACACAATTTGTTAGAAACATCAAATATTTCCACAGCTTTAATTTATCCGCCACTCTAAAGAATGCTCATACTACACCAACTATGATGTTAATATAATTAAACATAACATCTGATAATGATATTTGTAATTGGAAAGTCACATTTTTGGTCTATTAATTATTTCTCAATTATATATAAATCTAGTCCCCTACTTTCAATTTTTACAAATTTGATCCTTTTATTATTAAATGACTATTGGCTAACTGAGCAATCATTATTGTGTGGACCATAGTCCAAAGTTCAAACAGCTGTGTGGACCATACTATCAAATAATATATATTCAGTACACAAATAATGTATTTTAGTATATTAAAAGTGTATATTATATTCAAGGAAAATACATTATTTGAGTACTGAAAGTATATTATTTTGTATAATATACACTCAATACACAAATTATGTATTTTTACTATATTAACAATATACTTTTTGTTATGGTCTACACAACACTGTATGACCCTAATTTGACCTAATTGAGGCTTCAGGCTCCATATTTAGAATTTTTATGAGAGCATGTTTCTACCTTCCAATCTATTTTAATTTATATTTTCTCATAAAACTTTAGATATAAGCAAAATTTCACATCTGTTGAGATACTAAATTTGTAGCTCGTTTACCCATTAAAAGACTATATATTAGGACTAAACTTATAATTCAGACACACACACACAAAAACAAAAAAAAACAAAAAAAACAAAAAAAACAAAAACAAAAACAAAAACAAAAACAAAACAAGCAAATTTACCTTTATAATATGTGTCTAGTACTCGCACACAAAAATAAATAAATAAATAAAGATTATGGTGTCAAAAAAATATTGGTACCAAATTAATTATACATACACATGTGTGAATATATACATACCGAATGTCCAACTTGCTTGAACCAAGGCGAGATTAGGGTTATGTATGAGGTAAGGAATGGTGCGGTACAAGAAATCTGGGTCAGGTTGAAAATCAGCATCAAAGATGACTACATACTCACACAACTTCACATAGCTGTGATTCATTCCATCCTTGAGGGCACCAGCTTTGTACCCTTTCCTATGCTCTCTATTCTCACACTTTATGTTCACTCCTTTACTAGCCCATCTCTTGCACTCTTCTTGGACCAACGCCTGTTTTTTATGATTATTTTTAAATTAAACATATATAAGTGAAGGGAATTAATTAACCTAGTTAGGGTGCCTACATTAGCTAAGACAAATTAATTAAAGAGAATAAAGACAAGATATAAGCTTAAACGAGACAATATGTTGCTTATGCAATGAAAATACAAGTATTTCGCAAATTATATTGTGGACCATAGTTATGGTTGATACTGCAGTTGTGTTGAAAGGTAACTGCAGTTGCGCGAAACAGAGGTCGTTTCATTCGTTCAACACATTGCAGTTTAACACGACTACAGTCCAGACGGATGAAACGGTCTCTGTTCTGCGTAATTGTAGTTCATTTTTAACACAACTGTAGATGCATGGTCCAAAGTATAACGACTGCAAGTATACAATAACAGGACAATATGATGCCCAAATAGAAACAAAAGGAGTTCTTTTATATTTGGCTTCCCGTAAGCACCCAATGCGAAACTAGCTCCCCCCCCCCCCCCCCCTCCCCCCCCAAAATCAAGGCGAGTAGTTACAATCTTTGCTTGACCGAGCCTTGAACAGCCTCGGCCGAGCACACGGACCCTGCCAACCCGACCTCCTGGGCTTGGATTGGTCGGGGCTAGCCCCGTGGTCGGCCTTGGGACTACGGGAGGCCGACTACGGAGTCCGCCCGCCCCGGGTTGACTTGGCCAGTCTCCTCGTGGTGATTTGTTCCGGACCCATCTCCAATATCAATAAGGTTAGGAGGATATTCATTAATATCCCAAAACATCATTAAATGTTTTGCAACAATCTAAAAGATATTTCATTTATAGCCATCGGATAAATTGATTGTATATATATATACCCTGACTGATGGATCGTTTGAATCATCAAGAACTTGAATTATAATTCGATCCGCTGGCCATGAAAGGTTGCAGGCAGCTCCAATGGAAAGTTGATATACCTATATATGCATAGGAGAGGAAAACAAAACATGAATTTTATTAATCTAGTAACATATAAAGTACAGACATGAAAAAAACTAGATTTATTTTTGTCATCATATCGTCAATCTTAATTAGTATGAAATTCATAAATTACATTATAATTTTTTTTCGAGGTCAGTGGTATAGAAGAGTCTGAATAGTAGTAAAGTCTCCTTTTCCATATAGGCTAAACAAACACGCACTATTTTATCCTTCAATTATTTGTAATCAGTAGTTTTTGTCTTATGGTCTAGAGTTTTTGTAATATAGTAGCAAAATGAAGCATATTAAATATTTGAGATATCAAAAACACTTTCTTAGTTTGAGTCCATCAACTATGAAAGATTGGTTTACTTTTTTGTAATCTTTTGCATGCTAGAATCACAAGGTATGATTTACCCAATTCATGACACACCATCGGTTCATGATTACTGTTTCCCTTGTAACCCTAAAAACCACGTACACTTTTCAATATTTGTATATCGGAGTAAACTATATCAATAGGACTCAAATCGAATCAGAATTAGCCTTACAACGGTTATGAGGATTTGTTACCTTCTTTTCATTGCACATTGGTAGTTGAACTAGAACCATGGGGTAAGCGGAGTCCCCAATCTCTAAATCATCCTTCTTCATATCCTCCCACTTGTACTGCTTCTCCGGCTTTCGCCGGAAAAGCTTCAGGCAAGCAACCACCACGGCCAAGTACACTTTCTCCACCAGTGTCATGATCACCATTGCCAAACACAGGAACACCATAACTCTAAGCAATGGGACCACGTAGTAGGGAGTAATGCCATCTACAGCACCCTGGACAACCTCTGTGACCGAGGAATTAATGTTGTCCATTTTCCTCAGTTTTTGTCTCCTGCAGTAACCTTAACCTTGTCGATGCAAATTATTTATGATAGATGATGATCAAACCCAAAATGGGGACTTGGTCTAAGAACAACGTAACCTCTTTGGTTGAATTATAATAATAATGAGAAAGAGAGTGATCGAGAGGTTTAATTATATGCCCCGTAGAGTGGGCTTTAATTATATACCCCCCGAAAAACACTCTTAGTTTATTCTGTTTTTAGTTGTTTTTTTTTTTTTTTTCTTTTTTCTTTTAAGAAAATTGTCTTAGTCATGGTTGTGGTTGGGCTTTGGACGTGTCATAGAATATATTCGTATAGATGACGCTGTAAATGATTGCAATTTGCAAATATGTCAACAAGCTTGTTGCGAATGGACATTCACAACAAAGGTAAAGAGGTTGATCAAACCAAGTATCGAGGCATTATTGGTTCACTATTATACTTAACAGCAAGTATACCTGATATATCCTTTGCTGCTGGAGTATGTTCTCGTTTTCAAGCAAATCCTAATGAAGGCATTTAGTGACAAATCTTTTGTGACACATTGTAATTTAGTCACAAATAATACACTTTTTGTGACCAAAAAAATAATTCGACACTATTGTGTGGGATAATTGTGATAATCTTTTTTTTGGTCACTGATAGTATGGTAATTGTGACAAGTAAGTATTTGTTACGAGTACGTTGTCACTATTACTAGAATAATAGTGTCGTAACATACGTTGTCACTATTTGTTGTCACTAAATGTATGTGCATTTTGGCGGCATTATAATTATGGCGGGAACGAATGCAGTTGTGACAAAATATAATATGGACACAAATTTTAATACTTTTTGTGACAAATAGTTGTTGGTCACTCTTGTTTATAATATTTGTGACAACTTATTTTGTCAATAAAAATACAATTGGTTAGTACCATTATAAATGAGAAACAATAGTAACAAAAAAAATACTATTGTCACTAATATTGTCATTTTTTGTGATGAAATTGTTACAAATATATGTGATGCTCTATAATTCTGTAACAAAAATTACTAAATTGTGACAATAATTGTGTTGTTTTCAAATTTTGTCACTAATTTATGATAATTGTGACGAGTAATTAGTTGTTACTAAGAATTTCATTCCTAGAACACTAGTAGCCAATTATTTGTACATTAAGAGTCATAAAATTTAGCACAATTTTTACAATATGTTTGTATCAAATATATAATATAAAATAAATTATATATAATAAAAATTTAGTTATGGACCAATTAATCGAATTAGTTAAAGTATAATTTAGTTTGGTTGATTAAGTAACAATTTCTCAAAATAAAAATTCAATTAATTTGATTCAAAATTAATCAAATTAATTGAATTATTACTCCTAGTAGCCACATTAGCCTATTATTTGTACATTAATAGTTATTCTCTTAGTATAATTTTTGTACAAGATGGTTGCATCAAATATATAATATAAAAATATTATAGGTAATAAATAAAAATTTAGTCTACAAAGTTTCATCTTCTATATGATTATCAAGGTATAATACTGTAGTAGTAGTAATAGTAGTAGTAGTAGTAATAACAACAACATAACAACAATATTATAATAATAATAATAATAATAATAATAATAATAATAATAATAATAATAATAATAATATAATAATAATAATAATAATAATAACAACAACAACAACAACAAAATAATAATATATATATAATATAATAATAATAATAATAATAATAAAATTTAAAAAAAAAAAAAAAAAAAGAAGAAGAAGAAGAAGAGTGATGTGGGATCCCACATCGAAAACATTAGAGAAGGGGGCGTTGAGCTCCCTCATTAAAAGGGGAGCTCAACGCCCCTTATACTGCCCATCCAGTTTGGATGGGCAGAAAATTGAAGCCTGAGGCTTCATTATTCATTAATGGAGCCTGAGGCTTCTAACAATTATTATTTTTAATTTTTAATTTAAAATTAAAAATATTAAGGATGTTTTGGGTATTTACTCAAAATATTAAGGATGTTAAATATAATATTTGTTACCATGTTTGTTGTCACAATAAAGTAATTATGTGTAACTATTTTTGCCACTAATAATCGTTTTGTCAAAAATAATTCTAATAAATAAGTATAATTATTGTGACTAAAGTATTGCCACAATAAAATAATTAAGTGCAACGATTTTAGTTGTCACTAAATTAATTTTTTGTAATAACATATTAGGTCACAAATTGTACATTTATTGTGACCGTTATTGGTATCACTCAAATACTATTAGTGTACGTAAACATCGTCACAAAAACCTAGAGTAATTGTGACAACTTTTCGAAAGTCGTCACTACTACAATAGTGACGGGGGATATAGTGACCACGGGTGACGATTTCAAAATTTGGTCACTAATTTCAATAGTGACCAAAATCGATAGTTTTGGTGACAACTTCTGTTATCACTAAATGTGAAATTTCTTGTAGTACGTGTTAAGGTGTTCATAAGAATCTTGACCGAGGACTTCCCATCAATACCAAACTTCTTGATGAGGTCCTTGGTATATTTTTTCTGATTTATAAATATACCTTCTTGTCCTTGCTTAACTTGGAGGCCGAGAAAGTAACTTAGTTCTCCCATCATGCTCATCTCAAAATCTCCTTGCATGAGTTTCGAGAACTTATCACATAGAGTAGAGTCAGTGCTTCCAAATATAATGTCATCCACATATATTTGAACAATCAATATGTGATCTCCATCCTTGATTCGAAATAAGGTTTTGTCCACTTGCCCTTTTGTAAAACCACAATTAATAAGGAAAGAAGAAAGAGTATCATACTAAGCCCCCAGTGCTTGTTTCAATTCATACAAGGCCTTCCTTAGCTTGTAAACCTTATCCATTTCCATTTCAGAAATGAAAGCAGGTGGCTACTCTAAATAGACTTCGTCTTCCATGAGTCCATTTAAAAATGCACTTTTGACATCCATTTGAAAGACTTTGAAGTCCTTTTAGTCTGCATAAGCAAGAAAAATTCGAATGGCTTCTAATCTTGCTATCGGTGCGAAGGTTTCATCAAAATCAATACCTTCTTCCTGACAATATCCCTTGGCAACAAATCGTGCCTTGTTCCTAACAATGACTCCTTGTTCATCCATCTTGTTTCTGAACACCCACTTTGTTCCAATAACATTCTGATGGGCTGGTCAAGGAACTAATTCCCATACATTATAACCCAATCTGAATCACTCAACGCTTCTTCCACAGTTTTGGGCTCGATCTGTGAGAGAAAGAATGACATCATGCACGAGTCCTTACTCCATCTCGAACATCTCCAATGACTTGTTCTTGAGGGTAATTTTTCAACCATCTTAGGTCAGGTTGAAAAGTCGTTTGAGGAGCTCCCTCATCAATTGTGTGAATAATTGGGATGGGTTCATCAATGATTTCCTCGGATTGCACTTGCTCAACTAGTGAGTTGTGTAATGCCTCGGTCATATATGTGTAACCAGGCAGACGGGTTGGAAATTCTGACAAGTCCTCTTCCTCAAGTACATCATCTTGGCTTTCTTCAATTGAGTTTCTGTCTTGATCATTCCTCGTATTCTCTTGAACACTTAGTTTATCCACACCAGTTTTTAAATTATCAACATCTTGACTCAATGATGATTCATAAAAAACTACATGTATGGATTCTTCTATAACCATTGTCCTTTTGTTAAGAACTCTGAATGCTTTGCTCACGTTTGAGTATCCAATGAACAATCCTTCATCAGCTCGTTCATCGAAGGCTTTAAGATATGTTTTTCCGTTGTTGTGGATGAAACACTTGCTACAAAAAATGTGAAAGTAACTAACAACTGGTTTATTGCCTTTCCAAAGTTCATAGGGAGTGATCCCATGAATCTTATGAATGATGGATCAATTTTGAGTGTAGCACGCTGTATTGACTGCCTCGGCCCAAAATCTCTTAGGCAATCTGGAAAAAACTATCATAGATCTAGCTGCTTCCTTGAGAGTCCTATTTCTTCGTTTAGCTACTCCATTCTACCGAGGAATCCTTGCCTCTGAAAGTTGATGGAGAATGTCATATTGTCTACAGAACTCGTGTATCACTTTGTTGACAAACTCGGTCCCTTGATCAGACCGAATCTTAATGACATTTAGTTCTTTCTCAGTCTGAAGTCGTCTTCATAAATCTGGCAAGATCTTCTCGGTCTCATTCTTCTTTTTCAGAAAGGATGTCTATGTATACCTCGTGTAGTCATCTACTACAATGAGTGTATATTTCCTTCCACTCAAACTTACTGGATCTACTAGTCCAAAAAGATCCATGTGTAGAAGACTCAAAGGTCTAGAATTAGTATCAAAGGATTTTGACTTGAACAAAGAATTGACTTGTTTTCCCTTTCGACAGGATTCACAAATCTTGTCTTTGTTAAAAGTCATGTTTGGTAGTCCTTCTACCAATTCTCCTCTTGCTAGCATGTTAATGGCCTTGAAATTTAGATGGTTAAGTTTGTTGTGACATTCCCATCCAAGGTCATTTTTTATTTGAGCTACAAGACATACATTCGGCTTGACCGAGTTCCAAGCAACTACATACATGTTCTTTCTTCTCTTTGCTGTGAGGACGATTTCTTGATTTGCCTCATGAATAACATAACATAGATCCTTCAAGAACTCCACTTTATATCCTTTATCATAGAACTGGCTTGTGCTCAAAAGATTAAACTTTAATCCTTCCACATATGACACATCTCGAATAGTTAGTCCATTCTTCACAATGTCTCCCACGCCCTTGGTTCAGCCATTTGAATTTCCACCGAACACAACTTTAGGACAATTATCTCTTTGAAATTGCTCAATTTAGCCTTGAGCAACCTCTATCTGCGTACCATATGGTCCTGTTTCCCTACAACAAAAAATTAGGTTGTTTTAGGTACCCATACCTTCTTGGGTCCTTGAGGATTAGTGGTTAGCTTGGGCATCCATGCGTACCTAGAACTCGTTAGGTTCATCCTCGGTCCGCGATACCCATTAAAGACACGATAATCATATGGAATTGCAAAGTAAGCTTGAGAAGACTTTGGCGAATAAACTTTTTGAACTGGGGGTGTTGGTTTATTCATGTTTATTATCCTCGTGTAGGAAGTCTATTTATGTCTATGTGTGAGTATAAAGTGTACTCTTGACATAGCTAGGCTCATAGTCAATAAACCAGTCTTCGTCAGAAGGATAAAGTCTTCTGGCACCACCCACGTGCCTGCTTGAGGGCTTCTTGAATCCCTTTGCATTATTCGGGTAAGGACTCGGCCTTTCTTACGGTCTACCTTTGCGTTTCCTCAGTAAATAATGTTGCCTCATTTTGCTGTGGTATTATACCCTAGATTGGTTGTTACCTCATGGTTGACCATTTGTGTAGTGACCATTCTGGTTGTTTACACGAGGTCTATACCGAGTCGTTTGATTACTCCTCGGCTTACCGTTTGAGGAACTTCTTCTCATGGGTTCCACAACTCGTGTATCAGCCTTGTCCTTAGACTGGCTCGTTGATTATGGTTTCTTTCCTTTACCAGCATTCCTCATAGGCTCAGGATTCTTAGTTGGTCATTGAACAAAAACAGAATTTAAACCTCCATTAGTAGAAGGGTTTGTTGGTTTTTTCAAGAGGACATGTGAAGAAGAACTGGAATCATAGTCAAGTCTGGCTTTATTCCTAGTTGGACTTTGATCATCCTCTATTCGATCCATTATTCTGGATGAATTAGTGAATGTCGCAATGACCTCACGCAAATTTTGTTCTCTCGTATCTCTTTCTTTACATTCTTCCTTAAGTAGATGAACTTGCTTTTCGAGCTGACTCATAGACTCAAGCATCTCATTGTTTTTGGAAATTAAGTCCTTGAGATCTTATCTTTCAGCCAATAGCCGAGCATTCTCTACTTTTAGTTTAGAATGTGTACGCTTGACCAACTTGAATTCCTTCATCATTTTTTCAATTGTACTGTGGACAATAAGAGAGCTTCTGCATTGTTAGTTATCCCTAACCACAAAAGAGCAAGCAATTCTTCTCTTTCCATCTCTAGACCTATACCTGACATATGAAATTTGTACTCGGTTATCCTCCATAATCTCCATTCCCTAACTCTAAACAACTCAGTTGCTAGAACTGGATCCTTATATAGGAATGTTAGTTCATTCTCTTAATGGGTGTCAATTCCTTCAATATGTAAAGGAATATATGGTTGGATCATTCCTTGGAAACTCTTCTTAGATTGGCAATGTGGATGAAACAGGTTGAGAGGCCTCATTATTGGAATAACATTAGAAATTGTTTGGAAAAGTGTTGTTTCTGACTCCCAGGAATAGGAAGGAATGGGCCAGGCAGCAAACATGTGCTCGTTATTCTTTGGTGAACGATACTTCCCTTATATTATTTTCTAATTTATGAATTAATGGTATATCCCTTGTCATGTCCTGTGTGTTTCAAACATGCTACTTTTATTTAAAACGAATGTGCGTGGCTAAGATAATTTTAGTCCTGAGACAGGGAATTTAAATGCATGTATAATCATAATGTTGTATCATATGAGTTTCCTTCCCTTGAATACCTTGCTCTATTATTGCTCATTAAGCCAATTGAATATGTTGAATATGACAACATAACTATGATATATGCTGAAGCACTCTTGATTGAGTACCAAAACGTTTCAGTGATATCTGATGCTTTATAGGAAACATGATACCGTTTAGTAAAAAGTTTAAAGGGTTTAGATTTGCCAATTTCTAGGGTAAAATCTACCTCGTGAATTCCTGCCGTCCAAATCCAAGGTTGTCCAAGGTTGATATGCCGTCCAAATCCAAGGTTATCCATTCTCTCAAAATATCATGCCATGAATCCCATCTTATGTATCCAAGGTTGTCTCAAAATATCATGCCATGAATCCCATCTTATGTTATCACATCCAATGTTGTCCATTCTCTCAAAATATCATGCCATGACCATTCTCTCAAATATGCCATGAATCCCATCTTACGTTATCATGGTAGAACTGAATCCCATCTTATGGATGTTGTCCATTCTCTCAAATATGCCATGAATCCCATCTTATGTTATCATGGTAGAACTGAATCCCATCTTATGCATCTTACGTTATCATGGTAGAACTGAATCCCATCTTATGTTATCATGGTAGAACTGAATCCCATCTTATGTTATCATCTGCCAACTGAATCCCATCTTATGTTATCATGGTAGAACTGTTTGCCTTATGTTTTAAATTGGGATCTCCCATCTTATGTTAGAGATAGTTCAACCCTCATATAATTTGACATGCGAACCTATTAGGCAAATTCAAAAGCACAAAGAGCTAATATCGTCTCCACTAAGGCTCGAACCCATCCCCTCCCATGCGGGGGGTGCAATCGGGTGCCACTAGACTACAAGGTCTTTGGCAAGTGTATAGAAATTATTAGACATGACTCTTGATTATTGAAGACCCCATGTTAATCACTGAAGGATTGCTGGATCTAAATCTGGCTCATTGCATATCATAGCTATTCCCCATTACACCTAAATACCTAATACATAGTTTAAAATCAAAACATTTCCATATTTACATTTTATTGTTAGTATGCAGTCTAATCTCTTGTATCACCACCATTGCATACCTCTAGATGCTATCAAAGAAAACTAGGTATATGTGTTGGTTATAAACCTCCGATTATTGATAACCAAGAACCCATGATAGGAGGTCAATATATGATTAGGTACGCTTACGGCATACTTAATGAGGAACGTTTTTTGGCATTAGAGGGAGACAATAAGAATCCAAATTTAATGAAATATCGAGAAATTTCATGGAATGAAAAGATCTTCATTATTTAAATCCATGTAATAGTTAGACTGAACTGGAAGTTTAGATGATATCCAATCTATTGAAGTAGATAAGGAACCGTTTACACTCGAGGAGGATAATAAGGATACCTTATGATCGAATTTCCATTATTTCATTGTCATTGCAGCATCACTTTAGAACCAGAAGTTCTATAATCGCAACAGGTCTGAGTTTTGCAATGAAATTGCTAGCAATATTTAATGTTCATCCTACAGTGAAATTTTGGAATAGGGCTTAACATATCATCCGATATCTTCGAGATACAAAGATTTTGACGTTTATACAATAAACCAATATATGATATTGATAAGCTATTTGAGTACTGACTATTTTTACAAGACACACATGTATAGTGTCATGGTTCAATCCATGTGAGCTCCAGAAGAGTCAATCCTAAAGATTGGGTCTTGAAAACCAACAGTTGTACTCTTTTTTCCTTAGTTAAGTTTATCCCCAAGAGTTTTTTTTTCTTAATCTAAGGTTTTTAATGAGACAACTAGTCCAAAACAATAATACACATACATCATGTATTCTTTTCCTCAACTAGGATTTTCTCCTTGGGTTTTTCTAATGAGGTTCTTAATGAGGAATGAATATGGTATAGTAATGTTAAAAATGGGAAAGATGCAAATAAATATTTAAATAAACAAAAAAAAACCCCATAATCCTAAAGATTACGCCCTAAAGGTTTATGATTGATTTATGGTTGTACTCTTTTCCTTAGCTAATAAGTTTTTTTCAATTAACTTGGGGTTTTTTTTTAGCTTAAGGTTTTTAACGAGGCAACCCGTGCAATATATAATTTGAAATACATCATGTAGTGTTTTCCTTGACTAATTTTTTCCCACAAAGTTTTTCTAACAAGGTTTTCAACGAAGCATGATGATAGTGATATATATAATGGCGAAGGAGGAGTGTTATAAAGATGCCTATTTATGTAGCTATTACCCTTTTTTTCCGGAGGATGTATTGTATTCAGTTTTACTTACGTTGTATCTGAGATTTGTGAAAAAATAATGAGAATGACGTTTTGGAGTTCACTTTTGATCTTCTTTCCTTTCTTTTTACTGTATGATTATAGTGTAAGATTACACAAGATTTTCCTTTCTTTTTACTGTATGATTATAGTGTAATTAAGATTACACAAGATTCGCGAAAATACATCTAATTTTACAACAATAACTATAAATATAATTGTTATATATTTGTTATATTAATTATTATGATTATTGAAATTATAATTGCAATATTATTATTAAAATTTGTAATGACTTTTTATTATCTATCAATCAATAATTAAATTAATAAAAATAGATAAATATTAACAACAAATAATTACTAAAAGACAACAAAGACTAGCTACAATTAAAGTCAACCCTTCTCCTGCCTCTTTTACTCTTTATCTTCTATATCAACCTTCTAAAATCATCATTGTTATTGCACGATTGGACCTCACATAAATTCCATTAATGGCTCTTTGAATTTTCCAATTTACTTTTCACCATTAAAGACCATTCAATGACACTATCACTGCACGGACCGTTCAAATTAAAATCACTGGACGAAGACCCAAATATTAATGAGTCTTCGTCCAATTGATGTCTTCATCATTGGACAAAGACTCAAACATTTGGGTCTTCGTCTCGACAAAGACGACGACCCACGCATTGGTCTTGGGCAAATTATTGTGTGCAAAATCACGTTGTTTTGATATTAAAAAAAATATCTTGTTCTGTGCACATATTATAATAATAAATATTATAGGGTATTATAATGTATCTTATGAGTTAGAATAGTGTGCTTTATTTGTTAAAATAATGTACTTTATATATGTTAGAATAATGAAATTTTTGGAGTAAGATAATCTATTTTATAAGTGAAAATAGTTTACTTTATGTATAAGAATAATTTATTTTATGAGTTAGAATAATGTATAATGTATTTTTTGTGTTAGAATAAAGAAATTTTGGAGATAAGATAATATAATGTACTTTATGAGTTTGAATAATATATTTTAATGATTAGAATAATGTATTTTATGAGTTACAATAATGTACTTTATGTGTTTTTAGACTGTGATCTACACTATAGATGTGTAGATCATTGTCCATGCAATAATAATGATTGTTAGTCATCAATTTTATTTTATTTTATTTTATTTTTACGTGATTCAATTAGTTTTTTTATTCAGTTACTAGGTTCTATAGAAACAGGAAACTAGAAAATATAAGACATATGAGATATGTGATTAAAAATATTTTTTTTCTACAATTATGTATAAAAATCAGTTAGTTGTTTATTAGATTTTGTTTTTGGAAAAAATACTTTCATATTTTTAAAATTTAGAAATATAACTTTAAAATGTTTAATTTTAGGAAGTTTGTGTAAATTCGTGAAGACACATTACAAAAATGCCAATGCTTGAGAGTTTCCTTGCAACATAACTTAGTAATGACTTTTTCTTTTTGGATTAAGTATTTTCTTTTAATTTCAACCAGTTTTTATATTGTGGATCGCGGTCCACAATGCATTGTGGACAATGGTCCCAAAACGATGTCGTTTCAATAAGTGGGAGACGGAGCCCGTAATTGACACTACAGTTCATCTCAAAAGATACTGCATTACATTTGTTTTGATATTATCGAATGAAACTGTAGTTATATCGAAATGTAATTGTAGTTGTGTTGAAATGTAACTGCAGTGTATATGAACTGCTACTGAATAACAGCTTCACATTTGTATTTTATATTATCGAATGAAACTGTAGTTATATCGAAATGTAACTGTAGTTGTGTTGAAATGTAACTGTAGTAGTGTATATGAACTGATACTGAATAACGGTTTCACATTTGTGTTTTTATATTATCGAATGAAACTGTAGTTATATCAAAATGTAATTGTAGTCGTGTTGAAATGTAACTGCAGTTGTGTTGAAATGTAATTGCAGTGTATATGAACTGAAAGTGAGTGGCGCGAATTCATCCGTCTGTTTTCATTAATCAAAACGACGTCGTTTTGATGCGCGGTCCACGATATAATTTGCACTTTTCAACTCTCTCATTTGATTTTCAGACATTTTGACATAGAAAAGTTTATATCCTATATATCTTATACTCGCCGTCCCATTTTATGTGTCTGATTCGGTTAACAAGGCTTGATTGAAGTTATTTTTTAAATTATTTTTTTCATAATACTAAATTTAGTATTAATATACAAAATTTATATATTTATAAACTACACTAAAAGTACTATTAAACACACAAAATCAAATTTAAAAATAAGTAAAAGATACTTAAGAAAATAAACATAGAAGAAAGAGTTGGTTTGACCTATAAATTGTAAGTAGGACAGATAAAATGGGACGGGGGACTTTAATTAAGTGATTTTTACAAAATAGATAAAAAGAGATTCAACCTAATGTTACTATTTCATTATGAGATTTTTAGAAAATAAGTGACAATTTTATTTTAGGACCTTAAATTAATGTATTTTATTTGAATACATAAATTGTATAAATATATTATAGTATTAAAATATAATTAATACTTTAAATATAATATATCCAAAAATTGTCTTCCGAATAAAAATGTCTAAATCTATTTTCTACCAAAATGGGTCATTCTTGTTTGAGCAGAATGTGTATTTTTCGTTAACTTCATTTTTCATTGATAACTAAAACTGAAAAATGACTTTTGAGAGTCATTTTTCGAGTTTCCAAACTTACCCATCATATCACAAATAAAACAAGAATGACAATATATTTATATTTTTGAATTTTAAAATAACAATTGCAAAATAAAAGAACGTGTGGTTTAAAAATCAAATCATTTCTGGAAAATAATTTTTAGAAAATGAGTCATTTTTTATAAAATATTTTAATTTTCTGGCGTTTGGCTGAATGTCAAAAACTTTTTCTTTTGTTTGGTTGAAAGTTAAGAAATTGTATTTTTATGTTTGGTTCAATTTCTTGAAAGTGAACCTATTATGTGTTATAACAACAACAACAACAACAACAACAACACAATAATAATAATTATTATTATTATAAAATAATAATAATAATCATCATCATCGTCATCGTACGTAGTAGTAGTAGTAATAATAATAACAGCAATAACAAGAGCAACAACAACAATAATAACAACAACAACAACAACAACAACAATGTGGTGATGATGGTGGTGTGGTGGTGTGGTGGAGATGGTTGTGGTGTTGGTACGGTGTTGGTGTTGGTGGTAATGGTGGTGATGGTAGTGTTGGTGGCGGCGGTGGTACGTGGTGGTGGATCGGATGGTGTTGTGGGGGTGCTAGTGTAGTAACAGTGGTGGTGTTAGTGGTGGTATTCGTGGCGGCAATGCTGGTAGTGTGATAGTGGTGTTGGTGTTTTCTGGTGGTTGTGGTTGTGTGGTAGTGGCGGTGGTTGTGTGGTGGTGTGGTAGTGGTAGTGGTAGTGGTGGTTGTGGTGGTTGTGTGGTAGTTGTGGTGCTGGTGGTACGGTGTTAGTGGTGGTGGTGCTGTTATAGTGATGGTGATGTGTGGGTTGTGTCATGCATGTGTGGTGGTGGTTATGATGGTGGTGTTGGTGATGTGTGGGTTGTGTGGTGGTGGTTATGATGGTGGTGTTGGTGGTGGTGATTGTGATGGTAATAATAATAATCCGGAAATTAACTTAAAAAAGAAGAGAGGGATGAGAGAGAAAATAAAGAATCTGAAAAATATTTTTCAACTAAAAAATTAGGAAGACATTTTTCGTCAAATTGAGCATTTTTTTGGTTGATCAGAATGAATATTTTTCTTTGACTTCATTTTCCTTGAGTACCCAAATACTGGAAAATCTAAAAAAATGACTTCTAGAAGTCATTTTCCAAGTTTCTAAACTGACCTTAAATGTAATAACTTTAAATTAAATAAATTGATGAAAAAATTATTATTTTTAATTTTTTTGGGTTTTGGGCTGGGTCAAGATTTTATTCTTTGGTCCAGCTCAATCCAATTCACATTTTAATCAACCATTGATATATAAATATAATAAGTCTAAATTAAAGAAATTGATTAAAAAAACTCATGTGTTTTTAATCTTTTGAACTATGAGTTGGGCCAAGCCAAGATTTTTAAACTTTGACACAACCAAACTTGACTCATATTTTTAACTTGACTAGTCCAGTACAGTTCTTATATCGTGGACCGCGGTCCACAATGCATTGTGGACCACGATCCACGATATAATTTGCGAGTCCAGTATAGTTCAAATAATAACCAGAAAGATAGCAAGCCATTGTTACCACTTAGTGGTAGAGAGAGAATTAAGCATATGAGGTATGAATCCAAAAATAGTCTTCCGAATAAAAATAACAGAATATATTTTTTACTAAAATGGGTCATTTTTTGTTTGAGGCTTTAAGCATGATGAGTAATATTTTTCGTTAACTTCATTTTCTGTTGGTAAACAAATACTGAATTTTTTATTTTTTATTTTTAAAATGACTTTCAAAAGTATGTCATTTTCTAGGTTTCCAAACATATTCATCATATCACAAATAAAACAAAAATGATAATATATTTTTATTTTTGAATTTTAAAATAAAAGGACGTGTGTTTTAACAATCAAGTCATCCTCCCAAAACAAGTTCTCAATCTCCCGAACCTGAGCTAAGAAGTTGTGACAAATGCACCAACGTAACCAAATCCTATGACTAAGAAAGACAATCCTTGGAGAAACAAATATACAAAATAGTAGTTGTCTCCAAAACAAAAGTTGTACCACCCACAAAATAGGAGGTAGAATCCGACAATGATCTCCAACAAATGAAACCTATACATCATAAAAAAAAAATATCAATTACAAATCATTATTAGGAATTAAAATTCACTTTTATTACGCAGTTAGTTCCTGAGTGATAGATTGTAGGTATGAATGTAATATAAGATAGCGTCTATTAAGCCGTAATGTGAGAGCCACACCTAATGTGAGGATATGAGATATTAAGTATTGATCTACTGAATCATTGTAATTTACCACCCCACAAATCTTGTCGGACCGAGGTGTGAAGGTCTGGGACGGACAAGAATTTTCACCTTTTTGGGGTCAAGATTATAGACATTATGTTTTTAATTTTAATAATCAACTATTAATTCCATCTTATTTATAAAACAAAAAGTATACCTTTCTCCAATTCTAAAACGAGGAAGCTTCTTTAAAGATTTAGATCCCGTTTTAGCCTTGAGGGCACTGCCAAGCTTCTCAGTGATAACCCATTCATGGACTCTCCCGACTTCAAGAAGGCCGATGAACGTTGCAACAGTCCGGTGAAGGGACATAACATTCTCAAAAAGCATCCATAAAACCACCAAATGGAATGATCTAAAAATCAGCAAAAACAAACACAAATTGTTTAACAAAATCTTTATTCAGAAAATAAAATAAAAAAACAATAAAAAAAAATCTACAAAGAACAAATTAATTGAAACATGTACTCCATCCCAACTAAAAATCTAAACTGATAGTTAGATTACACATTTATGCTTATATATTATATGCTCAACACACCCCTCACATGGGCGGGTTGATTACTTTTTCAATGGGCTCCAAGCAACACGTCAACGATATTCTCTTTTTTATCAGGTGACTCGGAGGTTCCCTTTGACATGGGGTTGACTCTTATACCAATTGAAGCATGCACTCCATCTCAATTAAAAATCTAAGCTGATAGTTGAATTCCACATTTATGTTTATATATTATACTAGTATTTTGTACGCGATGCGCGAAAACTTATGCCCAATATTAAAATATTAATAAATAAAAATAATTAAAATGTATAATTCAAATTATATATACACAAATAATATATGTATTTTATACACACATATATGAATTTTAATTAAAATATAAACAACCATTAAATAGAAATTAATAATTTAAATAAAATGACAATTAAATAATAGGAAAAAGATATGATAGATATAGGTGTAGGGTAATAATGATAGAGTTAAAACTAACGGTGTTATAACGGTGTAAGGGTAGTTTTGTATAACAAGAATATAGTAGGGACAATTTTGTCTAATAACATTGAAGTTTACAACATTTAAAGTAAAATGTACACATTTATTAGCATCCAAAAAGAGAGACATAAATCAAGGATATAACCTTGATTGAGACTTATTATGTTTTTAGATGATATATGCTCAACAAAATTAAGGTTTACCTGGGGGTGGGAAGAACATTGAGAACAGCCACAGCTAAAGGGACGTAAACAGCTCCCCAAATGGGAACTTGGACTTGTGGGATCAAAACAGTTGCGGGCAAAACGAGGCAGTAGTAGGTGAAGGTGACAATGTGTGCAACGATTTTGTTGACGAAGAAAAAGGCGTATATAAGGTACACTTTCTTCCATATTGACACTTTCTGCACATGTTTAAGGTAAATTAATGGATAAGTAATAAGTGATGACATGTTGGGTAAACATTATTAAGGTTGAGTGGTTAGGTTAGTTGTTGAATTATTTGGTTAGTTTGTACCTTGTTTGTGATGATCTCGATGGCCATTTTCTTGAAAAGATTGGCAGGGCCACATGACCATCTGTGTTGCTGGAATCTGTATGCCTTGAAACTGCTTGGTAGTTCATTTTTCACCTATGTTGTTTTTGGAGGAACAAAGATAACCAGAAGAATCAGCAGTTAGAGCATCCTTATCAATGGAGTTTTTTCACGGTAATTGATGAGTTTTTGTAAGTGTGATTAAGAAAGAGAGAGTGGATGTGAAAAAAAAAAAGGAATCAAATTTAGAAAACAAAAAATAATAATAATAAATGCTGTCAGGCGCGTGCCCGCTAGGCGCATTAAATTGCACATCACGCGAGGTTGTATTAGTGTGTTTGGAATGCTATAGGACACCATTACTATTCCAAAAATGAGGTCTTTGCAGACTGATCTCTTTTTTTCTCTCTCCATTTCTCTCCCTTCCACATAAGCAATTACTATTCCAATATCCATTAAATTTGAACAGATGTAAATGGCCTTAGTAAGTAGTCTCTTAGCTTTCATGAAAGATGGGATAATCATGAAAGTTGACCCAAAAGCCCAATGGGATTATTTAGTAAGCCTAATGGATCCAGCTCAGTGTGAGATCCAGCCCAATGGAATGATTTAGGCCAATTTGACTGTAGACCGTGGTCCACATGAACCATGGCCAAAATGACATCCACAATCTAAGGTGAACCATTGTGGACCTTGCCTATTGTATAATTTGCGCACCACAGCTAAATAATGACAAATTATATTATGGACCATAGTTCATATTGCATTGTGGATCACAAATAAATGTTCATTTTAAATATACTGAATGTTCATTTTTAATGTATGTATTAAATGTTTATTTTTTGGGATTGTTATGCCGTGGACCCAGGCCCACCTTGCAATGTGGACCTGGGTCTACATTCACATACACTATACTCTACATTCACAATTTGTAAACTCCACATTCACACATTACAGGAGTATATATTTAGTAACTATACTCTACATTCACATACACTATACTCTACATTCACAATTTGTAAACTCCACATTCACACATTCAAAACTCTATATTCACAGGTCCTATATTTCACATTCACAACTTGAGAACTCCACATTCACACATTACAGGGCTACAAGTTGCTAGAACTTCTTAACTCTATTACAGATTCACACATGCATAACTCTACATTCACGATTTTTATACTCCATATTCACAATTTGAAACCTCCACATTCACACATTTCTGGGCAACTCTACATTTACACAATTATAAATATACATTCACGATTTCTTTACTCTACATTCACACTTTAAAACATCTACATTCACACATTTTTGGACAACTCTATATTCAGCAATATATTTACTAATTTAAAAAAAAAAAAAAAAAAAAAAGAGACAAAAACTACGTAGTTTTGGACCCAGGTCCACCTTGCAAGGTGGACCTCCACAGCATAATTGCCTATTTTTTGGTAGTAAACCTAAAAATAAACTTCTAGTATACTAATAATAAATTTTATGTCAATGGTCCATCTTGTAAGGTGGATCATGGCCTAGGTATAATAATTTGTAAATCATTTGATAATTATATAATGGACTATGGTCCACATGGATCATTACCAAAATAGCCGCCATTACGTTCTACAGCTCATTGAGGTTTTTTTTCCTGTGATGTAATGAAACTATAATGTGTATGTATTAAATGAAATTGGATAACATATCTCATATATTGAGTGTATATTGTCAAATAAAACAGTACTTAGAATTAAAATGCTACTTCAATGGTGCTATAATGAAGTTATGGTGTTTATAAAATGCAACTGAACAAGTTAGGGTTCAATATAATAATTAGCTGCGGTGTTTAGTATTTACCTTGACATCACCAAGAAACACAAATTTCCAGCCTTTGATACCAGCTCGGCAACCCAGATCCATGTCTTCCACTGTCGTACGCTCTTTCCATCCTCCTGCATCATTCAATGCTGCTATTCTCCATACACCTGCTGTTCCTGCAACATATTTTTTCTTCTTTTTATTTTTGCATATTATCTTATGAGTTTAATTATATATGTCTGTAATCTTGATTATCGTTAGTATATTAGGGTACCATTGAAGCCAAAAAATGCATGGACTGCTGACCCAACTTCTTGCTCCACTCTGAAATGGTAATCCATTGACATTTCTTGCATTCTTGTTAGCATGCACTCGTCAGAGTTGACTGCACCAATTGCATTTTATAAACACAATTTGTTAGAAATATTAAATATTTCCGCACCAGATCTGATGTTAATATGACAACTGGAGACACTGATATTTTATAATAAAAAGGTATTTTGGCCTAAAATATAGTGGGTGTGTTTGGTACATGTCGAAATTGGAATGAAAATCAAATATTTGGTAATTGTAATGAGTTTTTTTTGTGAAAGTATTTTGAATGTTTGGTAGTAGGGTGGAATTGGAATAATTAGGAATATTGATGTTTGGTTATGTATGATCATATAATCGGAATAAAGGTTTTAAAAATACGAAAACAAAAAATCAAGACAATTGATTTTAAGAGTGACGATGAAATGAGTAAGTAATGCAATGAGAAAGTCGATGAAGTGAGGAGGTGACAAAATGAGGAAGCAATGAAATGAGGATCGGAAGGATAAGCTAAGGCTGGATTAAAGGAATAATACTTGATTTAATATATAGGTAATGGGCCGGATTTTGCAATGATAGGAGTAATCAAATTCGATCCTATACCTTGTGTCTATATTACCCAAACAATGCGTATGATTTTTATTCACATTCCTTGTGTTTAACCAACGAACCAAATACAGTTAGTATGTATATACACATATACGTACGTACCAAATTTCCAGCTAGCTTGAACGAGGGCGAGGTTAGGGTTATGTACGAGATAAGGAATGGTGCGGTACAAGAAGTCAGAGTCGGGTTGGAAATCAGCATCAAAGATGACAACATATTCACAGAGCTTTACGTAGCTGTGCTTCATTCCTTCCTTTAGGGCTCCTGCTTTAAACCCTTTTCTGTTCTCTCTACTCTCACACTTTATGTTCACTCCTTTCCCTGCCCATTTCCTGCACTCTTCTTGGACCAATTCCTGTATGTTTATTATTTATTACCAAAATTAAAACATATATTAGAGAGAAATAATATACATTAGTATTCCAATTTATATTATATTGCCTCATGACATGTTTGTTTTCTTCTCTTTTCCAGAGTAATGAGCGAAGTTTAATATATCGTGATCCCATAAAATTTTAACTCTTCAAATTTTAAGAATTGAAACTTCAAAGAAAAACATTTCCCTCAAACTAATGAAAAGTGGTTCGAATTGAAACTTCAGTCTTAGACTTTTCAACTACCTTTTTTTAAACCATTTTGGGAATTTAAAAATTTTTTGTTGCTATCACCGACGTTACCACCGATCAAATAATTCGTAACACCAATCACCAACAGTAGTCAAAAATTTTAGACAGCTATATCATATATATATATATATATATATATATATATATATATATATATATATATATATATATATATAAATAAAGTTTTCTACTGTAATAAAGAATTTTCTGACCACCCTTAACGGGTCTAAAAAGTATCGTAGTAAAAAAGTCTAAATTTGCATCTATTTTTTTAGATGGTCATCAGAAGAATTGAATAGAAATTTACAATTATATTTTTGAGTATGGTATGTACCTTGATTGTAGGATCACTTGAATCATCAAGAACTTGAACTATAATTCGATCCGCCGGCCATGAAAGACTGCAGGCAGCTCCAATGGACAGTTGATATACCTACATACATATATAAACACGAGAAAAAGTGAAAAAGTAAAGAAAATATTTGGTAGTTGAGGGATCAAAAACCCTTTCGTCTCTGTTTGTAAAAAGATAAGTAGATATATATTTGGTGGAGGTCAGTAAAGGGCCAAGTTCAACAATTAAGGGTTAGGATGAGGATTGTTGGGATGGAGGTTGGTGAAGGGTAAAGTCTAGTACCTTGCCTCTAAAAAATGAGATGGTGGTATATAATGAAATAAAGTTGCGTATTTGTTATGTCTTTTAGTTTTGGACATAGTAGTAAGCGTTTGATATAAAAAGTGGTATGAGAGCCAAGTGGCAGGTGCTAAGAGCTGAGGTGCAATTATTTGGAAAAATTCGGTGGTAAAAGGTCAAATCCAATAATTGGAGACTAAGGGATTGTTTGGCGGAGGTCGGTGAAGGCTTTGCCTTCCGCTCTGAGCTATAACTTTTGACATAATGTTAAGTGTTTGATCCTAAAAACATCAGTGTTGTAAAAATCGGCTTACGCGACTACCTAAGCACTAGGCATCCCTAGAGTCCTATGACCAAGGCGAAAAGGGGTGTAGGCGGTTGCTAGTTGGCTGATTGTTTATACAGTTGAGTCGGCCAAGCCAGCTCCAAACTCGGCCGAGTTGACTAGAACTTTTATTTTTCTAATTGATTTTTTTTTCTCAAAACAATGTCGTTTTGAGTGAATATATATATATATATATTTTTAAATTAGGTGACCGTGTAGGCGCCCCCAATATCTGAGTAGCGCTTAGTGCCTTTTGCAACATTGTAAAATATACATAATAATGTATGAAGTTAGAGAATTAGAATATATGAATATACTATACCTTCTTCTCATTGCACATCGGAAGTTGAACTAGAACCATGGGGTAAGCCGAGTCCCCAACCTCTAAATCATTATCCTTCTTCATAGCCTCCCACTTGTACTGCTTCTCCGGCCTTCGCCGGAAAAGTTTGACGTATGCAACCATCACGCCCAAGTAGAGTTTCTCCGCCAACGTCATGATCAACATTGCCAAGCACACCCACACCATACCTCTTAGCAATGGCGCCATTAACACTGCCTTTGCTTGCTCCCACACCACCCCAATGCCATCTGGGAGTATTATCGTTTTTGCATAGGAATTGCTGTCCATTTTCTCAGGTTCTGTCTCCGGCAACCTTAACCTTGTCGCTGCAAATTTATGTATACCTGAACATGGGACTATATGGTTACTTAAATTCTAGTATGTACTTGGTCTAAAAACAACTTAGTGAGGTTTAATTATATAAACACTACGGTCGTGTTTTATCATGCTATTGTTATTATTATTTTTAATTTTTAAATTTTTTTTGTCGGTGTGTATATGAATAATTGAATATTCCATCTTTTCATTGTCATAATTGTGGTTTAGTTGGTTGGGGTTTGGACGTGTTATTGAATGACGTTGTAAGCGATTGCAATTTGCAAATTTAATATACGGAGTGTCAAATTTAAAAAGTTTTCTTAAATGTTTAGGAATGACCGAGTTGACCGAGTAATTATAAAAGATCTTTTTATAATAAGTTTCAACCAATAAGCCATACTAGCTGGCAAGCAAAATAAAATTTACTCCGTATAAACTTATTTTAAAGGCAAAAGGGTCAAATAGGCTCATGTACTACCATTGATTGTTCATCTAGCATCATAAATTAAAATATGGTCCATCTAGGCCATTATACTCTTAATAATTTTTCATCTAGCATTTTTAACCTATTTCTAACAAGTTACCCATCTAATTTGATGACATGGAAAAATAAAATTAGAAAAAATGATGACATGTTATTTATGGGGATGTTTTGGATGATTTCTACCCTATTTCATTAATGAAAAAAAATAATTTCTTGCAATGAAATAGGGTAGAAATCAAAATTGCTGTATAAAGTTTTAAGAATTAATATCACTTTTGGTCCCACGACTTTTGAGTTTTATCAATTTTGGTGTACAACTTTAAATTTTTTCAATTTTGGTCCCTAACTTTATAATTTTTTATCAGTTTTGGTCTTCCGGCCAAACTGACGGTGAAATGTTGTCGAATTTTATATTTTAAGGGTAAAATCGTCATCTCAATGAAACGTCATCATTATCTAAACAAAATCACTGTAAAATCATATTTATAGGTGTTTTATCGGCGCAAATAATAAGGAAGACAGACAGAAATTGGATAGAGATCTATGAGATTTATAGCATCGACGATTGACAAATCCTTATTTTTCTCTTAATATGATTTTTATTTTGTTTAGATATTGAAGATCTTTCATTGGTATAATGATTTTGTCCTTAAAATATAAAATTCTGCAACATTTTACCATCAATTTGGCCAGAAGGACCAAAACTGATAAAAATAACAAAGTTAGGTACCAAAATTGAAATAATTTAAAGTTGTACACCAAAAGTGATAAGACCTCAAAAGTCGTGGGACCAAAAATGATATTAATTAGTTCAAGTTTTAACTACAGTGTATATATAGCGGGGTATTCACTATCGTTCAACAATGAGATTTCATGAAAATCGATATATGAAAATTAAATTATTTTTATAATAACTTAAGATATTGTATTGGGTAAATTTTATTTTATTTTAAAAATAAATTAATATTTTTTGATTTTTGGATAATTGAATAACTTAAGATATTGTATTTTTGGATGATTTCTTGCAATGAAATAGGGTAGAAATCACAGTTGCTATATAAAGTTTCAACTACAGTGTACTGTGTATGTATAGGCGTATAGCGGGCTATTCAATGTCGTTCAACAATGAGATTCCATTAAAATCGATATATGAAAATTAAATTATTTTTTAAGAAATAATAAAATTTACCCAATACAATATCTTAAGTTATTATATTTAATTTTCATGTATCGATTTTCATGGAATTTCATTGCCGAACAATTTTGAATACCCCACTATACATACACAGTAGTGCAGTACACTGTAGTTAAAACATTATATAACAACTTTGATTTGTACCATATTTCATTACAAGAAATCATTTTCTTCATTAATGAAATAGGGTAAAATCATCCAAAACATCCACATAAATAACTTGTCATCATTTTTTCTAATTTTATTTTTCCATGTCATCAAATTAGATGTGTAACTTGTTAGACATAGGCTAAAAATGCTAGATGAAAAATTATTAAGAGTATAATGGTCTAGATGGACCATATTTTAGTTCATGGTGCTAGATGAACAATCAATGGTAGTACATGGGCCTATTTGACCCTTTTGCCTATTTTAAATTTGTCAAACAGTTGAGCTATTTTTCAAGAGTAAATAAGAGTTGGTCACAGTCCATGTGAAGTTTGGGAACAATGGCTGAGGAACAAGTTTCACTAGTGATAGTGTGAAAGCAACCTCTCAAAGTGAGGGGCTCCTTTATGCGCAGTAAGCAAATGTCTAGCCTTTGTATTCAGTTGAGTTAACATAAATTACATCCTCCTAAATGTTTTATCAGGACGTAGAACCCTTGGAGTTGGGAATTCAACATTTTTGGGAACCAGAGTAAATAAGAGTTTTCCTATAATGTCGTGATGGATTCAATTGAAATTAAAAAAAAAAAAAGTATGATATTTAAAAATTTTAAAAAGACAAAATGCACTTATAATATTTTAGTTAGATTTAATTCCATTTTTTGTCCTAGATTTATAGGTGACAATCCACTTTAAATCCTTTTTTATTAGAACATCCACTTTTGGTCATAATATTATTGTGACTTGATCATTTTTGGTCCTTTATCAACAAAACAGTTAAAATATCGTTAAATACAAGGGCATTTCGCTCTTCAATTATGGATGTTTTCAAAAAAAAAAAATAATAATAACATAAAAATATAGCGGTTCAACATACTTTGCATAAAAAAGATTGAAATGTCTTTGTATTTGACGATATTTCGACAATTTTGTTGATGGAGGACTAAAAATGATCATGTCGCAATAATACTAGGACCAAATGAGGATATTTTAATAAAAAATGATTAAAAGTGGATTGTCACCTATAAATCTAGGACAAAAAATGGAATTAACTCTTTTAGTTATTACGGAGTATTATTTATGAAATTTGGTCCTAATTTATTAATTTGAATAAATTTAGCTCATCTAGGGTTATAAATTGAGCCCCTTATTGTATAGACTAGTTTGATACGTGCATTGCGCGAATGGGTTAATGCCCAATGTTTATATTTAAATAAATATTTGAAAGTATATCAATGTAAGATTATATAGGAGAAGTTTATACGTGGGTAATAAACTGTCGAATTTTTTTTTATTTAAATATCGAACTCAAAGTATATGAATCCAAGATAATATAGAAAATTTATTATAATTATTACTAAAATAAATGTTTGCAACCTTGTAAAATCGATAGTCTAAATATTTGGTCTAAAAATGATCGTCTAAATAAATACTACTTTTAATTTGAATTTTTCTAAGTGTTCTTAATTCTCTTTTGAGTAACATTGTCATTGTCTTCATCTTTACTATTTGTTCTCTTCATTTTTGTTGGTAGTGTGTTATTTGCAATTCGGTTATTGTTGGTAGCATAGATGACAACGTCATGCAATGTGATTATGATATAGGAGCTATGGATTTTCCTTTAGGTGTTCTGTTTGGGGTTCATTTGGTTCAACCATTATTGTTGAATGAGTTATTGTGGATAAAGAAATCCATAGTTTAAGAAAAAAGATTAAATAAATTAATAAAAATTTGAAATTTTAAAATATTATTTATTCCAAAGATATTAAAAGGTAGTTTCTCGCTTCAATTTGCTGGGTAATGGGTTATTTGAGTACTTTTATTGTCAACAAATCCCCCAAGTAGTTAATATGATTGATTTCAAACTATTCCTTTTTATTTTTTTCATGGTATTAAAGAAATACATATATATCATTTTTTGGTGTAACTAATAATTTATTTAATTCAATAAGAGTAAATAGAGTGATTCCGCATCAATTTGTTGGGTTATTATTTGAGTACTCTCATTTTTTTCATAGTATTAATAAAATACTTGGTAACTAAATATATAACATTATTTTGTACTATATAACTTTGATATTTTTTTTTGAGTTCTACTGATTCTGTTACAATGTAGTATCTGTTCATAGCTACTTTCTCAACCCACTAAAGCACAAAGAGTCAACAGATGCCTCCACTAAGGCTCGAACCCACTCTCGTCCACATGAGAGTGTATACCAGGTGCCGTTTGATATATTAATTGCAGGTACATAATACATTAATTATAATAGGTAAATAATTTATTAACTGAATGTATGTTATGATAATAAGCACATAATTTATTAATTAGAATTATATAATATACTAATTGTGTCTACATAATTTGAATGTAATTTTGGACCAATATTCACAATACAAAATGGGCCTTTATATAGTATATAACAATTTCACAAGGAGAATAATGTTTTCATTACATCTATTCCTACGAATCTACAATATAATACCTGAGGGCAAATTATTATCTGGACCATGGCACACACATTGTTGTGTATACCATAAAAATTATTTTTTTAATATATTAAAAGTACCATTTTTTTAATAAGGTATACAAAATAATATACTTTTGATATTTAAATAATTTTACATTCAAATAACGTATTTTATATACACAAATAATATACTTTTTATTTATGACTCACACATTTGTTTGGATAATGGTCCAAAAATGCTCTATTATTATAGGTGGACAACATAACTAGTTAGCTTTTTTAAATATTTACATCAAAGGTGTTGTCCAAATCACTATTAGAGTATTAGGATACACTAGCCGCCGCGGGTCCCCTCCTTTTAATCTAATTTAAAGGAAAAAAGAAAGGTGTTGTCCAAAAGTAGGCAAATTATATTATGGACCAGGCGCCAACGATCTTGTGATCTAGTGACGTCTGGTTGCACCCCCACATAGTAGGGGTTGAGTTCGAACTTCAGTGGAGCAGTACTTATACTGTGGACTATGGGTCATAGTTGATACTTCAGTTGTGTTGAAAGGATACTGCAGTTGTGTTGAAAAGGAACTGCAATTGTGACAAACAGAGGCCGTGTCATTCATCTGGAACTGCAGTTGTGTTGAACGGATACTGCAGTTGTGTTGAAAAGATACTGCAACTGTGTTGAACGGATACTGCAGTTGTGTGGAACGGATTAACTGTCTCTGTTCCCTGCAACTACAGTTTTCTTTCAACACAACTGCAGTATCTTTTCAACACAATTGCAGTATCCGTTCAACACAACTGCAGTATCAGTTATGATCATGGTCCACAATGCATTGTGGACCATGATCCACGATATAATTTGCCTCAGTGGAGGTGGTATTGGCTCTCTGTGCTTCAAGGGTCTATCCAGTAATTATCAAGTTATTTATTTACATGTATAGAAACTATTAATTGTAGGTACAAAATGTGTTAGCTGAAGATACATAATTTTTATATCAAGATTCACAATGAAAGAGTCATTTCCATTTTTGGTCCTACCGTTATTGCGGCATTGCCAATTTTAGTCCACTTCATTAATTTTTGCCATATTACGACCAGTCTTATTTAGTTCTTGCCACTTTTAGTCCACCGTTAAAATTTTTATCAAATAACCGTCCAAAATAGGGATATTTTGGTATTTTCATGCTTTAATCATCTCCTTTACCCTTTATAGTGGTCTTCCTTACACATTTTCATCCAATGAAGAGGTCCGGCAAAAGCCATGACTTTGTAATGTGGCTCACATGACTTCAGCCAGACATCTTCTTTAGATGAAAATGTGTAAGGAAAACCACTATAAAGGGTAAAGGAGATGAGCAAAGCATGAAAAGACAAAAACTATCCATGTTTTGACCGATCATTTGACGAAAATTTTAACGGTGGACTAAAAGTGGCAAGAACTAAATAAGACTGGATGTAATGTGGCAAAAATTAATGAAGTGGACTAAAATTGGCAATGCCCCAATAACAGTAGGACCAAAAATGGAAATGACTCACAATGAAATATAAACTTGATCCGGTATACCAATTGTCAAAAGTAAGGTTTGTTGCGACACTCTGCAAGTGGGTTTTAATTATATTGTTTTGTAACGCTGGCAACTAATTGATTCTAGTTGAATTGTCATTCGATGGCCATCCATCCATCCATGATTCTTAAAATTGTTTCTCTGGCAATATTCACCTTTTAAATATTGTTTATGCCATAATGTCATGTGTTTATAAAGGGTTGTTAAGGCCACCAGATTCTATTGTATATCGCTAGAGGAATATTGAAGGTTGAGACAAATTAAGGTTGTTGAAATAATGTCAAATTTAAGGGTATACTTATTATTAATTAATTATTCTAAAGTTGAATGTTTTATGCCAAGCACCTTGTGCTCAATTGGCATGTAGTGGTCACCCTCAGATGGGAGGTCATGAGTTCGAGTCTCAGTGGTGGAGATCTCGAAATTGACTCTTTGTGCTTCAACAGGGTCAGTTGTATTCAAAAAAAAAAAGTTGAATGTTTTATATTTATTATTAGTTATAGTATATATTCATCCGAATAATATATATATCTATATAAAAGGAAAGTTCATTGTGTTGATTAACCAGAGTGCATTTTTCATCGGGTGCAATCCAAAAGTGAATGAGAAAGATTTTGTGTATATACGAGTATTGTATAGACAATGTTCATATAGTATGATACGGATAGTGCCAGACACACCCTTAACGTGACTGCAAACTTCAAAACCCAAGAGAGCTTAAGATAGAGAAAGGAGGAAGCAAGAGAAGAATAAGAGAAGGGAGAAGTAGAATGGTAAAGAAATATTTTATTCCCAGGAATTATCTTCTGCGGTAAACTATGACCGAAATATATATAGTACCACTACTCCAACTATCTTTTAGGAAATTAAAAAAAAAAAAAAAAAAAAAAAGACAACTTAGGTAACTACTTACTATAATTGCTAAGGCAAGTAATTTCTATAATTCTAATGTAGGTAATCTTCGAGCCACCTAGAGGTTTCCTTTATCCTTGTTGGCATGTTTTCTCTTCTAACTATGTCATCTTCAACAACTGGATCTTGACTATTACCTTCCTGTTTCTTATTCATTGTATGTAGCCTCCTCTGGTCTTGTATGGGCATAACCCTCCCTGTATCTTCAAAAACTTTCTTGTCTTCAAGGTGCAAATGTGGATATATGTGCTTGAAATCTTCGGCATTTTCCCAAGTGGCATCCTCTGGGGCGGGTGTATTTTTTCCCCTTAAGGTAGTTCGAGATGATAAGCCACATTACCAATACATTCTAATATCTTATACGACCCATAGTACCTTCTTGCCAACTTCTGAGATCCCCGTTCGACCACTGAGGGTTTTGCGATACAATTATAATTGGAGTAATACCATATCCCCAGTATGTAGTGACACTTCTCTTTTTGCTCCATCCAGTGTTGTGCTTCTTTGATATTTGCCTTCAATTCGCGTAACAACTGGTCACGGTCTACCAACATCTCGTCCACTGCCTGGTTGGTGGTTGCATCTTTGGTATTCCATGGTATGGTTGGCTGTAACCTGCCATATAATGCTTGGAAGGGGGTCATTTTAATACCACTGTGGTGACTTGTGTTCAAACACTATTCTGCCTAATAAAGGTATGACGACCATCGTGCCGGTCTGCTATGCATAAATACCCTCAAATATTGTTCTATAGTGCGATTCATGACTTTCGTTTGTACATCTGTTTGAGGATGACATGCAGTGCTACAACACAAAGTAGTGTCTCTAAGTGTGAACAAGGCACCCTAAAACTTGCTCAAGAATATCGGGTCATGATCAGAAATTATGGATTCCGGAAACCCATGGTGTTTTACCACAATATCTCTGTTGCCTTTTCTGTAGTGAAATATGGTGGAAGGGTTCCAATATGAGTGTACTTGCAACTTGCTTAACATGTCCACCACTACCATAAGGACGGATTTACCTTGAGACACTAGCAACCCAGTTAAAAAGTCCATTGAAACCTCTGCCCAAACTTGCATTGGGATTGACAATAGTTGTAGTAAACTAGTTGGTGCTTGGGTGTAAAATCTCCCCCAAAACTTTATGAGGTGCACTTGGTACAAAACGCGCGTGAAACTCCATACTCTAAAAAGTGAGCACCGATCACAATCATCCATCAGGGTTTATTAATGGTGGACGTTTTAGTAAAAACTTATGAGGTCAATTTTATAATTATTGTAAACTTTCAAGTTCAATTTTACAATATTTATAAAATATACTCCACCATTTTCTACCTTATTATTTAGCAACCCTCAATAGACGATCTACAAAAATAAATGGATCAAATCAATTCTCACTTTTTACTAGGGAGTATGTTCTCACATGAACCCACACACACACACACATAGTTGGGATCAAATGCGAACAAGTCTACAGGTGCGAACGTCCGAAAGAATTGTCAATAATGTTTAAATACACAATCGTAATGACAAAAAATTACAAAATTGTCATTACGTTGTTTCCCTTTTCATTGATTTTACATTTATACATTTAAAAATGTTTGGCAGTGCATTCGCGGATATTCAAAAATGCATTTTGAAACTCTTGTCGTGACATGGAAGAAAAAGGTAATGAGAATCAGGTAGTGCCTTCTGTGCAATCAAAGTATTTCCAAATGCACTGTTAAACATTTCTAAATGCATGACCGTAATTACAAAATATTACAAAAATGTCACCACATTTTTTCCCATTTTAATTGATTTTCAGCCTTCAATCATCCTAAGATAGGCAGACCATATTTGTCCACACATTCACACCTTGGAAGCCATCTGCATCATGTCCTATATGTGTGTGTGTGTGTGTGTAAGGTCATGCTCAAGTGCGGTTCTTCTTCCCAGTGCGGTCATGCTGCTCCATGGAGACCATCAGATGAGAGGCGATCAACGGTGCAAATTAAATCATTCTTCCCCTTCCGTATCCTAATTTCTATGCAGAGCAAATTGTCATTTTGGTCAGCTGACTATAGGGGTCCTATTAATTCTAGTCCACGACTTTCAAAAGTGTTAATTGCATACCATGACTTTTCAATTTCTATCAATTTTGAACACTCTGGTGAAATTTCCGGCCAAATGTCGCCGGATTTTCTTAAATCTTAAAATAATGATGGTATTTTAGTCATTTCACGCCTCTTTCTTCTTCTCCGGCGTTGTGCAACTTTTTCCGGCGAGGATCCGCCATGAACACAAACCTCAAATCCTTCAAAATCTTCCCTGCAATCCAGAGCCCATTTTATGGATTTATCATTTTCATACCTAAATAAGCATTCCCTGGTACTGTTCGTGATAAGCATTCGCTGCTTGCGTGAATCATTTCTATGGATATTGCTTGCGTGAATCATTTCCATGAATATTGCTTGAGTGAATCAATAAGAAAATGCAGATGAAATCTGACAAACATATGGAAGAAACAAATGGATATGATAAATCTAGGTCTTGGTCGAAGAAAAAATGACCCTCTCTACCGCATCGGCCTCAGCCTCTTCACCGCCACTTCCGCCGTCGTAACAGAACACGAGCAGAACGACCGTCGTAAAATCCGGCAAGATTCTCTCCATCTTCTGGATCTCCTACTGTTCGTACTCCTTTGGCTTCTACTTGAGCTCAATTCTTGTATCCATGGAACAAGATAACTTCTTCTTCTTTGGTTCGAAACGGAAAAGGTGGCTGAGCAATAATATAATATGAATAATGGTCGCCGGAAAAAGTCTCACATCGCCGGAGAAGAAGAAAGAGGCGTGAAATGACTAAAATACCCTCATTATTTTAAGATTTAGGACTTTCCGGCGACATTTGGCCGGAAATTTCACCGGAGTGTTCAAAATTTATAGAAATTGAAAAGTCAAGGTATGCAATTAACACTTTTGAAAGTCGTGGACTAGAATTAATAGGACCCCTATAGTCAGCTGACCAAAATGGTAATTTGCTCTTTCTATGCAATAGCTTCTCCCAATCGCGACCAGTAAGGGCAAAATCGTCTCCAACAAAGCACGTCTCCATTACCCCAGCTCTAGTTGATGAAGAAATTGAAATCATATCCAACCTTTGTTGTGTATTTTCAAAGTGTTTTCAAAGTGTGGTGTATTCCAAAATCTAGACGCAAAGCATTTACAAACTGTGTGGTGTATTATAGCAATTGTTCATCTACGGTGCATTACTAAACATTTGGTGGAGCATTTGTGCATGCATAGTGGTGCATTTATATTACCCATGTTGTGCATTATGTATTGTACGCATTACTAAACACTTGGTAATGCATTTGTGCATGAATAGTGGTGCATTTAATTTACTTATGTTGTGCATTTACAAACTGGGTGGTGCATTGTAGAAGTTGATCATCTATGGTGCATTTGTGCATGCATAGTGGTTCATCTATTTTACTTGTGTTGGGCATTACAAACTAGGTAGTGTATTGTAGAAATTTACTTATATATATATATATATATATATATATATATATATATATATATAATTCATTTCTCGTGCAGTGGGGTGTTTCCCGTGCAGTTGTGCGGTGGCTTTAGGTGCATAATTTTCTTCTTAACGTACGTGATTTTCCTTCTTAAGGTGCGTAATTTGTATGCTTAAGGTGCGTGATTTTTCTTCTTATGTTGCGTTGTTTTCCTTCTTAAAGTGCGTGATATGTATGCTTAAGGTGCGTGGATTGTTGAAATTTAAGGTGCGTCATTTTAAAACCTTAGGTGCGTGGCTTATGTACTTAAGGTGCGTGGTTTGTGTACTTAAGGTGCGCAGTGTATTCTCAACTGAAGGTGCACCATTTAAAAACTTTAGGTGCGTGATTTATGTTTTTAGCTTAATGTGCGTGGTTTGTGTGCTAAAGTTACACCGTTTTAATGCTTAAGGTGAATATCGCACAACCACATGGGAAGATATACTCGCACCTGAACCCTTTCCAATATCACCCTGATTTAACAAATATGGTTTAATGCTTAAGGTGAATACAGCACAACCGCACGACCAGTGAATCCTGATTGACTAACAAATATAGTTTAAAATGTATTTAAAGAAGGATAAGGGATACATTAGTAATGCATTCAAGATTCTTTATATGGTTTAAATTTTAATAAATATTATGTGCATATTTGTCGGAGATGTAGTAAACCACTACAAAAAACGCGGAAATAACGACGGATTTAGCGACGAATTAATTCCGTTACTAATTTAACAACGGAGTAGTGACGGTTTAATGACGGATTTTTTTTTTTAAAAAAAATTGAACGTTAGCGACGGATTAGCGCTGGATATTTCACGGGCTAATTAAATTATTATTTTTGCTACAACTTAGCGACGGATTCCCAAAATCCGTCGCTAGATTTCAAGCGGATTTATTCGCGTTGACACTCTAGCGACGGTTTAAAGATTCCATCGCTAGATAGCGACCGATTCCAATACCCGTCGCTAGGTTTAAATGTGCGGTTTGTAGTTTATATCATATAGCGACGAATTATAGAATTCGTCGCTAGATAGCGACGGATACTTTATCCGTCGCTAGACTTAGTATGCCGTGTAGGCATGTAGTTTATTCTTCAGATAAGGTAGCGAGGTAGCGACGGACACACTAATCCGTCGCTAGGTTTATGATGCCGCGCGTAATTTATTTATTGTTTATATATAACCTAGCAACGGATTATAGTGTCCGTCGCTAGCTAGCGACGGACACTCGAATCCGTCGCTCGGTTTATGATGCACGCGCTTTATAGTTTATATATAACCTATAATCCGTCGCTAGGTTTATGACGCGGGCTATTTTGTAAACACGGGCCGGAGCTTTTTAAAAAATATAGCGACGGATCCGCAACCGTCGCTAAGAGTTTAAAAAAAAAAAAAAGAATGCTCTGTTGATCCGCATCTGTCAAAACTCAAAACGCACTAACCCTAAGCGAAAAAAAAAACTGTCGCGTTAAACTCAAAATACTCTGCCGATCCGTAGCTCCGTCGACCGCCGCCCGCCACCCGCAGTGCCGTCAACCGCCGCCCGTAGCTCCATCTACTGCTTCGTCGACTGGAAACTGGAAAATGTTATCCTCCCTGCCACTTTGTTGACTGGAAACGATAAATAATTCCCCAACCCGTAGCTATTCTCGTATGTAGATTTGTGTAAATAATAACGCCCGTAGCTATTCTCATATGTAGATCTGTGTTCGAGCAATAGTAGATTTGTGTAAATTTGAGCAACAGTGATGGGACCTTGAAGCAGGTTGTTGCCCAGGATCCTAAGAGGTAAATAAATTTGAGTTACAGTTACTGCAAAGATGTTACTTTATGCAAATAGTAGTACTTGAAATGTAACAAACATGGCTTGAGCACCTTTGGACAGGCAACCCATTAATGGAATCCATATTGTTGTTCAAGATGGGTAACTTGTAGTTATAAAATCAAACAATGTGGTGCTAGGTGAATGGAGTGGCTTAAAGACATAATCGAATTGATTTAAAGTGAACAGCATGCTTATGCTTAAAGTGAACAACATGCTATATGTGATGTATATTATGAACCCTGGTTGAATTTATTCATCATACTAGAACAAACTAATTCATTAATTCAGTGCCAGATTTTTAACTTCTATATGCTCCTAAAGCATTGACCTATTGAACACCAGATATATCATAGAGGATATCTCAAAGAAGCATATTGTTTAACAGTTTTTTGCATAATGATAGTGAGAAAAAGTGAAAAACTCTTGCACTCTCCTTAAAATTCCTTTGCATATTGTTTAATAGTCCTTTCAATTTAGTAAGTCCATGCTTTCAATGTTTGTTTGTCCCATTAACTGTCCTACACATTTAAAGAACATAGCTGATCCTGTATTGGACTCTAATTGTTGATGTATTTCATGATAAGACTTTATGTTTGAAAATTTCAAAGTTGCTTGATAAAAGCAAGCCTTCTCCTTATAAAGTTTGAGATGATCTCTTTAACTTGAACATTTGTAGTTAATTGTTCCAAATAAAAGAATTAGTAGTTGGTGCAAGAATATGCTGTCCAGTGTAGAGCCTTTATTCTATTTTTATTCTATAATAATAAATAAAAAAAAAGAAGAAGAAACGATTAAAGTAATAATTAATGGGTTTTCATGCGTGGTGGCAGGAGACATAAATTGTAGCACAATCTTTTTGAAGATATATAGGAAGAGCATCTTTCTGCCTACGGAGAAAAGGTACAAGTAGGGATGCCTTTTGTGTTCATCAAGAGATTTTTATCTTTTTCTACCTAATATGAATATATGATTCTGTGTGCAAGCATTCATATATCATTCTGATTTAATTTGGTATTCAACTATTTTTTATTTTCCGGCTAAACCGCCTGTGGGTACCGGTACTTGTGTCATCTCCGGCTAAACCGCCTGTGGGTACCGGAGGCTTATGATTATTTGAATCTCTATTGAATATCTATAGACATTATATATGGTAAGAGTATATTCATCATTATATTAGGAGATTACTGTGCATATTCTTAGTGATTTATTTCCGACCCTTACCTTAGGTAGAGTGTGTATACTCTTGTATAAATAGGTGTATTCTTTTGACTAAATAATATGAATAATGGAGTTCTCCATTTAACAAATGCCTATAAGAAATTCTTGAAATGATTCTTGTCTCGGTCAAATGTAGTTTTGGTTTTTTTTTTTATTTAATGAAATGTAGCATTGAATAATATTTTGAAATAGGTGATAAATACAATGAGTTCAAATCGTCATTGGATGTATACACGAATGAGAAATGGTGTTCTCACTAAGGAGTTTTTGGATGGTCTTAAAACTTTCATCGAATTTGCTACTAGTCAACATAGTTGGATGGACGGGGAAAGAATTAGGTGTCCATGTACTCAGCGCAACTGCCAAAACACAAACTTTTTAGATGTGCCTACCGTGAAATACCATTTAGCAAAATATGGATTTGTATCGGAGTACTATGTTTGGCGTTTCCATGGTGAGTGAATTCTGCAGGTAGATGTTGATCGAGATGTTGGTGGCCCATCTCAAGTGGCTAGTGAAGAACAATCTAATGCTTACCACAGAATGGTTATGGATGCTGCTGGTGTTGAATTTAATGTGGATGAAATAGAAGAATCGCCAAATCCCGAGGCCCAAAAGTTTTATGACATGCTGAAAGCTGCATATCAAGAGTTATTCCCTGAGTGTAAAAAGCACTCGCAGTTGTCTTTTGTAGCTCGACTTATGAGCTTGAAATCAGAGAATCACATATCAGAAAAATGTTTCAATCAAATCACTGAACTTATTCAAGAAGTTTTTCCGAATAATAATCTAGTTCCTGACAACTTCTACGAAACCAAAAGGCTATTACGGGGTATGGGGTTGCCGGTTCAAAAGATTGATTGTTGCAAGAACAACTGCATGATATATTGGGAGTTAGATAAAGATATAACAATGTGTAAGTTTTGTGCCCACCCTCGATTTAAACAAACTTCTCGTGGTGCTACAAAACGATAGAAAACTAATGTAGCATACAAAAAAATGTATTACTTTCCTATGGTTCCTCGACTGCAGAGGTTGTATGCATCTAATGCTACAGCAAATGATATGAACTGGCATGCAAATTCAGTTGAAGATGGAATCATGCGTCATCCCTCAGACTCACATGCTTGGAAGCATTTTAACCGCATTTATCATAACTTTGCATCTGAAATTCGAAATGTCAGGTTATGTTTGTGCACCGATGGCTTTCAACCATTTGGACAGTCAGGGCAACAATACTCCTCATGGCCTATCATACTAACACCGTACAACTTGCCTCCTTGGATGTGTATGGAGGAGGAGTATATGTTCTTGACCGTATTGGTTCCAGGTCCAAAAAATCCAAAAAAGAGAAGATAGATGTTTTTCTACAACCGCTTATTGCGGAATTAAACCATTTGTGGGAAGTCGGTGTTCAAACATATGATATTTCAAAGAAGCAGAATTTCCAGATGCGAGCTGCCCTTATGTGGACAGTTAGTGATTTTCCTGCATATTCGATGTTATCTGGATGGAGCACTGTTGGGAGGTTAGCTTGTCCATATTGCATGGACAAATCAGATGCCTTCACCCTAAAATGTAGTGGTAAGCAATCGTGGTTTGACAATCGTCGAAAATTTTTGCCAGCAAATCATCCATTTCGCAAGAATAACACATCGTTCTTTAAGAACAGAGCGATTACAACTGAGGCACCGCTTGTTCGGTCAGGATCTAATATCCTAGCAGAGATTGAGACTTTAGGCCTTAAGAAAGTCACTGAATTGGATGCAGCTGAAGTTAATGGATTCATTTCCAAAACTTGCGGTTGGAAGAAGCGAAGTATCTTTTGGGATTTGCCGTATTGGAGTTCACACTTGGTACGACATAATTTGGATGTCATGCATATAGAAAAAAATGTGTTTGATAACGAGTAATGAATGTTACGTTATTGGAAAAACAAAGGACACATATAAATCTAGAGAAGAGTTGAATGATTATTGTCGGCGTCCTGAGTTGAAGCGAGACCTTGTGACCGGAAAGTTTCCAAAAGCTTGTTACATGCTTGACAAACCGGCAAGGGAAGCATTGTGTGAATGGGTTAGGAATATCAAATTTCCTGATGGCTATGTATCTAATATGAGTCGATGTGTAGATATGAATAAGTTGAAGTTGTTTGGTATGAAAAGTCACGACTGTCATGTGTTTATGCAAAGGCTAATACCAATTGCATTTCGTGAGTTGCTCCCGCTAAATGTTTGGAAAGTTCTTACAGAGTTGAGTTTATTCTTTAAGAACCTTACTTCCACTACGATTAGAGTTCAGGAAATGATGAAGCTTGAGAATGACATACCTCTCATTTTATGTCAACTTGAACGTATATTTCCACCTAGTTTTTTCGACTCCATGGAGCATCATCCAATCCATTTAGCTTATGAAGCAAGGAATGCTGGTCTAGTTCAATATAGGTGGATGTATCCATTTGAGAGGTATGATTTGTTTTAGTTGTTTTATATGTTTCCAAACATATAATAAAATTGTCACTTACATATGTCAATTTTATTAGATACCTTCGGAAATTGAAAAATAATGTCAAAAATAAAGCGAAGGTTGAGGGCTCTATATCCAATGCATATTTGGTGGAAGAAGCATCATCATTCTACTCATATTATTTTGAAGACCATGTTAGCACGAAACACAGAAATGTGCCTCGAAATGTGGATGGTAGTGAATATATAGTTGATGAACATGAAGAAACTCTTTCTATATTCAAGTATTCGGGTCGAGCATTTGGCAAAGCGAAAGTGAGATATATAACAGATGAAGAGTATAAAGCTGCTCAAACCTACGTGTTATTAAATTGTTCAGAAGTGGAGCCATTTATTGAGTAAGAATTCACTTCTGTTCAATTTTTCTTATGCAATGTGTTATAAATATTAACCCATTTATTCTTTTAAAGGGTTTATATTGAGGAGTTAAAGAGGAGTCAACCAAACATTTCCAGTACTACCATCGATCGTAAATTGGAAAATGAATTTGCAAATTGGTTCAATGACTATGTAAGACTTGTATATTATGTATATTGAGCTTCAAATTGTTAAACACACTTTAACACTTATATTATTTACTATACATGCGCATGATCCTTCAAACAACATTTCAAACAAATTTATAAAGGATCTTGCAAAAGGGCCACTAAGATTTGTCAATACCTATTCAGGGTATTATGTAAATGGTTTTAAATTTCACACCATCGGTTATGGTGGAGCTAAAGAAACAATGAATAGTGGAGTTTGCATAAAAGGTATAAACTATAGTGTAGATGAAAGTGATTATTATGGCCGATTGGTAGAAGTTGTACAAGTTGAGTACCCTGGCTTACCAATCAAGAGGATAATATTATTCAAGTGTGAGTGGTTTGACCCCACAAGTGTTGGCATGAAGGTTCATCCCAAGTATAAACTTGTTGAAGTTAATCATAAGCGTAGATTCAATCGCTATGACTGGTGGGCTGTTTGCAAAATTAAAGCGAGATCTAATGTAGAGGTTCATGAATCATCTATATCTACTGAAGAATCACTAATACCTGCACCATTTCAAAAGGAAACTACTGACAATCATGATCTCGTTCAAATAGATGAAGACCCATTGCATTTAGATGACCCAAACGGTGCGGTGATAGAACTTGATGGCGAACATGGTGACATCGAAGATGAAACTGAGTTAGAGGAAGAAATAGATTACTCAAGTGGAGATTCAATAATAGGAGATAGTGATAATGGTACTGATAGTTAGCACATAGTTCAGATAGTAAATGAACATGTAATATTTATATGTTATTTAACTTTATTTTTTTTTATTTTAGATGACACGAGGTGGTAGAGCTGGAATCACAAGAGGAAGTGGACGAGGTGCATTGGATACACCACCTCTTGTGGAACCTATTGTGGCACCTCTTCCTACTGTGGTATCTCCACCTGTTCAGTCACCTGCTTCTATTAGTTCACTAGCTGACTTGCCGATTCCATCACCATCAAACTCTACTGCTCCACCTACATCCTCATCAGTTGCGGGATCATCCATTGGTTGTGATTTGACTATTATTCATGTAGAGGATGGGAGGTAAAATGTGTTATTATGTTAACATTTATGTATATATTATTTTCATCCTTATTTATCTCTTATATATGTACAGGTTGATACCTTCTCACACATGTTCAAGTACAATGACAAAAATATTCATGAAAATGATCCATCCTAATGGATATACTTGGAAGAATGTGCCTAATGAGTACAAGGATTTATACTTTGAGGAATTTAAGGTAAATTCATGATATGACTTTGAGAATATTTTGGTTAATTCTTAAAGCTAGAATGTTATTACATTTTGATGAATTTGTGATGTTACAGAAATTTTACAAGTGGATGAGTCTATTGAAGCTCAAGTTCGCAAAGCTTTTTTAGCACTAGCAAGCCTACGCTATGCAGATATGCTCTCCAAATTCAAGAACAAACAGACTTCAACTGGGAGGCCAGCTTGTGTAGCTGAAGAAACATGGGCCATTTGGGAGGCATATTGGGATATGCCTGACGTGAAAGCGAAATCTGAACAACAGCGAAAAAATAGGATGAGTGAGGTGGAAGGACCTGGTACAGGATATTCTAAACATACAGGAGGGTCTAGATCAGCTATCGAGCACTATCACAAGTGCATTGAATGTAAAATCATGAAATGTTGATGAGCGGATGATCATGCTAGCTTTTGAATGTCATTTAGATTTTCTTTATGAGATCTTATGTGTGTTTTTACTTGTTTTCCTCTTGAGGCATTGTTTAACCAAATGTTATTTTGAGTTACCTATCCTAGTTTCTGTTGTGTCATTAAATGCACTGAATAGTCAGCCTTGTAGTTTATTAGTTTGATGATATGTATTTTTCTACTACACTTGCTGTTTTGAAGGGTTTTTGGTCTGTTTGATGAATGTGGAATTGAATGTGGTAACAAATTCATAGAATGTAAGAGCATGAGAAGTTGATGAACTAGGATGATCATGCTAGTTTTTTATGGATAGTTTAGGCTTTAAGGCTATGTGATGTTGATCTCTAAAAGTATCATTTTATTGTTTTTGCTTGTTTAATAGCGAGAAGAACTGCAAAAAGAGCCTAATCTGTTTGAGTGCTTTGCCCAAATGCACAAAAAGAAAGATGGTATGTTTGTTGATGAGAGGTTAAAGAGAATTGCTGTAACTATAACGTCACCAATCATATATTGTTAAATAGATAAAATTCTTATATGTCATTGTATACTTATTTTATTGTGTATACTAATTGTAGGAAGAAGTACAAGCACGCCATGATATTGCAACGCAAGAAGCTGAAGACTCAACTGAGTCACCAAATATAAACATGTCACAGTTGTATGTGGATGTTGTTGGCGGGGCAAAAAAACAGCGTATTTATGGCTTAGGGACTAAGGGATCCTCATTTATCAATGGGAATAGTTCTGGTTCATCTGCTAACTCACAACTTCATCAAGATGCAATGAAAGATATGATGAATCAACAATTAGAGACCATGCGAGCTGATATGGAGGCTAAACTACAAGCTGAGATAGATGCTAAACTACAAGCTGAAAGAACTCAAATACAAACTCAAATGCAGGCTCAAATGCAAGCTCAAATACAGACTCAAATACAAGCTCAGATTACAAGTTTGATGGATGAGTTGCGTCACAATGGGATTCTATGCACTTCTATGCCACTACCTCAAAATACTCAGCAAGCTGAAAATTCTGTTAATTCAAATGATGAAAATCTAGGAGATAATTAGATTATGTTTATGAGTATGAATGTTATTTGTTTCTAACGATGGATACTTGGTACTGTTTCTAACTATATTACTTTACTTTTGTTATTGTGTTATGAGTATGGATGTTTTAATATAATATATTTTGCAATTATATTATTGATGTCTTATATTATAGGATTAATGCAGGTATGTGATATTAATTAGCGGATATAATTTTCTTTTTAATTTTACAATTTAGCGACGGACGACGGAAAAAAAATTCGTATTTAACTTTAGCGACGAATCTTTCCGTCACTAAATCGTAGCTAAATGATGTCAAATTTAAATAATGAAAACGAATTAGCGACGACACATTCCGTCGCTACAGTTAGCGACGGAAATTGGCGACGGACATGTCCGTCACTAAATCTAGCGACGGAACTATTGGTAGCTATTCCCTCGCAAAGTTCATCATCAAATCGTCGCCGTAGCAAAGTAGCGACGGAAATGGTTTCGGTTTAGCGACGGAATATCCGTCGCTACACCTAGCGACGGATGTCGCCGTCGCAAAAAACAGTGTCGAAATCGTCGCCCGAACGAATATAACGATGGATTATTTTCACCTAGCGACAGACATTTCCATCGCTCAACCTTAGCGACGGAAAAAAATTGCGTCGCTAAATTCTAGCGACGGGCGATTTCCGTCGCTAACCCGTTTAGCGACGGAAATTGTCCGTCGCTATTTCGGCGTTTTTTTGTAGTGAACGTATTATTGGTAATACTTTATTCTGCAATCAAACATCTTGTTGAAAAGCAAAGACCAGGGTAACAATGGTGTCACCATCATCGATTGAGAACGGAGGTATGATCACTCTTTTAAAAAAAAAAAAAAATTCGTTGATTAAGGGGTGGTATGTGCAGGGTCTGGGGATGAAGGGTGGGTGTTAGTGGGTGCAAAAACTGCGTGTGTTGGGTGTGTGGTGAGGGGGAGCGTTTGTGCATGTGTTCAAAGGCCGTGTGCAAACATATATTTTACACACATCACCAGTGTGCAATAGATGTACACGCACATACTAATTTGTGTGTGCATTTTAATATTTCATTGTGTGCACCTTTGTTTTATATTTTTAACATTTTTTAATATTTTTCAATTAGATTTTTTAGAAAACTTTTTCCATGGAATTGGTTTTCTATCCAACCAGACATGCTAAGTTAAAAGCAATTTTGCATATAATTAGTCATCAGCTAATTTACCAAACATCTTTCTATACCCAACTAATGCTATTAACTAGTCAAACCCGCTAACGAAATGAGCTAACTATCAACTATCAGCTAACAACTACTCCTATTTGCCAAACACCACTTTAGGCTAAATAAAATTATAATTTTAATTTTATATCGTATAGAATATAGCATCCAAATATTAATATAATTTTAAAAAGAGAACAAAAATAAAATTATATTTTAAAATGGGAAAATGGCACTTTTTCCCCCTAAGTTATGTGCATATAGCACTTTTTCCCCCTGAGTTATTAAAGTGGCAGTTTTTCCCCCTCAGTTATTTTAAAAGTGGTAGCTTTCCCCCCTGAAATGTTAAATTGACATTTTTGCCCTTAAAACAAACTATTTCATTTATTTTTATTCTCCAACCAATTATATTACTAATATGCATGGAAGATTATCGAACCTAATCAAACACCGTAGCACTTGAACTTAAAAACTATGGATGGTTACGGTTACAATTCAGAACCGAAAAAATATAATAAAATAATTGTTAAATTTATACTATTTTTAAATAAGAAATAAAATTATAAAAATAAATAAATAAGTTTTGATTGGCGGTTCAAAATCGAAATTGGAATCGAACCGTACTGATTTATCAAATAAGTGTTTGATCATTTTCACTATATATGAATGTGGTTCAGTTCCGGTTTACAGTTCAACAATTATTTAATTTTATTTTTTCAGTTCTGAATCGTAACCAGAACCGTCCATACTATTTCGGTATGATTGCTACAGTGTTTGGTTAGGTTTGAACCGAATCGTGATCATCCATACATATAAGTAATAATTTGTTGGAGAAAAAAATAATGAAATAATTATTTTAAGGGTAAAAATGTCTATTTAACATTTCAGGGGGAAAAAGTGCCACTTTAATAACACAGGGGGGAAAAGTGCTATATGCACATAACATAGGGGGAAAAAGTGCCATTTTCCCTTTTAAAATTTTAAAATAGAAGATGCAAAAAATAAAGTATTGCATAGTGTTCTTGTTTTGACAATCAAACTCAATTATTAAAAAAATAAAAAACCATTTAATATATGAATAAATCAAACATGGCTCAACTTGTATAGTTATTTAGTAGAAAAATTCTCCTTTTGTTTGTATGTTTTTTTTTTCTTTTTTTGGGTTTTACATTAATATAGGAGTTTGCCAGGATAGAGTATTGAGGAGTTCTATAGTGCAGAAACAGACTCAAGATTATTCAAGCAACCACCAAAAATCAGAGCCTGTGAACTACCAGGAATCAAATTCCTAATAGTTTTAATAGCATCAATACTGCCACCTGCATAAACAGGTCCATCAATAACCTGCAGAATCAGACAAGAAATGAATTATAAAATCATAACATGAACCAAAAGTCCTTTAAAAGCAATATACAAGTGAAGGAAATGAATAAATTACCAGCAAAGAAACCCCAGATAAGTCAATGGCATTAAGTGAGATGAGCTCTGTAAGCCTCTCAGGGGTGGAGATGAGAAACTCTGGTTCACACTTCCTCATGCTGTCATAATCAAAATCAAACAGCGAGTTGAATGCAGGGTAAGCAGAAATTCAGGTCAATATGATCGTATTTGTTCTAAGCAAGTCAAACTAAACGAGTATTCTTCGAAATTTGTGTGTATGGATATATAAAAGTTACTCAGAAGCCTCACTTCTTCGTTATGTAAAAACAGGCATCACCATATTGAGCAAACTAACAAACCCGAGTCTCCAAGTGCATCAAATAGTGAAATAACAAAGATTGTTTAATTACACACAGGAAAAGGATAAGATATGGGAAATTTTACTAACCCGTGAATTTGATGGTCTATGGAAGTGCCTGAATGTATACTGATTGTATGAATTCCACACGCTTTCAAAGGCCTGAAGACTCGGCGTACCTAAGCATATATATATAATGCATACTCATCAGCGGAATCCTAAAAATTATACAGTCCTGCTTTGAATGCTATACTTCCTTTTCCCGACCCTCCAAAACTAGAGGTTCTAGGGAGGCTGCATTTTAATTAGTAGTACAAGATATCTAAGAAAAATCAGCAAATTTAAGTATGCAACATTTTGTTTCATATTTAATGAGTGATTCTGTTTCCATAGCAAGAAGACGGTAATTATTATTATAAATGGAAGGATAAGCTTCTGCACCAGCCACCAGTAATGCATTAAGATTTTTTATAGAAATTTATCTGCTGTGGATCATATTGGAAATGTGCTCCTTCAAGTGTCAAACTGATCTTATGATCTATAAATTTTACAAAACAAGGTTACATGAATATTGAAATTCAAAGTAATAAAAAGAAATCAAGTGAACAAGGTCCCAAACCTTAATGGCCTCGTGTTGAGAGGGAACCAGGTACAAAAGGAAGGGGTTTGTGGTTGAAAATCCTTCTTCCTCCCTTCTTGTTATAGTATCTGAAGCAGTTGATGCAATCCAAGCAATTTGCTCAACTGTAGAATGGGCATGACTCGTATCCAGAATATTTTTCCCATTTGAATAATGCTTCCAAAATTCAAATCCCCACGGCAGAGCAAAGAACGGTGTGCCCCTCTCATTAATCATGGCTTCATCGTGCTCCAGATCATTCTGAATCATATTCAAGCACATAAGCAGGAATTTTGACGGACAACCTTGGTAATTTTCATAAACATCTCCTTCACAAGCATCGTCCGATAAACTATTCTCAGCTGACAAGAGTGCTACATTTTCTAGTTTAATAGCATTCTGAGATGCCATTTGCTCATTCTTGAAATTCACAAGAATGGCATTCCGTTCTCGACGAGTAAAATCAGCAGGTCCATTATTTAGGCCAAGATTTCTCGGGTGAATAAGCAACTTGTCTTTCTTGGACCTCATAGATTTTTTCTCTCTGTTCATGGGATCAGATTTCCCTTGTCTGTCATCAAATGCACCCTCAGGCATAGGTAAGGTAAAATACCTTCCCTGTTGATCCATTTATACACTTCACCTGTAACTTAAATAGAAACTCCACAGAATTAGCAACTAAGGTTATTACTGATTGGGACAAAACAAAAATATCAGAAGTAGATTCATAAATACAACCAGATACCAATATACCATGAACAGCATAACACAACTTTAACACACAGTTCAATGTAAATATACTGTCATATGATATATGATCACAACATTTACATGTATATCAATGATAAAGATAATCTAGAAACTTAAAATATACATAATGCTGCTAGCAATAGTCATCACAACTTGTTGGGTGGGGCCAAGTCCAATAGCTAGGGGATTGTTGGGCGGAGACCTGACTATAGCAAGTCCAACACCCTGACTCTCTCAAAAAATGGCATAAATAAATAAAGTTACGTATTTTGTATAGATTTTGACGTAGTAGTAAGGGCTTGATCCTAACACAACTCAAAAAATGATAAAAACAAGTTATACCTTCTTCAAGGGACAGACAAAATAACACAAGCATTAACTATAGCCTATAGGGCATTCAAACTCTTACTATTCAGCAATGTACTCACTACTACTTGACAACAATATCTCAATTCACAATAGGAATGAATAAACAAAACCCAGATTTCCTTTCCCAAAAATTTCTCAACTTTCACCTCAGTGTATCAAACTAACCAACCAAAAACTCTCCTTTCTTCTCCATCAACTTCTTCTTTTCCCAATCAAGAGAACAAAAAACAACCTCAAATTCTCAACTTCTTTCAAAGAAAAGCAAAAAGAAGAAATACGCAACCACCCAATGGAGCAAAACTCGGAACGCATTGCTTTTAGCGGAAAGATTTACCTGACAGACGCGACGTTTGCTCCACTCCCGACGCGGTTTGGCAGCGATGATGGAGGCGATCCGAATATCCGATTCGGAACCCTTGAAGAACCGCTCTGTTTTCTTTCTCGTCGTTCTTCTTGCCTAAGTTGAAGAGTTTGCAGAGATGGAGAAGGCGGTTTATTTATGGAGTTCGGTTTGTAGGCTGTGGCGCTAACATTGAAGAAACGGTACGAAAACCTGAGTGAGAAGAGTATCAATCGGAGTGGGTAGGTTTGTTATTGTGGTGAAAACGAAGGGTGTAATTGTAATTTCACAAATTTGAATTTTAATGGGCCTTGTTTAAACACCCCAAAACTGTAACGCATATGTTATTCTACCATCATTATTGCAGGGACCATGGTATGTGTGGACCATAAATAAAAAATACATTTTTAATATATTAAAAGTACATTATTTTTTACATAAAATACATTATTTTAGGGTACATTATTTTTGTACTGAATGTATGTTATTTTATAATACTATAAAATAACGTACCTTCAACACAAAAATAATGTACCTTCAATACAAAAATAATGTGCCTTATGTTAATGGTCCACACAGCTATGTGGACCATGGTCCACACAATAATTTGTCGTTATTCTAACAATCGTTATATCGTGGACCCTGGTCCAAAACGATGTCGTATTATTTATGACAGAATGACTTCAACGAATACACAGAATTCTTGTTTAGAATATACAGAATGACTTCAGGGAATACAAAATTCTTGTCTAGAATACACAGAATGACTTCATGTAATATATAGAAAACACGCCACAACCTAGCATTTGAATACACAAAACACGTCACAACCTATGTTTAAATAACCCTAGCATTAATACACAGAATCGTAGTCTACAATACACAGAATGCCTTCAAAGAATATACAGAAATGAAAACACCTAATACGTACACATCACCCTTGTGTTTAAGTACCACTAACATGAATACACAGAATGACTTCAGGGAATACACAGAATATTGACACAACTACACATAAATCATCTTCCTAATATTTGGATACACAAAACACGTCACAACCTATGTTTAAGTACCACTAACATGAATACACAGAATCATAGTCTACAATACATATAATGTCTTCAAAGAATACACAGAATATTAACACAAATACACAGACCGACCGAAACGAGAAACGTGATTTCTAAAAAACACAGCATTAATTAAAATGACCAAAACGACGTCGTTTTGGTACAGAGTGCATTGTGCATCTTGGTCCACGATATAAATTGCCTTATTCTAATGGCAGTTATGGCATGGACCCGAGTTAAAATACACAATTTATATACTAAATGTTCACAATTTACATACTGAATGCTTACAATTTAAATTGTGAACATTTAGTATGTAAATTGTGAATATTTAGTATATAAAATTGTGAGCATTCAATATATAAATTATGAACATTCAGTATGTAAATTATGAACATTTAGTATATAAAAATTGTAAACATTCAGTATGTAAATTGTGAACATTCAGTATATAAATTGTGTACTTTTAGACCTAGGTCCACAGAATAATTTGCCTTAGTCTAATGGCAAAGTTTGGCAAATTATTGCATGGACCACGGTCCAATGTAATTTTGATGTTAATATTTTTTTTTACCCGTACGTGTATTAGAATAATGAATATTTTAGGGTAAGATAATGTATTTTATGAGTTAGAATAATGCATTTTATGTATTAGAATAATGTACTTTATATGTGTTAGAATAATGAAATTTCACGGGTAAGATAATGTATTTTATGAGATAAAACAATGTATTTTTTGTGTTTTTGGATCGTGGTCCATACAATTGTGTTGACCATGACCCACGCAATAATGATGGGCAAAGTTTACTGTGGACCATGATTTATGTACCGGCGTTGACCATGAATTAGGTATCATTCTAATTACAATTTAGTTTTATTTGACAATTATGCTTTATTTTCAGTTTTATTTTTCACACATACTAATTTTATTATAGCAATATCAAAGTATCATTTTAATTATACTACAATTTCATTTGACAGTATATATTATTACATAGCTTTATTTTGTAGTTTCATTTTTCACGCACTAATTTAATTATAGTAAAGTTGAAGTATTATTTTAATACACTTCAAGTTCATTTTGACAATATATGCTATTGTATGACTCTGAATTTTAGTTTCATTTTTGTACACACTAGTTTTATTATAGCAGCACTAAAGTATTATTTTAATTATACTATAATTTTATTTGGCAATATATATTATTATGAGGACCATGGTCCACTGTATAACAACTATAGTGTAATTTGGCTTGAATTATTTATTTTGTTAATTTATAGATCGCATTTTGTTTTGAAAAAGTTAAAGCAAATTGTGTTCAATAAAAAAAAAAATCTGCTTCAAAAAAAAGTTCAAACTTTTCTTAATTTTGATTTTTTTCAAATTTAATATACATGGAATTCTTGATTTTTTAAAATTTAAATTTTAGAAGCATCCATTATAGGATAGCACTCCAGGGATTTAACAAAAACTACTATTAATAGTACTTGAATAAAAAAATGTTAATGTTTTGTAGTACTTAAATAAATGTTTGATTTTCTTACCATTTATTGAGTAGTTAAATAAATGTTGATTTTCTTGCCATTTATTGAGTATTGGCATTTAGCCGTACTTTAAAATATAGAAAATAAAGGCAAATCATTAATTTAGTTAGTACAAACATTCAATAATCTTTAATTAATATTACCCACTATTGGCCACCCTTAGATGGGAGATCATGAGTTCGAGTCTCAGTGGAGGAGATCTCGAAATTGACTCTTTGTCCTTCAACAGGTTGAGAAAAGTATAGATGAACAGATACTACAATGTAATAGGGTCAGTTGTATTCAAAAAATATTACCACTATTTATATATTTTATTTTATATTTTTTAGTACATTTAAAAGAAAAAAAAAAAAGATTAAAGATTAAGGGTATGTTGAAAATTCAGAAAATGATTTTCAGAAGTCATTTTTTTTTCTTCATGTATTTAAGGTATTCAAACAAAATAAAATTAAAGAAAAATATTTATTCTATTCAATTGAAAAAATGTTCAATCTGACGATGTCTTCCCTATATTTTGAGTGGGAAGACATTTTCAGGATTTTTTTTTCTATTTCCCTATTCTATTTCATCTCTCTTTAAGCTAGTTTCCAATAAATAAATAAATAAATAAATAAATATATATATATATATATATATATATATATATATATATATATATATATATATATATATATATATATATATAAAATCTCTTTTGTGAAAATGAACCAAATAAAAAAGATCATTTTCTAACCTTCAGTGTAACCAAACACCAAAAAATTGTTTTTTTAAAAAAAAACACCAAAAAATTAAAATATTTTCTTGAAAATGAATCATTTTTTGAAATTTATTTTCTACAAAACCGTTTCTAGGCTTTCAAACAAAGCCTAAATATGTAGTATCATGATTCAGAATTATAAGTCAGTACTACTTAACTAAGAGATTTTATATTCGTATCTTTATTTTCAATTGAACATAATGTTGTAAAAAATTTCAATAATAATTATGGGAGCTCGGGAGACGGCCAAAAAGGTTTCAGTAAATACTTAAAAGAGACTATTTGGACAGTTGTTATATCGTGGACCATGGTCCAAAAACGACACAACTTCTTTAAGTAAAGAAACGGTTGATATCTAATTACATTAATACTTGTCTTCCTTATATTTCTTCTTAGTTTAATTAAAATTAACGATTATTGCATTATTAAAAATTTTTAAAACTATTCCAAAAATACTAATGTATAGAAAACTTAAAATTAAATTAAAATGTTGAAGTGGTTTAATTGGTAATGATATTTATAGTTTAGTTTGAAAACTTTATGATAATTTAGTTTTGAGATAATACCAATTGGGGTCCTTGACTATTGTGATCTACTTTTTTTTTTTTTTTGAAAACATTGTGATCTACTTATAAAAGTCATTTTTTAAAAAACTTTTTTGTTCAATTTAGTCCCTTAACTACTAAAACGTTACCTTGTTAGGTCTTCCCGTTTGTTGTCCACCAAACTGAGAGGTAAAGTTATCATTTCCTTCATTTCGAGCGCCTATGTATACATTCTAGCTCTAAAATGCAGAATAAAATCCCTAAAATTGCAGTTGTACTCGCCGTGAAGCATTGAAAACCTCAATCTCCATAGCTTGAAGCCTTTCTTTTTTGTTTTTTTTTTTTGTTTTTTTTTTGTTCTGTCTTTTTGTTTTGTTTTTTTTTTTTAGGGTTCAATCCTATCATCAAGGTTTCAATATGCTCACTAATGTCTAATTCTTCATCATCAAGTTTCTAAAGGTTTTATTGTGAAGTGAGTTCAAATCGTTTATGCCATTGTAGCCAAAGATTGAAGATTTGAATTTCATGGATGAACTAAAATTCAGGGAGAAGATATTGAGAGTGTCCAAGCGAAACAATATTTATTTTATTTTTGAATGTGAATAACTCAATTATTTGGTTCGTAATACAGTTCTTGAGCTTTATCCTCTAGTTCCCTTAACCTTGAGTCCCCATGTCGATCAATTAGGACCACATCCATTCAAGTATCACTGGTTCAGTTTCTTAAAGTGCCACCAAAGATGATAATTATTACCTTCTTCCAAATTATTGCACATGATCCACAAATATGGATTCACTCCTAAAATGCTATAGAACCCATCAGATATCTTGTTAGCATATGACAAACAACTACCTACCTAAAATTCAAGTATTGAGAATTAAGTTAATATCAGCCAAGGTCCCTCGAGTATAGTGGTTCCGCCATCTATGGTCCTAAACTTCCAAATCAACCCTCCGTCATCCTCATTTTTTCGAATTTGACATGCCCTAGTCCTTCCGTTAGTCTTGTTTGTCTGAGGCGTTAAATGTGAGGGCAAATATGACTTTTCACATTTTCCTCTCCCAAATCAAGTTAGAGTATATGCAATCAGATTTGATTACCCCAACCCCAACCCTAATCACGCTTCGACAGCATCTGAGCTCTAGTAATCCCCAAATGCGCAAAACTCTAGTGTTCATCGCCATTAATCAGTGGGTAGGAAAGCTCTACAATTCGTGGAAGGAAAGCTCTACAGTTCTACATACGTAATGGGTTCTAAAGAGCAAGACCCTTCAGGTATGTCACTGCTCCGTAGATGCTCAATGTTTAGTCTATGTTCGAAAACGACTAACTTTATACTAGATGTGAATATATATGTGTATGGTTTTTGTTGTGTACTGTGTAAATGTGTATGGGTATCTGTGGGGACCATATGTTGACTGACCTGCCATGCTTTAAGGTAGAAACTAATTTGTACTACTTGAACTTTATTTTGCTCTAGGAAAAAGGGAAAAGCAGTGTAGTGTGGTTGCCTTTTAAATATGCTGTGTAATTTGAACCGTGTATACTTTTTGGTTGTTTATATGGTTTAGGGGACCACATGTTATAAACCTGATTATGAATTTAAGACCATGGGGACCACATATGTTACTATAAAACTGAAAGAAACCATATTATGAATTATAGTCCATGTGGACCACTTGTGTTTGGTTTAGAAAACCATATATGCTGTCATTTGTTAGTGGGAACATATTGTATTCACTTTAGCTGTCATTCTTATTTTTTATAGGTAATGGAGGTGGTTTTATTCTTAGTTTAAGGCATCGTGGCAAAATAAATAAAACCAAGAGTCCATATGTTTGGGGGGGGGGGGGGAAGGGGATATGCTCTTTCCAGAATATGGATGTAAATGAGTGGGGACTTTTTACACTTAGGGATAAACGGTAGGAGATAGGATATGAAATGGTAGAGCAGTTGAAGATGTTTGGTAGTACGTCTAATGGATTGATAGAGTTAGTGACAGATTGTGAAGTTTGGGATCTAGTGAAGCAAATTGATTTGCATAGTGCCATTGAGATCTAGGTTATAAGCGGTGATGTAGTTGATGAGTGTGAAGCTGTTAGTGGGGAGACAATAGATAACTCTGAAGATGAAAGTGAGGGTGATTGGGAAAGTGAGGGTGGCTCTGAAGAAGATGACATATAGTTTGAGACAAATGTTGGTCCAAGTGAAGAGTTTGGTGGGATTGAAAAACAGCAGACTGAATTGACAGTGAATGTTGATGGGAATATAGAAATTAATTTCTCAGATGAGGGTAGTGAGAAAGATAGTGATTTTGAAGAAGAACAAGAGTACAAACTTCCAAAATTCAGAGGGCAAACAGAGATGGCTTCACCAAAATTCTGTCTTGGGTTAACCTTTGGTTCTAAAGAAGAATTTAAAGAGGCAGTTTACAATTATGCAATGTGTTATGGGAAGGAATTACTGTATGTGAAAAATGATAAGGTTAGGTGCATTGTTGAATGTAATGAGGTGGGATGTCCTTTTAGAATCAATCTTAGGAAACAAGCAGCTAATTGGAGGATAACAACACTGAATGACAAGCATGATGGTTGTTGTTGGAACAATGTAAACTACATGGCTAACTCCTCAACAATTGCTAAAAGATGGAAGTCAGAAGTCGCATCACATGGTACTTAGACACCCTTAGAATTTATGAAAAAAAGTGTCAAGCAATGATGGAATAACAATTTCAAAGAGGTAAACATATAGGGCATTGAAGAAAGCAAGGGATGTCATTTATGGTGATGAAGAAAAGTGTTTTAATAAACTATGGAATTATTGCAAGGAGATTGAAAGGACAAATTCAGGCAGCACATGCCTTGTCAAGTTGGGTGATCTAGTGTATGACGGAAAGAAAAGGTTCTTGAGGTTTTATATGTGTTAGGAAGGATACAAGCAAGGGTATAAGTACTTAAGGCCTATAATAGGGGTTAATGGGTGTCATTTAAAGGGACTACATGGTGGGCAGTTGCTGTTAGCTATTGGAGTTGATGGGAATGACAATGTGATACCTCTAGCTTATGTAGTAGTGGAAGGCGTGAGACAAAGGAATCATGGACTTGATTCTTACATCAACTAAAAAAGGATCTGTCAATAACTCCTCAAGATGAACTGGAGTTAACATTCATTTTAGGTATGTGTGTATAATTTTGTATCCATTTTTCATATACTTTGTTTCAAGGCTTATGTTGTTGACCTTGGTTTTTGCAGATAAGTAGAAGGGCTTACTCCCAGCTTTTGAAGATGTGCTGCCAGGTGTGACTCACGGGTTCTGTGTGAGGCACTTACATGGGGACATGAAACAAGCTGGGTTTACTGGAAAAGCAGTGAAGGATAGTTTATGGGAAGCTGCCAGGGCCACCACAGTCAACTCATTTACTGCTGCACTGAAGAACTTCAAACAAATTGATAGCAGGGCATATGAGTGGCTGACTGACAAGCATCCCTCTGAGTGGTCCAGGTCACATTTTAATACCAATGCACATTGTGATATGTTAGTAAACAACATCTGTGAGTGCTATAATGCTGTCATATTAGATGCTAGAGAGCAACGATTACTTAGTTGCCTAGAAACCTTGAGAAACAAACTCATGCATAGGTTATATGACTGTAGAAAACAAGCTATGAAATGGACTGAACCTATATGCCCTAGGAATCTTAAGAAAATAGCAGTGAATGAGAAATTAGATGGGGGTTATACAGTCATTCAAAGTGATGCCAACTTGTTTGAGACTCGAGGGGTAATGAATAGGCAATTTGACCAACATGAGGTTGATTTGGGTAGAATGTCTTGCACCTGTAGGAGTTGGGATTTGACTGGTATACCCTATAGACATGCCATTAGTGCTATATGGATGAAATATGGCAAGGGACTAGTGCATGACTATGTACATCCTTGTTATTTCATTGATACATACTTGAAGTCATATGGAAGTAGTATAAAGCCCATGGCAGGCCCTAATGAGTTACCTTCAACTGATAAAGAGCCCCTTCTTCCACCATTGTACACTGCAAAACCAGGCAGGCCCAAGAAGTTGAGAAAGAAAGGAGTTGATGAGGTTTCCAAAGGTATGAAAGAGCTGATTTGTCCATTGTTATTATTAAGAGCTGATTTGCATTATTGTTAACTGATTTGTAGTTATTGATCCACGCCAATCCATAGGTGGGACAGATTTGAAAGGAGTAGATCCAAGCCAATCTAAGGATGGGATACACTTGAAAAGAAGCCATGTGAAGATGCACTACACTAAATGCAAAAAAAGAAGGCCACAATAAAAGAAAGTGCCATGAAGATCCTACTGTGAGGGAGAGATTGGTATTGACTGTTATGAGTATAAGTATTGTTGGATGGTGTTACCTGTTTTGATTATTACTGAACATGTGTGTCATTTTGCTACAGGCTAATCCAAAGAAAAGAGTCAGGGTGAAGGCAAAGAAAGGTCAAATACATGCCTCTTCCTTAATTGCCCCATCTTCAACTGTCCCCCCATCAACACTTCCACTACCAGCAAAACCCAAGGAGAAAATGATGACAGTTGGTTGGCTAACATTGATATTAATGCAATGGTGTCACAATTGATTGGTACACTAGCACCATCTACTGAAGTAACAACTGATGAAATCCCAATTACAAGCCAGCCACCAATAGTTGAAGACACTCAAGAAGAAGTCACCAACTCCACAACCATGGACAAAGGCAAGAAGCACTCGGACAAGAAGAAAGGAAAATTGGACAGCCCACTAGGAGATACTTCACAAGGAACACAACAAAATCAAAGTTTCAAAATAGGAGTGATAACCCAATCATAATTGACTAAGTGTGTTGGTTCTAGTTTGACAAGTTAACTATGTAGGCTGGGAATGGTTAGACAATTGACTAGGGTAGTATATTTTTGACAAGTGGTACTAATATGTAGTAGACAATTGGTTGTTTATTAGTTGTGCTTTTGGTTAATTTCCCTATAATTTTTTTGTTGCCAAATGCCTATGTTTGGTAGCCACTTAAACTGTTATTAACTGGAATGGAATGTGTTATAAGTTTTCAATGCAGTTGCCTATGTGTTTTACTACTCAATTCAATTGCTTATTTTATTTAGTAGCCAATTTAGTAGCAAATTTAATAGCCAAAGGGAAAGTAGCCAAGAACATCCATTAAAAGCCCTTAACCCCCTTACAAATCAAAAGGTTGGGAACATTACAATAGACTAATACACACTAACTGGACACACATCAAATTCAGTAACCTGGGAGCATTCTAACACTCACTGCCAGTTCTGAACATTATCTAAACAATTGAAATACTAACATAAATCCAAACACAAATAAAATGGCAATTTTGCAGCATCTCTTAGTCTTGACTTGTTTCTCCTTAGCAATGGCGTCTAAAATGGCCTTTAATCTCTCAATTTCTTCTATGTCTCTATTTATCTTCCTCAACAAGCCTGGTATTATGCTTATTGCCCTTGGACACATGGGAGGATCTACCAGTTAAAGAAACCACATCCATTCCTTCCCTATAATCAAAACAATCAAAAATTGTCACTGCCCGTACGAAATTAAACCAGAACCAATAATATCAACACAATACTCACCGATGATTCAGAACAATGCCAAAATCTCCTTCCCGAATTGCGATCCGTCCAAGATGTTTGAATTACAAGCTCACTTCCACATTCACACTCTCGAATCTCTATGGATTCCCCAAAATTATATCTTCTCCTTGTATTACTTGAACCAGATGACATTGTTGCCCTAGAAGTTGGAAATCGAAGACACCAATGGGGAAGAAATCGAAGCTGGAAAGCATGAAATGGATTAGGGCTAATATGGAGGAAGGAGGAAGAAATGGGCAAATTCTAGCAGCCATTACTGAACGCAACCTCATTTT
>CP025648.1:6144761-6278468 GCA_003576665.1 Ipomoea trifida
AAGGACTAAGATCCTTTATATAGGTCTAAAAGTTGACCCGTTGACTCTGACATTGATCCGAACCGTTTGACATCGACCCGATCACGCAAAAATCCTAAGCGTGAACGTACAGGGAGGTAAAATCGAGGTATATTCCCTATTAGTAGCGACCAGACATTGACAACTAGCAAGAGAGTTGACGACATTGACAACCGGTGAGGTGGAGAATTTGTAGCAGACTGAAGACGAGCGACAAGGTAAGCTTAGCATTATGTTGTGGTATTTTCGGTAGCAAATCGCAATAAATATGTTGTGGAATGTTTATTGTTCTGTATGTGTGGAATTTATGGCAATCAGTGCTTTTTTAGTGTATTTGTGGTCTTGCTTTGTGTTGAAAAAAGGTTGATTTTGTGTATAATATGTAAAGCCCTTGTGTGGGGGTCCTACATTTTGTGTACAGTTTAAATTTTTGTGTTTATTTGTCTGTTAAATATGTGTGGTCCTACATGTTGTCTACACTTGAAAAAAAAAACATGTGAAAGAGATAAGTTTTTGTCTGGTAGTTGTGATTTTTAAACTGTGCATTTACTTATTTTATTTCAGGATGTCAGCTACTATTGAATTTATTCACCATGGTGTAACTTTATACAAAATCCTAGCGTTCAGTACATAAATGGACATGTAGAATCTGTGAAAACTTGACCCAGACTTTCTACGTTATCCAAGTCTGATGAAGTACATAAAAAAACAAAGATATAGATAAATTGTATCAATAACTTACAAATTACCACAAGAATCCTTTAAGTGCTTGAAGGTTTTGAGTGATGATGACAACACTTTGCACTTAGTTCAGATTGCTCAAGTATGTAAGAAGTGTGAGATATGTGTTGAACATGAGCTAGAAGATCTAGAATTTATTTCATTTTTTACCTGGCCTTGAAACTAAAGAAACTGAAAATAGGGCTCAATCTGGGGTTTGAGTGACATTGAATTAGATATTAATGGGCTGAATTTGAGAATGAGGGTGATGTTGGGGTTGAATTTGAAAGTGAATTAAGTGATGGTGAGGCAGAATTTGAAAGTGATGGGGGCTGAAATGGAGGTCATGTTGGGGCTGAAGTGATGGTGGGGAAGATGAAGAGGATGACAATAAAGGTGTAGGTAGGCAACTTGAAACTAGAGATGTAGAAGAGCATAAAAAGGGAGATAAATACTATGATTCTGATGATCCACCCATCATTCAAGAAGATGATGAGAATGATAGGTCTAATCAGTAAGATGAAACGTAGATACCCAAGGTATAATTCTAATTCTGATCCACCTGGTATTGAGTTAGGTATGTTATTTGATGATAATGTCCAATTTAAACATGCAATGATAAGTTATGTGTACATAACAAAAGAGATATTTATTGAAAAAAATGAACGTAAATATGTAAGGGCAAAGTGTACTGGAGAGGGGTGTCCATTCTATTGTAGTGCGGGGTGGGAAGAAAGGTACAAATGTTTTCAAGTGAATTGAAGGCAATTAATTTGGTCCATAGATGCAATTCAAAGTTCAAGATGAGAAATGACATAAAGGCAAATTTAAAGCTAAATATTTCAATCAACATGGCTAGAAGGACTATAAAGAGAATTCTCCAAATACTTGATGCAGGCTATGAAGGACAGTTTAAAAGACTGAGATATTATGCTGAAGAATGTCTTAACTCAAATCCATGTAGCATTGTTGTGATAAAAACAAATAGGGTAGTTCCTGATGCTCCATGTATATTTCAGAGAATATATGTTTGCTTTGCTGCACTGGAAATATGATTTTTAGAAGATTGTAGGAAGGTCATTGGATGAGATGGGTGTTTCTTGAAAAGTATGTTGAAGGAGAAATATTAACTATTGTTGGTAGGAATGGAAACAATCAAATGTATCCAATTGCCCAGGTTATTGTTGAGATAGACAATAACTATGATCCCTTGGAGATGGTTTCTAGAATTGTTGAAGGAAGATCTATGGATGTGGAACAGGGGACAGTGATGAGCGATCAACAAAAAATATGCATTTCTGGTTACTTATTGTTTATAAACTGCTGGTTAGCCAAATATTGTCTAATTAATTATGTTATTGACCAAATATTGTCAATTGAAGGGGATCTCTCTTGACACTCTCTCTCTAGAGAACACTCTTTTACTTTCACTCCACTCTCTCTCTAGATGTCATCTCTCTATGAGCATTCAACAGATATTGAATAAAAAAGCTTCTTCAAGTCTAATTCTTGATTTTTCTCTTCTTTGTTCAGACAATTTCCATACACATCATATACATGCATAAATTTACTTCGTCAGCTACGATTTAGAGATCCTTGGTTGCGATGCTCTGTCATCTCATCCTAACCGACTACCAAGTCATCACAACTCGAGAAAAACTTGAGAAAAAATTAATTCAACAATTTTAAGAAGTGTATCTGATTACATTTTATTTTAGATGAAGGTGTAAATTTAAAACTAGAGGAGTAGACGTGCCATGCCTATTTGACCCTTATGCTATATTTTTCTTAAATTATATATATATATATATATATATATATATATATATATATATATATATATATATATATATATATATATATTATATTTTATAGCTAATACATTTTTATAATTACAGTATAGCCCCAAGCTCTATAACATCAATTACCAAACCCTAACCCCAATTTCCCAAAATCCCTCAGGGCACAGGCCTCATCTAATCATCTCTGTCTCTCTGAATTCTAGTCTGAAGCGATCAAGCTGACAAGCTGACGGTTGACGGCTGCGATCTGTGAGGCTGCAATTCCACTCATTCCAGGTAAATCTTCTTCTCTGTTTCTTCGATTGCCGTACGGGCCGATGGCTGCTGTGACAGCGGCCTGCGGCGCTGCTGCGGGCTGCGTCCTGCGGCGGCTGGCTGATTGCTGCGGTTTGCGGAATGTTGTCGCTGCTGCGTGCTCCGTTGATTATGGGTGTTGCAGTTATGATGATTTAAGGTAGTATGGAATTTGGTATGGGATCAGTTGAAAGGCGGTGAGGTTGTTTTTAATTATTAAGCTTATTTTGTATACTGCAATATTTAAACAAATTAACATTAATTAAGTCATACATGTTAGAATTTTATTGTAAGCCCCCAATCTATGAAATAAACGCTCCAGATTTGTATATCCCATTTTTTGGCATTTGGCACGTATGTTCTTATGAAGCACGCCCCCATACCTCCATAGCTATAGAACCTTGAGTGCAACAGAATGACAATTTTCTTGGACAATTTTGTTGTTTTTCTGTAATATCTTTTGGTGCTTTTCTGAATATTTGACGGAATTCTCATCTAATGTATCTTTTGTCCAACAAAAATGTACCATAAGTCTGGTAGTGTTTTAGTGTCTTTTTATATCCAAATGTATTACACTTCTAAAAAGCTTGTGCTTGCAGTTAGCACAACCTTGCAATTCATTCTTTTTGTAAAAACTCAAAATCAGATGATCCTAGTTTGGGTGGCCTTATTTTATTAAGAAATATTGAAAAATGTTAATATAATCTCTACTCAAAAAATAGACCTAACATGAATTTGTATTTGTTTGACCTAAAATTTCAAACAAAATACAAATATATAATTATTGGACTCACTATATTATTCTGTTAGTTTACGATTGTTATATGCAGTTTACTGCTCTTGTATAAGTGTGTCAACTGTCAAGTTCATTCAAGTTGATTCTTGTATGGATTTTATAATTGCAATATAGCCCCAAGTATATAAGATCAATTACCAAATCCTAACCCCCCAATGCCCCAAAATGCTTCAGGCCTCATCTAGTCATCTCGGCCTCTCTGAACTCTGAAGTCTGAAGCGATCAAGTTGACAGGGTGACGGCTGTGATTCCACTCATTCCAGGTAAATCTTCCTTCTTGTTCTCGGTTTCAAAGGTTTCTTCGATTGCCGTACGGGCCTATGGTTGCTGTGGACTGCAGCCTGCAGCGCTGCTGCGGGCTGCGTTGCGCGGCGGCTGGTCGGCTGCTGCAGTCTGCAGAATGCTGTGGCTGCTGCATCCTCCATTGATTATGGGTGTTGCAGTTATGATGATTTTACTCATTTAAGGCAGTGTGAATTTTTTTTTGGAATCAGTTGAAAGGCAGTGGCACTGTTTTTATTTTTAAGCTTATTTTTTATACTGCAATATTTTAAACAAATACGGAGTATATTAAATAATTTTTAACATTAATCAAGTCATACATGTTAGAATTTTATTGCATGCTGCTTTTTTTTTTTTCCCATTCATCATCCTGCCACAATCTGTAAAATATCTTTTGCTATTAAAATTTTAAAACTCAGATGCCTATAACTTTTTTTGTTTCTTTTATTCCTCTACATTACAGTTTATTAAGTTTTAGATTTCTAATTCCCCTGAAACTGGACAAAGTTTGTATGTATTCTTTCTTTGTAGCACTATAGTACCTTAGTACTGCATGCATTCCTCCTAGTTGTATTTCATGTCCTAGTTTTACCGACTAAAGCAGATTGTGTTACATTATTGAGTTTGCCTGGTTACAGCGTGGTTTTATTTACGCGTATAGAGATTGCATTAAAAAATTTATTGTTCTTTTGATCTCAAAGGTGTTGATAATCATACATCTTGAAGGATGGAACAAGATGTGTTTTTGTTTATCCAATATTTTCTAGAGAATAAGTGTTTTTTTTTGCCATAGATATGTATGATAATCTTGGAGCACAGCCTGGTGTTCCTATACCACCTACTATGCAGCAGCCGAATCCATTTGGAAACGCATTCTATGGTGCAGGGTCTGGTTTAATAAGAGGTGGATTAGGTGCCTATGGAGAGAAAATTCTTGGTTCAAGCTCTGAATACGTACAAAGCAATGTAAGTAGCATGCAATGGTGCGACTGATTGCTATTTGTTTTAATCCAAGCTATGGCGATGTAACCATTGTCTTACATTTAAAAATTTTTTGTCAATGAATATCATTTGTTCAAAGGTCAATTTTTTGCCCTTTCAGATTTCATGTTCTTGCTGCTGGATGCTTTCTTTGTGTTTTCCCTTTTTCTTTTCCAACATAATGGCTGGTTGGAATAATTTCTTATTCCTCCTGCCATCCATCCCCCCTTCTTCCTCTGAGTGAAAGCTTTATATTGCTCATGGTGTTTTATAGAAATGGTATACTGCTGTTTTTATCTGTAATAATAGTTCAAAATTCATTTATATTTTCCAACTTGTTTGAATGAACAGATTAGTAGATACTTTTCTGATCCCCAATACTACTTCCAAGTCAATGACCAATATGTGAGGAACAAATTGAAAGTTGTACTTTTCCCATTCCTGCATAGGGTAAGATTCGGTCCATGTTCCTGGTTCTTGCTTTTTTGTTTTGGAAATAATCTTTTCTACCAACGATTGTAGGGTCATTGGACAAGGATCACTGAACCAGTAGGTGGTAGGCTTTCCTATAAGCCCCCAATCTATGACATAAATGCCCCAGATTTGTATATCCCATTTATGGCATTTGGCACGTATGTTGTTCTTGCTGGTTTATCATTGGGTCTCCAGGGAAGGTGAGCTTGTAGTCGTATATACCAGACCACAAGTTCTGACAGATTGTTTGATTCTGAAATCTGAATGTGGTTAATGGATGTGTGTTTCTTGTGTAACACCCAAACACCCAACGCCACCCCATCTGGCCACCCAAAACAGGGCCAAGACTGTTGGATAGGTTTTAGTATATTATTCTGATGGATAGGTTTTATTGCTTGCCTTTGGCAGGTTTAGCCCTGAAGCCCTAAACTGGTTGTTCATGAAGGGTTTGGTTGGCTGGTTTTTACAAGTTTCATTGCTGAAGATGACACTTTTCTCACTTGGTAGCGGAGAAGCACCTTTGCTGGACATTGTGGCATATGCAGGATACACTTTTGCGGGTTTGTCCGTGGCTATCTTGGGGAAGATTTTATGGAACTATTCCTACTACTTTTTGATGCCATGGGCTGGTCTATGCATGGGGATATTCCTTGTGAAAACAATGAAGAGGGTACTCTTTGCGGAGGTGAGGACTTACGACTCAAGCAGGCATCATTATCTCCTCCTCTTCATTGCCCTGTCTCAGTTCCCCCTTCTCTTCTGGCTTGGAAAGATTAGCATTAGTTGGTTCTTTTGAAGTACCGCCCCCATACCTCCATAGCTATAGAACTTCGAGTGCAACAGAATGTCAATTTTCTTGAACAATTTTGTTATTTTTCTGTAATATCTTTCTGAATATTTGACAGAGTTCTCATCTAATGTATCTTTTGTCCAACAAAAATGTACCATAAGCTTGGTGTACAAATTGAGGGAGAAAGGGAAATGACCAAGATCAGACTTTTGCTTTGGGAATTAAAGAAGTAATTGTAAACTTCTCTTCAGTTTGTTGCATATCTCATGAGAAGTGGTGTTTTTCATCAGATCTCCCTTTATTATTGGAGTTCTTATGTGTTGATTTTAGGCTAATTAATTCCTGAAGTTCTTAGGTCTGGGACTCTGGGGAATTGATGCAAACAAATGCAGACCTGAAGATGTGGTTCATACAATAGGTTGGCCATTGGACCACAAGACTAATGGAGGATCTCTCTTGTACCATATGAAAGAAAGACATGTATATATACCATTGTTGTTTTACTATGGCTAGTCTAAGAAAAATGTTTGTGATTTATTCAATTTGCTTAGAGTTGTGCTTTATTTGGCTTGTTTATATTTTGAAATTTAAATTATTAGTAAAAATAAATAAATACGGAGTAATTATTTGTGCTAGAAAATTAGGAAATGTCGGGAATTGAAATTCCCAAATTGAATTGAATCAAATTCGAGATGAAATTTAATTTTTTCAAATCGAACCAAAAGCTAATCGAACTATAATATTAAATCGAATGACTTTATTTTTTCAAAATTGAACAAACTGAAACTGAAATGAATCTGAAAAAATTATATTGAAAATCGAAACGTTCACCTCTATTTATAAGGGTGTGTCCAATGTGATTCGAGTTGAATCTAGATTGCTCGTAGCTCTGGGAAATAGTGAATTTTATATTTAGACTATAATATAAAATTGTTTTCTAATTCTTTGGAAAATTTGTTTTAGTTTTTCAATTTAAAGAGTATTTCAACTAGAAAATCAAATGTGTGTTGTTTTTAAATGAAAATCTTTATACCAATATAATCAAGAGATTTTGCCAATGAACTTCCTCCATTTCTCTCCCAAAATTACCTTCCAAATATAAAAATATTAAATTAAATATTACAATTCAATATTCTTGACCAATGAAATTATACATGCACCTAACAATTCCTATTTTGGTTCATTTCATCTTTTTCCACTTAAGTTTTTTTTTTTCTCTTTATCTTTTTGTACAAATAAAACTAATGTATAAAAAAATATGTCATTAAAAAACTCTAATTACAAGATCTTTTAAATGATATAAGTATAATATTTATATACACTAAGTTGTGTTTCTATTAACATATAGAAATAACATTATAAACCTACTATAAAATGACTGAAAATACATATGATGTACATTTAGTTTAACATTTTTAGATATTACAAAAATATGAAGGAGGAGACGGAAGGGATACGCGATGAGCTGCGGAACAATTGAATAATAGGTATTTAGAGTTTCATACGGGTGAGTTGTAGCATTTATAGGATGGGTTGTTGGGTTTGGGCTAGTTGGGCTGGACCGATTTGGGTCATAGTTTGTATTGGCAATTTATATCGTGGACCAGGGTGCACAATGCATTGTGCATCTTGATCCAAAACGACGTCGTTTTGGTTCTTTTAATTAACGATTTTTTCGTTTCTCGTTCGGCCTTAACTTATAAGATGAGTTATGTTCATTCTGTTGTGACATTATGTGTTTCTAGTCATTGTTTCTGTGTATTCTACTATATAATTCTATTCATTATTGATTTCCAATATCATACCTCATGGAACATAAGAGATAATACTTAGGCTTATATTCTGTGTATCCTTTTCATTGATTCTATGTATTTTGGATCTTTTAATTAACGGTTTTTCCGTTTTCCGTTCGACCTTAACTTATAAGATGAGTTCTATGCATTTCGTTGTGATATTCTGTGTATTCTAGTCATTGATTTTGTGTATTCTTATATGTAATTCTGTACATTATTGATTTCCAATACCATACCTCATGGAATATAAGAGATAATACTTATGCTTATATTCTGTGTATCCTTTTCATTGATTCTGTGTATTCTAGGCTAGTATGTAATTCTGTACATTATTGATTTCCAATACCATACCTCATGAAACAGCAGAGATAATACTTAGGCTAATAATTTTGTGTATTCTACTTATAAATTCTGTGTATTCTGGTATATGATTCTGTGTATTCTAGTATATAATTCTGTACAATATTGATTTTGAGTACCATACATCATGAACTAGTAATGCTAATACTTAGGCTATTGATTGTGTGTATTCTATTGAATGATATGTGTATTTTTTTTTATATACTTTTGTACATTAATGATCTAATTTTTTATACTTAATGTTATTGCAGTATTGGAAATCAATAATGCACAGAATTATGGTATTGAAATTACTAATGTACAGAACTATATAATAGAATACACATAAACACTCAATAGAATATACTGAATTACACATAAGAATACACAGAATTACACATAACGGGAATTGGACGGACGGAACGGGGTCCGTCGCGCGTCAACTCCCCACTACTTAGTTAAACGCTGTCGTTTCGGACCAAGGTTCACAGTGCACTGTGGACCCTGGTCCATGATATAATGATTCGTTTATATTGGGCTAAATTTTAATATTATAATAGTAGTTAGTACATATTATTGCAATGGGCTGGATTTAAATATTAGGTCTGGCTATTTCTTCATCAAAATTTATAACTTGGGTTTTAAGATTTTAATATTTTGTAGAAGTTTGTTATTTTAAATAGGATAAAGATTATTATTTTACATCTAATTTATATATGCAAAAATAATTATTTTGTAATAATGTGTGTTTAAATTATCTTTTGAACCATCTTTAAAATTTTAAATTTAAATAAATATTGTATATGATAGAATAATTCTTTTAATTTTTTTAGAATTTAAATTTAAATTGTATAATTCTATTTATAATAGTATTTTCATTCTTTTAAACATAATATAATTCAAGTAATTTTAAAATTTTCAACATTTTTACAAATTTCACTTCTAAATGGTTATACTTAATTGAGTTAATTCCCAAAATGGTCATCCGACTATGACCTGCTCTTAAATTGGTCATATGACTTTTAATTGCACTTGAACCGACTGGTGGATGCGTGTTGACTACATAGACCTGAAAAAAGCCTACCCTAAGGACCATTTTCAGTTACTAAGAATCGACTAGCGAGTGGACGAGACGGCTGGTTGTGCACTATTAAGCTTCATCAAATCTTTAGGCATGCGGAGGATGAGGAAAAGACCGCCTTCATTACACCGAATGATGTCTATTGTTACTGAGTAATGTCTTTCGGGTTAAAAAATTCGGGAGCCACTTATACCCATATGGTGTCCAGGCTGTTCAAGAGCCTAATCGGCAAATCTATGGCCGCCTATGTGGATGATATGCTAATCAAAAGCAAAGAAGAGGAGGAACACATGAAAGACCTGATTGATTGCTTCAGCATAATGAGGAAATATAACTTGAGGCTGAACACGAAGAAGTGCGCCTTTGCAGTTAGATGAGGGATGTTCTTGGGATACATGGTCACTAGGCGTGTGATTGAGCCTAATCCTGAGAAGGTTAAAACAATCCGAAATATGCAGCCTCCAAAGAACCTGAAGGAAATGCAACGCTTGACTAGACGGCTGGCGACCCTCAGTCAATTCCTATCCAAGTCGGCCAATCGAGCCCTACCATTCTTTGAGGCTATGAAGAAACAAGAAGGCTTCTAGTGGACGAAAGAGTGCTAAACCGCTTTCGAAGAACTGAAGAAAGGCGAGGGAAGTCGGGACAGTAGCAACAGCATTTGAGCGACGCCTCACAAGGCCGCCAGATGCGTCTTCGTCTTCTTCCAAATCGAGTAGGCCCATTGTAGAGCCCCTAGCCAGAGCTTGCTGATTAGCGGCCGATCCCAAGTACTCAGAGTCCAAATGAATTTGTAGACCGCCATCATGTCCCGTAACTTGCTAGTCTAGAACTGCGTCTCCCTGGTCAGGTACGGGGGTAGCTAAGTGCTATTGTGCCCTCATCCAAAATAGTCGGGAGCCCGTAGTTTTTCGGCTTGAAGCCTTCGTAGCAGCTGGCCAGGGAAACATAGATCGTCTTCTGTATATCCACTAAGCTTAGCTGATACTCTTCGCCACCCATCTCAATTGAGAACTTCAACCCCTCCGGAGTGGCCACCCAGTCCTTAGCGATGTGCTCAGTGCGCTCTAGGGCATACTGCTCGGCATCCCTTTGGAACTCCTTTGACCCTTTGTAGGTAGTCAGCGCAACCAGGCGGGCAGTTTGAAAGTCCAGCGCCAACTACTCGTTGCGTCGCTGCTCGTCCTAGAGTACAGAGTTGGCAATAGCAAGCTGGAAGTTCAGCTCCTCCATCTGCTTGTCGTGATCCGCCTGAGTAGCATGGAGAACCTCCATCTCAGAGAAGATAGCCTTGTGGCATCCGCTGAGTGCTAGTTGGGACATTAGAGACTACGAGCAAGGAAAGAAAAATTATAATAAAAAAATGGTGAAGTATGGAAAATAAGAAGAATGCTTGGGAGAAGCGGGTACCTGGTATATCCGATGAGCGGCCCCGAGCAGAAGGTCCTTGGCGTCTAACCCCTCAACGGAGTCCAGGTCACTAGGGAAGACAACATTGTCTAGCCAGTCGCCCACAGGGTATTTGCCTTATGGATGGCTTCATTCTCATTGGCATCTGGGCCGACTAGTACCCTTTTGGCAGCCAAAGGCTCGATCGTAACCTCACAGGTCATTTCCTCCCTGACCGACGAGTAAGTGGCGCAGTCGAGGAAGCTAAATCTCTGCTTGGTAGATACGGTGGCCTAGGCACTGACACCTGGAGACCCACAGATGACTAGTGGTCCCAAGCTGCGTGCACTTGGGGGTGGTGTGGAGCCAGAAATAGCTACACTTTTTCCTTTCTCGGCGGCAATCAAGTGGGCTAGACCCTGTGCGCAAAGTAGTGCCTTGCGATCCGTTATGGTGGCAGAAGAAAGCGATTGATTGTCCTCAAAAGAAACAACAATGGCTTATTCGGCAGTGACCATGGTGGAACGAGCAAGAGGACAATGGGTAATTAGCTCGTCGTGCTCAGACTCCTCCTCTAAGCCGTTGAACGACCAGCGGCAGGAGGTTAGGAGGACATGGTGACCTCCTATCTAGACGATAAGAAGAGGTTGCCCACATAAGAGCAAAGTCGAAAGGACGGTGTGGGGCAGCCGGCCTAACAAAAAAGAACTCCTCCTTCCAGCCCTTATGGGAGGAGGATTCCAGCTTGTCCAAAAATTTGCAACCATCCCAAGCACGAATTTGTACATGCCCGGGAGCCACAGTACTGACCGCAATTAGGCAGAAAAGCTTGTGGAAGAGGACAAGAGAAGCCTCCCTCTTGAGGCGATGAAGGATGTCAAGGAAACTGACAGAAGCCGATGCTAATTGCGCACTAGCTGCCTAGGCACCAACCCGTAGTAATTAAGGAGAGTGTTGAGAAATGGGGGAATGGGTAATTGGAAGCCGCAACGAACCGATTGGTAATGAATACCAACGAAACCACCTTCACGTGGATTGGTGATCGATCGCTGACCAGCCTCCGCCGCCAAGCCCAACAGACGACAAGCATGAGCATAGTCGATGGCGGAAATGGAGGAGCGACGGGGAATGGGTTGCTCCAAGTCCTCAAAGTAGCCGAGGTCTGTCCATGACGGCGGCTGGACGGCGAAGAAGGGATAATCGGAGAAAAAAATGGCGATTAGAGTAGCCAAGAATGAGAGGAAAGCGTTGGAGGAAGAAGAAAGATTGAAAAGCTAGAACCCGACCCGAGAATACTGGTACCTAGAACCCGCTGGCTGACCGAGCAGGGAACGGATATGTAGCCCAGGTTGTGCAAATTTGTGTAGCTAAGTCCAAGCAAGCAGTCGAGATGCGGTGTCTGACTGGATGCATACCGAAAGATGGTTACCTTGCGTAGAATTAGGAAAACTGAGGCGAGATTTGGGGTTTTTAACCTTAATTGGAATTTGTTAACTCCCATATCAGTTATAAAGCTCTTAAAATGCTTTCCTAGGTCATATTTGTTAAGTATTTTACTTTTTTTCTTTGAATAGTCTTATTATTTTTGTATAAATACCCCTATGGGATCACATTGTAAGGGAGCTCGTTTTATTCTTTGAAGTTAGAATACAAGTGCAATTATTCTCTTTCAAAGTTAAAGTATTATTCTTTAAGTTCTACGGTAGTATTGGCCAGCCGAAACGGTTGTCTCAAAGCTGTAAAACCAACAGTGACTTTTGCGGAACCAGTCAAAAAAAATGAAACTAGTCGAGGAAGGTGAGAGATCATGGTTGTTGTCTCTACTCGACTGAGTGCAGATCTACACTTCGCTACATTGCAAGATTGATAAGCAGGAAGACTGTCCATGTGCAGGCGGTATTCAGGCGAAAGAGTCGCATCTGACTGGTTTACTTTCTCAATTCGTTGCTCAGCAAGAGCTCACGAAAGTGAGGGACTAGTGATGGATACTCCCGAGTCGGTCACCCAGCTTGGAGCCCCCCTGGTATCTAGAGTTGGCTGACCGACCACCTTTTCCAATGGATGCGCCAGGTTCAGTCGCCAACCAGTCCACCTGTCGTAGGTAGTGTAGCGGTGCCCGATTGGGTGCGGCACTCAGAGGCGGCGAACCGAGATTTGCTGAGGATCTTTCCCAGATTTGGAGGAATACTTTTCTTTTTCATATTAGGCAGCAATTATGGTGGTTTTGGCAGTTTAGACAACCTTCCTAAAGTCAAATTTGTTAAGATCTTTTTGTTTTCCTTTTGGAGGTTTATTATTCTTATATAAATATCCCTAGGGCCACATTGTTGAAGGTTCATATTATAATACAAGAGCAATTACTCTGCCTCATTATCTGCAGCATTTTTTTTTGAAAACCAAAGCAAATTTTCATTAACTAAATAGAGTCAAGCTCCAAAAGACGAACAAGCGAGGAAAAAGGAACGAAACAGTCCATACGATCAGACATGAACAAGGCCTCCCTATCAAGGAAATGGGCGACCCTGTTCGCAGATCGTTTAGCAAACATAAAGCTAAGATTAACAAAATCCACAGCTATTTTCCTAACATCATCCATAATCAGATCAAAAGAAGTCTGCATAGTAGAATTCTGGATCCTGTTGATCACTTTCAGCGAGTCTGTCTCCACTTGCACCTGATCTTCATTGAGTTCCTTCAACCATTTTAAAGCCTCCTTAACACCCATTGCTTCAGCTTCATCTGGTCTGTAGACACCATAGTAGGGGATTTGTCTTGCAGCAACAAAAGTGCCATCTGCATTCCTAAGCACCATATCGAACCCCATCTTCATGTTTGCGAGGTCCAAAGTTGCGTCGACGTTCAGTTTCTTCCATCCCTCAAGTGGTTTGGACCAACGGGGCAAAGGTTGAGGTCCCGTGGGCAGCTGTTCATCTCCACCATTTGCCACCTGCCATTCCTGCAAGAATAGTTGTGCCTCACGAACAGTAGCGTAGGGTGGTATAACAGTTCTGTTCCATAATTTCTCGTTCCGTGCAGCCGAGATCTTCCAGCAAGTGGTGATTAGCCGACACAGTTGATTGGTTTGAAGAGAAATGAATTGATGCTCCAACCATTGTGCTAGAGAGTGACTGCCACCATAACTAATCCCACCCAGTAAATCCCAGCATTGTCTTGCAAAAGGGCATCGCACAAACAGATGGAAAGCCGATTCATCTTCGAGTGCACATAGATGACAAGTTGAAGGGAGCTGCACCCGCTTTAATCTCAAAAGATCAACCGTTGGGAGGACGTCTGAACACAGCTGCCATAAAAACACCTTGATCTTAGGGGGCAGTTTCAAATTCCACATACTAGTCTAGAAAGGAGTCTGTTGGTCCTGCAAGGATCTCTGAAGCTTCCTATAACAGCTCTTAACAGTATAATCACCATTCTCATCCGCCACCCAAATCAACTTGTCCTCCGGCTTACTATCAGCAATGGGAATGTTCCAAATAAGAGCTACGTCAGCCGGATGAAAAATGTCCTCAAGAAGGTCCACATCCCAATCGGTTTTGTCCATAGTCAAGAGATTCTCCACTTTAGCATCGCTCAGGTGATCTGCCAAAGGAGTTTGAATGTAAGGGGAGTCATTATTAGGTAACCAAGGATCATTCCAGACAGAAATGGAACCACCATTCCCTACTCTCCACCTACTACCACTTCTGAGAATATTCTGTGATTCTAGTATACTCCTCCAAATAAAAGGACTCCCTCCTATCTTAGCATCCAGAAAACTATGCCTGGGAAAATATCTAGATTTGTACACTTTTGCCACAAGAGAGTCAGGAAAATTAATCAGTCTCCAAGCTTGCTTACCCAAAAGAGCTATATTAAACTCACGAATTCTCCTAAACCCCAAACCACCCCACTGTTTTGGCATACACAACGCTTCCCAGTTCTTCCACCTTATACCCCTGTTTCTCACGCCCTCGCAACCCCACCAGTAAGCATTCATGATTCTCTCAATCTCCCTGCCCAATTCCATTGGAAGAAGGAAGACACTCATGGCATAAGAAGGAATGGCTTGAATGACATTTCTAAGGAGGACTCCTCTACTCGCTTTAGACAGAAATTTCGATGTCCAACTCTTAATCCTACCCACAACCTTTTCACGAATAAAACCCAGAATTTCCCTTTTATTCCTCCCTACCAAAGACGGTAACCCCAAGTAACTCCCACTCAGATTCCCTTCCCTCATTCCCAGAATCTCACACACCAACTCCCTCATATCCCCAGCAGTATTTCGACTAAAAGAAACAGTGGACTTCGAAAAATTAATAGATTGTCCGGATGCACAAGAGAAAGCTTGAATAATCTCATTAAGAATAATACATTCAGCAGGGGAAGCTCTACAGAATATAAAACAGACGTCCGCAAAAAATAGATTGGTTATAATGGGGGCACCCCTGGCAACCGACACCCCATGAATCAGACCTTCCCTAACCTTTTTTTGGATGGCAGCATGAAAGGTTTCCAGAACAAGGATAAAAAGATACGGAGATAGAGGGTCTCCCTGACGCAAACCCCTCTTAGGAAAGACAACCCCCACCTCTCTTCCCTCAATCAGAATCCTATACTCAGCTGAGGAAATTAAATCCCAAATAAATTCCACCACCCATTCAGAGAAGCCCATCTTAAGCATTATGGCACGAACAAATTCCCACCGAACTTTGTCATACGCTTTGCTCATATCTAGCTTAACCCCTGCAAAACCCATATTTCCCTACCTCTTTCTTTTCAAGTAGTGATTAACTTCATATGCTACCATCACATTGTCTGTAATCAACCTACCCGGAACAAAAGCTGTTTGAGACTCAGAGACAAGGGCTGACAACAGTGGTTTAATACAATTAGCCAGAATTTTGGACACTAATTTGTAGAGGATATTGCAAAGGGCAATGGGGCGCAAGTCACTCATACTCTCTGGCTTAGACTTCTTGGGGATTAGGATAATGTGAGTGAGTTTAAGATGACCTAGGAGACGACCTGAACTAAAACAATCATTACAGAACTTTAGTAGCTCAAGGCCAAGGATGTCCGAAAAACACTGGAACAATAATATCTGCAGCATTTTATTATTGTTATTTTCTTTATTTTACAATTGTGTTGGCCCACCATTGACTATCTCGTGACCATAAAACTAACCGTTGTAATCGCCGATAGTGCTTCTGATTTGAATCGAGCTGGGTAGAACTGGACACTTGCTTCAGAGTTAGTATCGTGGATGATGAGGATGATGATGCCAATATCTCCACAAATTTTAAAGTGAAGATGCGTAGGATAAATCACATGATAATTAAATAAAAAAATTTAACTCAATAATAATACGTAGGATATTGAATATTAAGTAATAATTTTCGAGCAAATACCAATTTTGGTCCCACGACTGTTAGCAAAATGACAATTTTGGTCCACTTGTTTCATTTCTACCAATTTTGGTCCAATGACTATTGTTTTAGTACCAATTTTCATCCACGACTATTGTTTTAGTGTCAAAATTTATCTCGCCGGTCACCCATCCGTTTAAAACGTGCAAAAATCTAAAATTGTTAAACGTATTTTCATCATTTTCAACTTAATATCTTAATTTGAGTATGAATAAATGGATTTAAGTCCTAAAATCGATCAAAATTCGCAGTTTTTCTCCTCATTTTACCTTAATTTGAGGAGGAGAATTGTGAATTGTGATCGATCTTAGGGCTTAAATCTCTTTATTCATGCTCAAATTGGGATATTGAGTTGAAAAGGACGAAAATATCTTCAAAAATTTTAGATTTCGGCACGTTTTAAATGGATGGGTGACCGGCGCGATGAATTTTGGCACTAAAACAGTAGTCGTGGGACCAAAATTGGTACTAAACAATAGTCGTGGGACCAAAATTGGTAGAAATGAAACATGTGGACCAAAATTGTCATTTTGCTAATAGTCGTGGGACCAAAATTGGTATTTGCTCAATAATTTTCGTATGGAATATAATATTACTCAAGAAGCACAATGCGGTAATGTATATAATTTTATAATAAATATATATTTAATTGCAATTTCTCAAATACATGCATCATACATTTCATTTCAATGCCTTTTTGCTATTATGTATGAGAATATTTTTGTCTTTTTCTTTTCTAAAGTTTAGTCAATATGACCAATATTTTTATTAGAATTAATAATCGTTTTGGTCCATCGAGTATGTTGTAACTATCAAATTGGTCCTGAATTATCAATTTCGATCAATTTAATTCTTAATTATTGATTTCGTAACCGATTTGATTATCTGTCAAACTAATTGAGGGCCAATTTGGTAATTACATAAGACCAAATCAATAGCTAATAATGTAATTGACCAAAATTGATAGTCTAGGGATAAAACGGTCATTAATTCTTTTTATTATTATTATTGTAAAAGATATTTGTTTGATTATAAATTTAAGACTATAATAAAATAAAGTTACTCGGTTGAGTAATTGACTTAATGTGCACGGGCGCACGGGTCAGTCTAAAAGGGTGACCTGATATTGACGTCAGGGTCAAAACCGTAAAACGCTTGTTCTTTCTCATGGGCGTCCATGATGGTTGTTGTGACGAATACATCTTGATATTGCGCTTATACCCATCTACTTTTCTTTATTTTCTTTTTCATCCCCAAAGTTTATTACTTCTAGAAATCTTTCCTTGTAATTTTTGGTACGCATCCATGACCCAAAATTAAAAAATAAAAAATAAAAAAAGCATAGTGGTTATTTGACATGTGAAAGGCGTGGCAAACATCTTTTATGTCCCAAGTGTGGTAGTTAAAATATAACAAGTAAATTATATTGCATATTTTATATTTTTTGAAATTGTCATGTTTTTACAAGATGATATTTATTTTATACTTTCTTAAATATTTATATCGCAGAAAATTAAGTCTCTACTATCAAGGTTTGAACATATGAGTACCCAAAAAAATTTATGACTACCTAGTTGAAATGATAATTGTGATGTCATCACACTACATGGTAGTCGACTATATTTCATATTTTATATAAATAATTTGTTTGACCAATTTGATAGAATGATAAATGTAATTTATGATAATTAATTTAACAAAATTTTGTATATTTATAATTGAGGATCTGAGTTAATTTCAGGAATGATCCATTGACTATTGACATTTACTAATTTTTATCATTGATTTTTATTTGGACAAAAAATGGTCCATTGACTATTGACATTTACCAATTTTGATCGCAACTTTCAATTTGATCCTAAATGGTCCATTGACTATTGATTTTGTTCAAAATTTTGTCCTCCAATTAAATATCCATTAAGTAAACATTAAATTTTTTTTTGAAAGAAGTAAACATTAAATTTAAGAGTAATAATGTAAAAATTTACTTGTTCTTGAGATTTGCAAAGTGGGTTCATAAACTTAATACATTGGGTTCATCAGTACTGGGAATGTAAAGAACCAAAATTTTACATTATTTTCATTTAGGGTGTGTTTGGAAGTCATTTTCCGGGCTTCGGGTGTTTGGGAACACCTAGAAATGTGGTCAACGGAAATCAATTTCCGTTGACCACGGAAAAGAACCCCATTTTGGGGGAAAATGACTTCCCCCAAAATTATCCGGAAGTCATTTTCCCCCATGGGAAAATGGAAGGGAGGGACGGCTGCCGTCCCTCCCTTCACTTCCGGCGGACTGGTTTCCGCCGCCGGCTCTGGTTTCCGCCGGAAACCAGGCAGCAGGCGCCCCCCCCCCCCCCCCCCCCCCCNCCCCCTTTTTTTTTTTTAATTTTTTTTTATTTTAAATTAGTTATATGTATAATAAATTATTATGTTATATATTTTTATATTTTAAATAAAAGAATAAAATTGTATAATTATATATTTCTATTCATTTTCCACTCATTTTTCAGAAAATGAACCAAACACCTAAAGACAGTTTTCCAAAGTACATCCAAATACGGAAAATGAACTCATTTTCCGGAAAATAACTCATTTTCCAGAAAATATTTTCCAGAAGTCATTTTCCTGTGTTCCAAACACACCCTAAATTTAATTTTTATCATATTGATATTTAAATAGATGACCGAATTTGAAACAAAATCAATATTCAACGGACCATTTATTATCAAATTAAAAGTTGATGATGAAAATTGGTAAATGTCAATAATCAAAAGACCTTTTATGATCCAATTGAAAGTTAGAGATAAAAATTAATAAATATCAATAGTTACCATAGTGGGACTATTCCTAAAATTATGACATATCGATGTTGTTCCTCAAACAAACATAAAGGGAGGATATCAGTGTTATTGTATCTAATTTGGCTAAAATTTGAGAAAACAAGCTATAAGAAAAATTTGAAAATAAATAAGATCATAATAATTTATATATATAACTATTACGAGATTGCTTATAATATATCGAAAACGCATATATATAAAACTATGTCAAAGACCTTGTGGTCTAGCGGCACCCGATTACACCTCCACATGAGAGGAGGTGGATTCGAGCCCAGTCGGGGGTGTTCGAGCCCAGTGATGGGGTACTACATTGTAACAGGGTCAACAGTATTAAGAATATATATATATATAGAAAACGCATAATTATACTTTACCCAATTATTTTTTTTTGAAAACTACTTTATCCAATTATTAATTAGTCATTTAATCATAAATTTCACAATTGAACATGCATTGAATGATAATACTCATACTCAAAATTTTAAAATTATTCTATAGGTGACGAATACTCTCAATCAACCACACAAGAACTTGTGACATGGCATTTGCATTTCAATTACATTAAAAGCTTGAAATTTTAGATAGAAAGTTATAAATTCAATCTTTGACTGCATTGAATAATTTGAATATGAAGGAGAATAATAATAATCATTAAAAGATCACATTTTATAGGGAGAAGAATATTATAAATGTATATATACGCATGACAGCTTAACTGGTCAATGATCACAAGCTTAACTGGTCAATAATCACAGACATAAAATCATTCGTTGATTAATTGAGTCACCATAATTTTGTTTGGACGCGATGTGGTGACGCTTGAGATAGGCAATTCCAACTTTTGTTACATGAAAGGTATGGGTTTGGACATAAACAATAAAAAGGATAAAATTTTGGGGTCATTTGAGAATAAGATAAAAAAAAAACTCCACTCGGTTTTTCTCTTTTTGTATACAATTTGGCTTCTTGGCTGCGCTGCGTGTGGACTCCAGTCTTCCCTGCGCCTTCTTCTTCTTCTTCTTCTTCTTTCTCAAATCCTCCTTTCCATTCTCATCCACCCACACGAGCGGCACAGAAAACGGATGACTTGTGAATTGCGATTTTGATTTGCTAGCGTTTCATTTCATTTTTCTCCTCAAATAATCAGTGAGTTTCCAGTTTTCTCTTACTCTTTCCATTTAATTATTCCCCTTCTGTTTTGATCTCGAGCAATTTAGAATCCCCCCTGTGCAAAGCTTTGATTTTATCAAATTTCTGAATTTTTTTTAGGATTAAAAATTTGTTATTTATTTATTGTGGCTTAGTGTATGTGTAATTATTGAATACTGAGTGTTTTAATTTGGGTTGAATCTTTTGAAAGTTTAATCAGTACACATGAATTTGTTCATTTTTGTTGTGCTAAATGAATTGTTCTATGTGGCTGTGTACTATTTAGCATGCTTGAGAGGTGAAATGTCAAATTAATTTTAAGGAACATAATTTTGAAAAGGTTTCATTTGTTGAGGAAAGGAAGTGTTTCCTCTTGAGACATGGAGGCAATGGAATTACTTCTAATCAGTTTGTATCAAGCAAACAGTATTATTTTATGAGAAAATTGCAATTTTTGGTCCTAAGTTATAGAATAATTGTAGGGTTCGTCCCTACTTGTTGATCGTGCTCAGTTCTCATCCTTAAGCTATAACTGACGTTGCAAATTTCGTTTTTTTTTTTTAACAAAACATTAAGGATGAAATTTGCAACGTCAGTTATAGCTTAAGGATGAAAAGTGAGCACGATCTGACGGATCTGTTAGAGAAAGGACGAAATTTGCAACCTAACTTATAGCTTAGGGAATGAGAAGTGAGCATGGCCAACAAGTAGGACGAATCCTAAAATTACCTTACAACTTAGGGACGAAAAGTGCAATTTTTTCGTAATTTTATTTAGAATTAGTCCTGTTGCAGCTGGTGGCAGATATTTTACTTTTGTGTTTTTTAGTTTATTATGCTGATGGTTAAGTGTATTATGTTTTTTGTATTTCAGTTTTCTGATTTGCATACGATAACAGCGGCTGGTGGGCTTGAGTTCGGTATCGTAAACATGGTTGCTGAGTCTTGGTTTCGTAATATTTGGAAAACAAAGAAGAAGAAGCATGGCAGTGCTTCCGAGAAGCAGCTAATTGGAGTTTTGGCGTTTGAAGTGGCGAGCTTGATGTCTAAGCTGGTTCATCTATGGCAGTCTCTTGGTGATAAGCAGGTGGCGAGGTTAAGGGATGAGGTAATGAATTCGGTTGGCATCAAAAAGCTTGTATCAGAAGACGATGTTTATATTGCGAGGCTAATATGCCGTGAGATCAATGAAAATTTGAGAAATGTGGCGCTGGTTGTTACTAGGCTTGCAAAGAAGTGCAGCGATCCGCTTTTGAAGAGCTTCGAGCTAGCCTTCAACGAGCTGCTTAAAACTGGTGCTGATCCATATGGATGGCAACTCACGTGGAAGAAGATGGACCGAAAAGTTAAAAAGATGGAGTGGTTTATGGAGATCAACGCGAATTTGTACCAAGAAATGGAAACGCTTTCAGATCTTGAGCAGACTTTGAGGAGAATGAAGGGTAATGGTGATGCAGATAACATTGTTTTAGTTGAATACGAGAAGAACGTTTCACGGAAGCAACAGGAAGTGAAGTATCTTAAAGAGGTTTCTCTTTGGAACAGGAGCTATGATTACACGGTTTGTCTGTTGGCAAGATCGGTGTTCACTATATTCGGTAGGGTCGGGAATGTTTTTGGAATCAATCCTGCTGGTGATCAGGAAGTGAAAAAATTAAAACTTCTTGAATCTGATCATATTCATCGCAGCCAGTCAGTTGCACATTCACAATCATCTATTCACCCGACTGAGAGTAGTCTCTCTAGATTTTCTTCAGAACCCATCTCGAGTCTTCTTACTAAATCTGGGCCAATTCCAAAAACGACCAACACAAACGCCTTTTGTTCAGGCCCTCCCCAAAATCCTACTTCCACAGCACACCCGATTTCTGGAGGAAATAAATCAGTTAACTTCTACTCAGGTCCGCTTGGGATGTCAACAGAAAAGTCTCGTACAATCGCCAGACCTAAAAAATCTGGCATTAAGTGGTGGCAGTCTCATGAACATTCGGGGAGTTTACTAGGAAAAACCCAAATTTCAAAAGCCAATAAGTTGGGCACTATAGGACCTCTGAAAAGCTGCGTTATGGGTGGAAATGGTCCTCCGGTGAGTGACTGTTATCTAAATCCAGTCGATTCTTCTTCTGGAGCTTTGCATTTAAACCAAGGTGTTAGTATGGACATACCTGTACAGAGCAATTCGGTTTTCAGTAATGCATTCAAGTTCGATTCAAAAAGAAGGTTGATTAACGCACCTCCTGACAGTCTCGGGGCTGCTGCTTTAGCACTGCACTACGCAAATGTTATCATCGTAATCGAGAAATTTGTTGCATCTCCGCATTTGATAGGGCAAGATGCTCGAGAGGACCTGTACAACATGTTGCCCGCTAGCATAAGAGCAGCCCTCAGGGCAAAACTAAAGCCATATGCAAAGAGTTTGAATTCATCGGGATATGACACAGCTCTTGCAGAAGAATGGAACGAGGCAATGTTGGGAATATTGGAGTGGCTTGCTCCGCTCGCTCATCACATGATCAGATGGCAGTCCGAGCGAAGTTTCGAGCACCAGAGCTTTGTTTCGAGAGCAAATGTGCTCCTTGTGCAAACTCTTTACTATGCAAACCAGGCAAAAACAGAAGCAACAATCACCGAGCTCCTTGTTGGTTTGAACTATGTGTGGAGATACAGCAGAGAGCTCAACGCCAAAGCAATCGAGGAATGCACCAGCATTAGAACTTTTGATGACTATTTGGATGACTAACATCATCTCAAGGGGTTAAAGGGGCATACAACATCGGGAGGGCCTTTCAAGAGGTGCAGTAAGACAATGTTCGTCGCCTGCCTGCCTTAATGGGACGTGACTTCTCAACATGTTCGCCATCTGCCTTAATATTCAGCTTCAGTCCTTAAACCGGGACGTTCGGTACATCACAAATTTGTTGCAATGTAAAATGACATATCTTGTGGCGTCCAAACATCCGCCCAGCTTAGCAAGGGAGCGGGACCTAGTATCTAGCATTTACAAGAAAATTTGCCCAATTATATGACAGCAACATTTGTTTATAGATATTTACACTTGCATGTTCTTTATAAGTTTTTAAGTTCACCAGGTTAGGGATGGTATATATATATGTGTGCGCGCGCACCGAATGGTTGAGTTTCATTGATTGATATATACAAAAGTTGAAAGTTTTAGTTACAAGTAATAATCATAGTGATTCTCATCATCTTATTCTGTCATATATGTGATTGTAGTAGTCTTTGTTTAATGTTTCAAAAACAGTGTACAGGTACTGGCTCCCACTCTAACACAGTTTTTGATTCTCTATTGGGTATTCCTTAACCAAGAGCACTATTGGGCTGAAGCGGGTGATAGGTAAAGTCCAACACTGTCTTTCGAAAATGTGATAACTATATATAAAGATATAAAGTTGCGTTTTTGTTGTGAGCTATATAGCTTTTGGTGTAGTGGACTCAACCCGACTTGCTATCAAACCAGACACTTCTGTCGAATATTTCGTAGTCTCAATCTCTCACAAACACAAAAGAAAAGAAATACACGGGAAAGTGCAAAATAAATTAAGAGTTATATTATGGCTCTGTCAAAATTTGATCACTATTAATTGTTTGGTTAATAAGCTTTTTGTAACTCCAAAATGCTAAAAGTCAAAAGGCTACTCAAAGCAGCATTTTCAATTAGCCTTTTGAGAAAAGAAATTATACCAAACAGCTATCAGCTAACAGCTAATTTATCAAATAATTTTCTACAATCAACTAATATTATCAACAAATCATACCTTCTAACCCAAACAGCCAACCCAATCAGCCAACAGCCATTTACCAAACAGGGCCTATATGTATTCTAAATTTTTACTCCCTCTATTTTACTCCTTTTTCTATTTGGGATTCTTAATCTCTCAATTTTACTCCTTTTTTTTTTTATTTTTTTATTTTTATGTGAGTCCCGTTACAAGTGTTTACATTTTGAGTGTGAGAGTAAAAGTTAAGAATAGAGAATAGAAATAAAATGTTTACATTTTGAGTGTGGGAGTAAAAGTTAAGAATAGAGAATAGAAATACGCGTAGTATTGCAACCTCGGATATCGGTCAAAGGTGTGAAATCCAACTAACAAAGCAAGTTGAGTTCACATCAGAGCACGTTGTTTGTACCAAGTTTACGGCCGTCTTCTTTGGTCAACATGTGGCGGCTAGTGGTGGTGATATTCAATTGGTATCCTCTAAGAACAGAACAGCAGTTAATATAGTTAAATGTGTCTGATCGGGATTGTCTGTCCTCTTTGGTCAACATGTGATGGCTGAAGGTGTTCAATTGGTATACTCTAACGGCAAATTACACTATGGATCAAAATTTACTATGCATTATCAACCCTGATATGAAATAATTATGTATTTTCAGTTGACATACTTTGTACCTACAGTTAACAATTTACGTGTCTATAAATAAATTGAAGACACATAACATAATAACTACATATACATAATATGTTAATGGTAGTTAATTAACATATTATGTTTTTGTAATTATCATGTTATGTGTATTTATAGGCACATAACGGTTAATTGCAAGTACACAATATGTCAACTGCATACATATAATTTTTGAACCAGGGTCCATAATACAAGATGGATCCTAGTCTATGATATAACAATTGTACTATTACAACACTCAACATAGACCAACAAATTCTCAAGGGCTAGCTAAGTTTAGTTTGACCGATCATCGTAAAGTCTTGTTCTAATGATAGTGTGGGAGTTCGAATCCTATTGGAGTACATTCTCCGACACTACGACTCGTAAAACCTAATGTATTAAAAAAAAAACAAACATAGACCAACAAAATTAAGAGTTATACTACATGTCATGTAATTTTCATTCTCTAACATGTTATGTTGTTTGATCAGACAAATTTGTTTTCTTTACCTTTCCATTTTGCTCGAGCAATACATATCATGTGGCAAGATACAAATTTCTTGAAATACAATATATATATATAGATTTTGGTTCAAATGCGGCGGCGAGCTCCGGTGCGGTCATGCAGCCTAATCAGCACCGTCCAATTTCATTAATCATACTGAAATTCGCTTATGTTTAAGTGGGGTTATTATGGTAATTTTAGTATTTATATTACATGAATTGGAATGGTGTATTTTAGTACATAGTGTGGTGCGTTTGAATACATGTTGTGATGCGTTTTATTACGTATGTTGGTGCATTAACTGTGTTGTAGAATGGTGTGTTTTAATCTATCCGTTGGTGCATTTTCATATGTAGAATGATGTGTAACTGCGTTGTGGAATTGTGTGTTTTAATACGTCGTCTGGTGCATTTTAATACATTGAATGGTGTGTATTTTAACACATGTGTTTCTAATAAGTGTGGTGCATTTTAATACGTATAATGGTGCATATTTTAGCACATGTTTATAATGTGTAAATTAATATGTGTAAATAGTGTATGCTTATAATCTGACATGAGGTACGTTGTGGTACATTTTAATACGTAGAATGATGTATTTTATTAAGCATATTGATGAATTTTAAGTGAATAGACGCATTTGGTATATTGTGTGGAATGGTGTGTTTTATCGATCCTCTAGTGCGTTTTAGTAAGTAGAATGGTGTGTTCTGTAACATATATATATTGCGCGTTAATTTGATGAGTTGATATGATCTAATGGCTGAAAATAGGCCACACGGCCACACCTACTGACCAGGCCACACCTGAACTCTACCCTATATATATATATATATATTTATTTATTTATTTATTTATTTATTAATGAATAAGAACATAATAAATGTATAATTAGTAAATAATATATTGCCATTGTAAGTTTGCTTTAAAAAGATGTATATTCGTTGAACCTGTAATGATCATTTTGTATATATACAAAACAAAGGTCATGAACATACTTTGATGCATGCACTTCTTCTTGTATTCCTGGTAGGTGTGTTGCAATTTGCAACTTGCAAGTTAATAAGTTGCTTTAAGTTAAGATTTTCAATATCAATTTGATATAAACTTATAACATGTTAAAAGACTGGTAAACAATTTAAACCCATTGTAAGAGTTTTATTTTTTTATTTTTTAAAAAAGTCTTTTAATTTATTGACTAAAATTTTAAAATAATTACATTGTGTTTTTTTGAATAAAACTATTACAATGCAGTATCTGTTCATAACTACTTTCTCAACCTATTGAAGCACAAGAGTTAGTATTACTACCACTGAGGCTCAAACCTACCACCTCCCGTATAAAGAGAAGGGTTTGATGCCACTGAACCACAAGGTCCTTGGCAATTACATTGTGTTATAAATATTGTTATTTAGTGGACATTATTAGGCATTATTATGTAATAGACATATTTATGTCTCCATTATGTTTCCGATATGGTTTAGAATTATATATACTTCCCATGTATTATGTACAAATGGTTGCTAGTGGAATGAAATGAGGATTATCTCATTACATCTTTGTCTACTGTACTATTTGTCATTCTTTCCCTCATATTTTCTCCTCTACTAATGGCCAATGGGCACAATTACAACACGTCAGTACGCTCTTTCATTGAAGGATATGTTTATTTTTCAATTAACATTCCTAATTGTTCAAATTGCAAATAATTATATATTTGCACTATGAGATCATGTTGATATGGTGTATATGATTTAAAATAAACATGCAATTTGTATTTGTAAATTATGAATGTTTGTATATATGCTATGATATATAAATATGCTTTTCTCTGTAGCATACATGAATTTACATATTCGCAAACCATCATCACTATTAACAATAGTATTTAAATAAATACATTTTGTATGAATGTACATGAATAACATGTATACATTCTGTATGATTATATGCATATATATTCTCTATGTATATATATTTTGTATGTATAAACAAAAAAGTATATATATATTTGATGGTTTTCCGACCTATAGATGGTCGGCCGGCGGGCCAATACAACCGGAAAAACCAAGAATAAAATATCAAAACACTCTTGATTGCCTCTCAAATCTTTGTCTTGCTTTCTCTCCAAAAAATGTTCCCCCTTCTCAAATGATTGAACAACATTTTATACTAGGCACCTGGTCGTTACACATTTATTCCCTACTTAATAATACAAATTAATATCCATAAAGCGCATTTAATGTACTCAGTTATGGATCTTCAATCGTGAATATCAGTTGATCTTTCACTGTTTCCTGGTCTCACAGGTTAAGGTTTCTCAGATGTGTTCGCTTCTATATACGTCCGACCGAGAGCTTCAAACTCTCAGCCTTCCTTCCTGACGCATCCGGTCATCTGATCCGAAAACCTCGATCTCCCAGCCTTCCTTCCGACTCGTCCGTCCATCCAGCCGAGAGCCTCAATCTCCCAGCCTTCCTTCCAACTCATCCGGCCTGCCAGCCTTGGCCTCAGTCGGGCCGTAAGCCTCATTCTTTTGGTCTTCCTCATTCTACCGCACAGAAGCTTTCCTACTGCTTTACTCAGTTCTACTCTTCATGACGATCGCTAACCCTTACTCGTCCATCCATACTTGCTCCGTTCGAGTCATCCACTCGGCCGGACTTATATCCCATCATCTAGTCCCTCACTTTCCTAGGTTTAAAGAAGTGCAACATGGGAAAGTACATGTTCTACAACTAGATCCGTATCTGTATCTTTCCTTTCCTTCCATCAATCAAATTCCTTACTTCACTCGATTACCAAGGAGATCTTACCAAATCTGCACTCTGGATCTTCCTTCTATGACACGCCGCCCTTTCTAATCTTCGTCCTTTCCTTATATCGCATTTGCCGGCAATTCCTTCATCCTTCACCAGTATAAATAGCCCATTCCATCTTTCCCTATTGTCTCATCTTGACTCATTTCTTGCCTTTTTCTGTAGGTTACAATGGATAAAGGTAACCCTCACACTGAGACCCCGAAACATCGCTCCAAGCGTTTGGCGGAGCAAGCCCGGCTCGAAATGCTCCGCCAACGAAAGATTGCTCATGGAGGCCATGGGGTTGGTGACACCCGAGAGGATCCCTTTTTCATTCCTTCTGATGAGGAGAAGGAAGCAATCATCTTGATCCCTCCCAAGACGGAAGTTTCTTCCCCCATCAATCCATACTATGATTCTGACTACCTAGACTTTTTTGCAGAGATGGAGGCTATGGCTGAAGAGCCTCCTGTGAACGCCCCACCAATGCCACTCCAAGTAGTGGTGCCTGATGTGAACTCTTCCCCAACTCCGGTTCTCGCCTTGCCATGGACTAACCCTCCGTCTCTTCTCACTCCTCCGGTGCCGACTTCTGTAGCAGGAGATTCACCTGTCGAAGTCGCCTTCCCGACCTGGCTCGAGAAGTAGAGGAAGACCTTCTTCTAGTACTATGTACAAGCTTGCTAGGTCCCTTGGGGCAATTTTGTAACCGGCCGGGGCATATTAATAAATAAAATACTTATGTTATGCCCTTACTCTTCCTGGTCATCACTGATCGTACTGCAAAAGCCCCTATTATCCTTCGTTCCCAATACGGGATACCTGCTTGCGTTCTCTCGATCCTTGACCATCTGTTATTCGTTCTCCATGGAATTTTTCCTTTTTTCGAGGAGGCATGGTTGACCGAGTGCCGACTCCTATTTCAGGACTCCGGCCAACCAACACACAGACACTATGACTTCTATTTTCCCACTCCCTTTTCAGGGAGGCACAGTTAACCGAGTGTCGACTCTTTTTTTAGGACTCTGGAAACCAACACACCAACCTTATGACTTCTTTTCCCACTCCCTTTTCAGGGAGGCACGGTTGACCGAGTGCCGACTCATTTTTCAGGACTCCGGCCAACCAACACACCGACCTTATGACTTCTTTTCCCACTCCCTTTTCAGGGAGGCACGGTTGACCGAGTGCTGACTCATTTTTCAAGACTCCGGCCAACCAACACACCGACCTTATGACTTCTTTTCCCACTCCCTTTTCAGGGAGGCACGGTTGACCGAGTGCCGACTCCCGTTTCCGGACTCCGGCCGACCAACACACCGACCTTATGACTTCTTTTCCCACTCCCTTTTCAGGGAAACACGGTTGACCGAGTGCCGACTCCTTTTCCAGGACTCCAGCTAACCAACACCGACCTTATGACTTCTTTTCCCACTCTCTTTTCAGGGAGGCACGGCTGACTGAGTGCCAATTCCCTTTTCAGGACTCTGGCCAACCAACACACCGACCTTATGACTTCTTTTCCCACTCCCTTTTCTGGGAGGCACGATTGACCGAGTGCCGATTCCTTTTTCAGGATTCCGGGCAACCTTTGCGATCCCCAACCCTAAAACTCAACCGTCTAAGCTCAGTCATCATAACCCCTTCTAACTTCCCGCATGTTACTATTTCGGAGCCATTAACTTCCTACGTACGTTTCACGTCTATTCGACGTCACTTCATTATGATCTCACCGCCCACGTGTCACCATCTCCCTCGATGTTATTTCTCCTATAAATACCCCCCTTTTACTGTTTTACTTTTACCTTTTCACTCTTTTACTTTCCGGCGAAACTTCCGATTTTGCTCTCACTTTTCCAGTGCTACCTTGCTTTTCTGTTCATTTCCCGGTGGCCCTCCAATCACGTTTTCACCCTGTCGTCCTCTTGCTTTGATCTTGCCTTCTTTCCCAACTTTCGTGTCAGCCAGGTTGGTTTCCTTTCTCTTCCTTCCATGTCTTCTTCTCAAAACCGCATTGGGGTTACGGCGAACCCCAATGCTTTTACTTCTCTCAGAGCGGCGGGAGGGGCCTTGTCCTCCGCCCCTTAAACCCACGCCCATTCGGGCCGTCACTGTTTTGCCTCTGAGCATTCAAAGGGCCACAAGCCTTTTTGAAGATATAGGCCGCCCGACTGGCCTTCGCTCTGTTATTTCAACCCGCGAGCTAGAAGAGGCCCAATACCTGTTGGGCCCAGTGACAGAGGTGTATGCCCCTCGCGATCGCTACATTTTTTTATCCTCCGGCTGGGGTGTACGTGGGAATCCATTTACAATCCATTCGTCATGGAATCCGCGTACCCCTAAGCCCATTTGCTTCACTCTTCTTTCGCTACTTCGCACTCTATCCGGGTCAACTTGTCCCCAACTCTCACTGTCTCCTTACCTGTTTCCAAACCCTATGCACTAACTTCGGCTTTGAGCCGACCATAAACCTATTCCTCCAACTCTATTTGGTCAATAGAGTTGGGACCACCTCCCCAGGTTTTATTCAAGTCTCCCAGCGAGGAGGGAGCAAATTTTTTGACGGACTGGTCGACTCCATAAAAAGGTGGAAACCAGTTTTCCTCTTTGTACGCCCGTCTCCTCGCTACTCTCCCTTCAATTTTCCTTTGGCCTGGGGCCCTCTTTATTCAAATGTCTCAAAAAGCCTCCCTGCGACGAAGATACAACCAAGTCGGCCGAAGTTCTGTTGGATTCAGGCATCCTTCAAGTCAAAGCCTAGCCTAATCTGGCCGCCCTTGAAGCAGCTGGCCTTTTGCCTGAAGGGGCGGCTACCAAAGGTGACTAGCCACCTCTCACAATTTATTTGATTTTTCTTTCATACTTTTCTGACCGTATTTTCATTACAGGCGACGACCCGGAGCCGGCTCCTGAGGAGGAGGAAGAGGAAGAAGAGGACGAGGAAGTGAGTGAAGAAGCCATCACAGACAATCCGAGCGCCTCTCCCCTCTCTCCATAGATGTCGAGCCGCCATGCCCTCATGAAGGAGCGCACAAGGAGTCGTGCCTCCGCCTCCAATCCCATTGTCATCAGCAGCTCGCCGACTTGTTCTGCAGACCCTTCGCGCACTCGCCAACCTTGCCGAGTCCGGCCTCCCCCGGCTACTAGCTCTGGTTCCAAGCATCCTGCCAAGACTTCTCTCGAAGCCCCACCCGCCAAAAAGATTGCACTCGGTCTCAAGGCCGAAGCAGGTGAGGGTATCTCTCAAGGTACCTTTCCTATGCACGACTGGCTGGACAAGGTGATCTTTCCCAAGGATGCGGCTCTCTATGAGGCCTTCCCCACCGAGAAGATATTCGAAGGCGTCTTGCGCTACCTCTACCGGGTAAGCATACCTCTCGGCCCAAAGTTGTCTTTTGAGCCTTTCCGCACTAACTCATACTTCTTGATTCATATTTGGTAATAGGCATTGGCTGTTCAGTCGGAGATGCGGAATTACGGAGGAGGATGAAACCTCTTCTGGCGGATGCAGAGTCGATGCCGGCTCTTCAGGCTAATTACCAGAAGAGTCTGAAGGAGTTGGATGACTTGTCGCTCCAAGTGGGTCAGCTGGAGTCGGACCTAGAAGCCGAGAAAAGAAAGAATTTTGAGGCCGCGGACTTGGCGGTGGCTACTTACAAGTCTTCTCGGGCTTTTGAGGAGGATGTCATGGCGTAGGCTCGTTCAAGGCTAAGGCTGCTAGCTCTCGAGTGGCTGGACTCTGAGGAGGGTAGGCTCTATCTAACGGACTTGGGAGAGGAATACTACCATGTTGGATCATTGGAAATGCAGAGAAACATCTATCCCGTTCTCCTAAATAGGGACCCGACTTTTGACCCGTGGAATGGGCCTCCCGCCGCCGTTAGCCGCTCTTCCTTCTCGAATTCCTGCTACCCCCACACGTCAACAGGGGGCCGGAGAAACCGCCAGGGTCACTCCGGAGAGCTCAAGTGGAGGGCAGATTCCGATGGATCCTTCTTATCTGAATTCTGCTGCCAATCTGACTACTCTGGCAAGGATGGATCATAATCCTGTCTTTTCAATTTCCAATCTGACTAAGGAGGAAGAGTCTATTGAGGACAATCTTCAACGCCGTTCTCGCCTTCGCGGAAACATCAGTGACCCTCCCCCTACTGGCCTAACGGAGGGGGAGATAGCCGGTGGCAACCCGGAAGCTTAGTTAACTTCTATCGTCTTTTCTTTTTGAACTTTTTGTCAGGGCTGCTTTTAATAATAGCAGGCCTTTTATAATTATTTTAAATGAACGACTTCTTTCCTTTACTCTTGAACCTTTCTGCTTGTTATGCCTTTGCTTCGAACTTTGGACTCAAAAATCGTCTGAATCCCTCAGTAATCTGCTACTTCCTACCTGGGGACAGACTACCAAACTCCTTTGTCCAGGAGTGACCATGGATCACTTGGACTTAGGTTATCTCAACCTAGCTCATTGAAGCAGGTAGATTGCCAAACTCACGCGTCTAGAGGTGATCATGGATCACTTTGGACTTAAGTTATCTCAACCCGACTCATTGAGGCAGGTAGACTATCGAACTCACTCGTCCAGAGGTGATCATGGATCACTTGGACTTAGGTTATCTCAACCCAACTCATCGAAGCAGGCAAACTGCCAAACTCACTCGTCCAAAAGTGATCATGGATCACTTGGACTTAAGTTATCTCAACCTAGCTCATTGAGGCAGGCGGACTGCCAAACTCACTCGTCCAGAAGTGATCATGGATCACTTTGACTTAGGTTATCTCAACCTAGCTCATCCATTGAAACAGGTAGACTGCAAGGCTTCTTTTGCGAAAAAACTCAATACTTCATTAATCTTAAGAAACTTTCATTACATTCTTCTAAAGCATAACCTTTTACTGGAAAAATTTCTTCAGATGGACCGCATTCCAGTTTCGTTCTATCTCTCGCCCCTCCATGGTTTCTAATCGGTAAGTCCTAGGGCGAACTACCTCTCGGATCCGATAAGGACCTTTCCATTTGATTGCGAATTTTTCTCCTTGGTTGGGCTGGCTAGCCTTTCTATCTCTCAAGACCAAATCTCCCTCTTGAAACTGTTTTTCTTTCATCCGCTTATCATAGTAGCGCTTCACCGATTGCTGATACTCAGCCATTCGTCCATAAGCCGCATCCCTCCTTTCTTCCAGAAAATTCTTTTCTATTTGCAAACTCACCTCATTCTCATCATCATCATACTGAAGCACTCGGTGAGTGGGTGTAGTGATTTCAGCGGGTATCTTGGCTTCGAACCCATAGGTTAGGGAGAACGGGGTTTCTCCGGCGGCCCGACGCGGAGTCGTCCGGGAAGCCCATAAAACTCGGTCCAACTCATCGACCCAGACTCCTCCCAAATCACTTAATTTTCTTCGAATTCCATCCACGATGGTTCGATTAACGTTTTCCACTTGTCCATTGTCTTGGGGGTAGGACACGGAGGCTTTCGTGTGACAGATCCCGTATTGCTGACAAAAATCCGAGAAGGGCTGGCAGTCAAACTGTCGTCCATTGTCACTAACCTAATGCTCAGGAAGCCCAAAATGACAAATGACTTTTTTCCACAGGAACTTCCGGCACTGGAACTCGGTAATAGTTGCCAGGGGCTCGGCTTCTACCCATTTGGTAAAGTAATCTACCGCTACTACACAAAAACGAAGTCGTCCGGGTGTTTGAGGCAACGGACCCACAATTCCGAACCCCCATTTAGCGAATGGGATAGCAACTGTGATCGGGGTATAGAAAGAGGTTGGCCGAGTGTCCGTTCGTGCGAAAGATTGACACACCGCACACTTTGCCACTCGATCGATACAATCTTTGACCATCGTCGGCCTGTAATACCCATGTAACACTAACTTGCGTGCCAGAGTATGAGCCCCTTGATGGGCTGCACAGATTCCTCGATGCGCTTCTTCCATGACCTAGTTGGCCTCGAAAGGTAGGAGGCAGCTTAGAAGCGGTCATCCGAACGATTTCTTATACATATGCCCATTCACCAGCACGTAAGTCGGCGATCGTCTTTGGATCTTAGCCGCCTCGGCCGGGTCATCGGGAAGATCTCCCCTTTCCTTGTACCTCTTGATTTCCTCCATCTAGAATATTTCAGGGTGTGTTTCCGGATCTATCTGTTCAGTAACACAAGCGATCTCCCGGGCGGGTTTGGGATCGATACTGGCTTGATGGACTCGCTCGGTCTGATAGATCCTCAGAAGATGGTCCGGTATTCCCCCCAGAGCCATCTTAGATAAGATGTCCGCTTCAACGTTTTCTGCACGAGGCACATGTTCCAATTCATAAGCGTCAAACTCCCCTAGGAGTCCCTTAGTGACTTTCTTGTATTGACTGAGTCTTTCATTCCTCGCCTCGGAGGTTCCGGTGACTTGTCCGACTACCAAACGGGAGTCGGTCTTAATTCGAATCTTCTGAACTTGAAGGGTTTTTGCCAACCGCAACCCTCCTAACACAGCCTCATACTCGGCCTAATTGTTGGAGACTTTGAATTCATATGAAATAACTTCGTGGATCTTGAATGCAATACTTTACGGGTTCAGGGATTATTTAACATTTTTATAGGTTTTAGTCCAGATTAGATAAACTAAAGAAATAAAAATGCAAGTAAAGAAAGAGAACCCGAACACAGGAATTGATCACGCAGTTCGGAGCTATCACTCCTACATCTGCGGGGCTACTCAGCTTTTGCCCAATCCACTAGATGCACCAAGGCTTACACAAGTTGGAATACAACCCAAACGTACAAAGGTTCACTACCAACACACAACCTTCAACATCTACTTTTGAATTGACAAAACTGCAAGCCAAGAATTCTTCAATTCTTCATCTTAGCTCAGCAACAACGACAGCTTCAAAGACAGTGATAAAACTTCATTAAATCTTCAAATGATCTTCTTAATATTCACGTGTGTATGCTCTCAACTTGTATTGTATGGAAAAGGTGAATATTAGAGCTTCAAGTGCCTTCCTTTATATAGTGCAGCATCCTTTAACAACCTTCACAATTTTAGATCTGAAAATCTCCTTGAATAAAAGAGAGTCACAACCCTTAAAATTCTGTTAGCCACACAATTTGAATTGGTGGACTAATTCCTTGCAGTCTGAGACAGCATCTGCTGGCACAGCTTCCTCTTTAGCGGACATACTGACTTACGGTCCAAAAAAAAAACTAATAAAACCTAGATATAGGCTAAGTGTATTTTTGACAAATAATGTAGCCAATAACAACAGGACCATGTATCATTTGTACACTTACATAATATTTTAACGAGTAATACAGGCGGAAACCTTCCGTTGTGGTCAACATAATTCCCCTGCCACAATGATATGAGAGCCCCTAAATCCTCCAGGCCTGGCCGCCCCAAGATCATGTTCTGCGAGCAGGACAAGTCCACCACCACAAATTCCATCTCCATACTTCGGAGATTCGGGTATGTACCGACTTCGACTGATAGACGAATGGACCCTTCCGACTCAACCGAGTCCCCAGTGAAGCCGGCTAGAGGTGTCTTTACAGGTACCAACTTACTGCGCTCTAATCCCAACCTTTCAAATACCTCTAGGTAAAGGACGTTCACGTTACTACCGGTGTCCACCAGAACTCTTCGTACCACGGTGCCGTGTGATAAGGGTATATTTGGTCATATTTTTACCCCATATTTAAATTCATTTCTACCACTTAACATTAATATTATGTTCATAATTATACTGATTTTCTTCATTGAGATAAATAATTGTAAATTGACCAAAGTTGATGAAGAAAAGATAATTGAGCATGTTTTAGTGTTAGAATGGGGCGTATGACATCTCTAGTCTTGCTTGTTTGTATTTGTATTTAATTGCCACCCAACATGACAATGTTTAGTGGTATTTGTAGGATGAAATGATGAAGACAAAAAAAGTGATGATGGAAAGTGGAGATAAAAGCATAAAGAATTATATTATATGTTTATGATGGAAACATGTGGGAGCAAAATATGGAGGAATATTTGGCCAAAAGCATAAAGCATGAAAGATGGAGGAATTATTAGCCGAAAGCAAAGAAAGAGAGCAGAATTTCTGTATCCATTCTGCAGGCTTTCGACGCGTCGAGAGGTGGGCTCGACGCGTCGAAAATGCCCAAATCTGGGCAGTAGTTTCGCACTGCATACTCTCGACGCGTCGAGAGGTGGGCTCGACGCGTTGAGAAACTAGCCCGGGCGTGAATTCGGCAGTCCAAAATTCCAGTTTTGCCCCTGCCTTTGCCCAACTATAAATACCCCTCATTTCTCCATTCTTCAATATCCAATTTTCAGTCTAGACTAGTCCCTTCCCCTCTTCTCTTTTCCTTTTCTTCTCCTTAAAAATGTAGACCTCCAAGTGAGGCTTGTTTAGTAGTGTAGGAGTAGAATAGGATTTATTTTGTAATAAGAAGAGGGATGATACAAGGTTATGAGCTTAAACCGATGGATCGAGGGGAATTTCTTCCCTTTCTTTCCTTAATTTACCTTGAGCTAACCTTGTATCAAGATGCTTGTTCTTAAATTTATTTATATTTGGATTATGAATTATGTTTATGTCTAGATTGATGTTTGTTCTTTATTTATTATGAATTGCTAGTTTAACTTCTATGAGTTGTTGTGTGCAAGATTTGTTATTGAAAGTATGTGATTATTGGATCCAATTGCATGCTTGTTTGTTGTTGTGTCACGATGAGAATCGGGCATGACTAGAACACTCTTGCCACACCTATGATTTATACAATGCGAGAGCTTGATAAATTGTAGGGGGATTTCTCGACTAATCTTCGGTTCCTTCACTGGCGAGAGCGGGTTGGAATTTAGAAGTTAGCCAAAACGGTTCCTTCTCTAGTGACAAGGGTTGGAATCTAGAGGTTAGTTTAGGCTACCTCCTCACAACTTGTGGGATTAACTTGGGTTTGGGAATGTTGATTTGCTTAGGATCTTTAAAACGAGCCTCGCTTGTAGACTACGAGAGTAGATAACTTGCGGTTTGGCACACTCGGGTAGATCACGGGAGTGGCACCGGGGACCTTAGTGCATTTTCTCCATTCACAAGGGATATAACTTCTTTTCTACATTTGTTTGACACATGATAGACATTGACCCGATCCATATCCTTACATATGTTGCATCTTATATATCTCTCTTCATTTGTTGCTTTTATTTTTGTTATTTACTTTTTGTTGTCTTAATCTCGTTATTATCGAACTAGCTTCACAAGAATCAATCCGAGTTAGTGCTTGACCAACCATTCCCTGTGGATCGATAACCCTGGAATACTCCGGGGTATTTGCGTGTACCTAAAAGCTACAACCACCGTGCACATCCATGGCAATAACCAAAGCATCCTGATGGGGATGTTGGCCCCTGGGTAGGTCTTCATTAGTAAATAAAATGGGTTCTCGACATACCTTCTTTAAGTTGTCGTCTCGTCCATAGATGGTCCCGACGTATAATTGTCGAGCCCAAGCTTCGCGGGAACTTGACGAGTCTCCACCTTTCGGTCCCCCCACGATCATGTTGATGACAGGTTTGTGTTTCCAATTGGCCTCCTCTTCTTCAGAGGCGGGTTGCTTCCCTCGATAAGATCAGATCGTGGTTTCGATCTTTCTAGTTGTGGGTACAGCCTCCACTGATTGGGCGAGGGCGGTGCACCCTTCTGTATCAGCGCCTCTATTTCCTTTCTCAAGTAAGAACACTCCTCCGTAGTGTGCATGGCCAATCGATGATACCGACAGTACTTTGAGGAAGTTCCTCCTAGCAGCAAGACTTCAAGTTGATCACCGGATTTTAACGGTGGAGGTGGAGGCAACGAGCTCTTCACTTCTTGGACGGGCTAGGCCATTGTAGGCCGATAGGGGGGTGCGCCAACTCTTTCAGGGACCCGCCTCCCTTCAGGACGACTGGATCGCTCGGAGTCAGTCCGACTTCGTGACTCGGGTCGAGGTTTCTTAGAGCTCGACCCGGCAACCTCTCGCTGCCTTTTTTGCTTTACCGCCTCTTCAGTGTCTGCTTGCCGGCTAGCCCTCTAGATGGCCTCCACATATGTCTTTGGGCAATCATTGTGAAGGTCAATGAATAGTTTCCCCGCGCGAAGGGATCCCATAAAGAATGTGATGGCCACCTACTCGTCCAATCCTTCAATAGTTTGTACCTCCTTTTGCCATCGGGTGAGGTAAGTTTTTAGAGCTTTTCCTTCGTCTTGATGCACTCCGCTCAAATGAGTCAGGTTAGGTTATGGCTTGATGTTCACCGCATAGTGGGTGAGGAATTGGTCCGCCAAGTCGTTAAAGCATCTGATGGAACAACTCGGCAAGGCTAAAAACCATTTTTGGGACAGGCCTTTAAGGGCAGGGAGAAAAGCCATGCACATGAGCGGCTCCTCTACCCCTAAAACCTGCATTTTCTCCTGGTAGCTGACTAGGTGTTCTCGGGGGTCGCTCGCCCCGTCGAAAGTTGCATGTTCAGGGATCTTTATATCCGTAGGAGCCCGGTAATCTATAATTTCGGTGGTAAAAGGCGAGGAAGTTAACAGATTTTCGGCGGAGGGTCTAACCTTTCCTTCGAGTTGATCTTGCAAGTTTTGTAGCTTTCGCTCAAATCCTTCCATCTGACTTTTCTGGTACTTAGGCTCGACTGGAGACTCCACACTACTTTCAGATAAGGCGGGCTGCATTCACCGCCAAGCGGCCGCATCTCGACGCTCCTGACGGTTACCACTCAGGCGTCCTGGGTTATTACGTTGTGTGTTCTACATGGGGTTTCCATGCGGATCACTTAGGCGATCCATGATGGATCGAGCCGCCTCTCGGCGCCTACCGTCTTCTCGACGGGGAGCTGTATGTCGGTCGCTCCTCTGGTGTCCCTCTTGTTCAGAGGCCCGGAGACTTGCAGTCCTCTCTGTTACTGGACGCGCGGTCTCGTCACGATCGTTCACTCCTTCGTTGTTTTCAAGCCGTCGCCTCTCAACCTCGTTGATTACTTGGACCACGATTTGTTCCAAATTAGCCGGCGGCAGCCAACCATTGGCTCTATCGGCCGTTCCATCGCCTGTCTGCGACTCTCCTGATCGTCGGGAACTCTGTCGACTCAGCTGCTCTCTCAGGTCTTGTCCATTTGAACGGCCTAATTGCTCTCTTAGGTCTTGTCCATTCGAACGGCCTAATTTCTCTCTTAAATCTTGACTAATGGGTCGAGCTAGTTGCTCCCTTAGGTTTCGGCCGTTTTGGCGACCAAGTTGCTCCCTCAAATCATTTGAGCGGGGCCGCCCGCCTAGACTTATAGCTTTACTCCCTCCTGTCATTTACTCAGAATAAGGCACGTAACTTTTCGTAACGTGCCCCATAGACGGTGCCAGTGATGGTTTTCTGACCTATAGATGGTCGGTCGGTGGGCCAACACAACTGGAAAAACCAAGAATAAAATATCAAAACACTCTTGATTGTCTCTCAAATCTTTGTCTTGCTTTCTCTCCAAAAAATGTTCCCCCTTCTCAAATGATTGAACAACATTTTATACTAGGCACCTGGCCGTTGCACATTTATTTTCCTACTTAATAATACAAATTAATATCCATAAGACAGTGGCACCGATGTAGACGTCGTAAGACTTGGGAGCTCACCGCCTATACAGACGCCGACTTCCTCCTCCTCCAAATGAATCTCAACGTATCCGTCAATCAATCCTTACACATCCATCCCAAGAATTAACAAGAATAAACGGTAAACCAGTGGGGCCTAACAGCTACAGAAAAACGCATGCAAAACAAGAAACGAAATTCCAGTGAGGAAATTCGTGAAAAAGCACCGAAGTAAAAGGCATAAACCCTAGATACCAGGGAGGTAGAGAGAAAATCCTAGATACCAGGGAGAGAGCTCAATAATAATAAAAGTTTTTAATTGCACTATTTTTCAAATTTAAAGAATCTGATAATAGTTTAAAAATTATTTATATTTTTATATATAATTTGAGAACTTTATCCAATTCTTCAGTTATATATTATAAATTTATAAATATTTTTTTAAAAGGTGTAAATAGGGAAATTTTTGTTAGAACTTCTTGTTAAATTATAAATATTACCAAAAATATACTCCCTCTGTCCTATTTTACATGTCCTATTTATTATTCATTAGTCAAATCAACTCCTTTATTGCTTACTCCCCCCGTCCCGAATTGGATATCTCATTTGCTTTTTGCACGCTTTTTAAGAAATTAAAGTAAATGTGATATGCTTTCCAATTATGCCTCCACTTTTTCACTTTTGTTTGGAAATAAACACAATAAAGAAATGGTAAATTGGAAAAAGTGGAATGATGGTAATGTTCAATTTTGAAAAGAGAACAATATTTTGGGACAAACTAAAAAGGAAAGTAAGACAGGTAAAATGAGACAGATGGAGTATTATTTTTAAATTTAAATTTGTGTGTGTAATAGTACTTTTAATGTAATTTGTAAATATATAAATTTTATATATTAATGTTAAACTTAATATTATGAAAAATTAGATTAAAAATAACTTCAGTCAATCCTTGTTAAATGAATCAGACAACCAAAATGAGACGGATGTAGTAATAAGCAGCGCCTGGCCTAATGATTAGGCGTCTAACTTCACCCCACAATTCTCAATTGAAATCCGATACAGTTAGATCAACTTGAACTGAATGCCCTATTTTTAGTGAACTTTATGTTGAGTTAATTTTGATTTTGACTCATTAATTCTTTCGTTTTTATACTTTTCCCTTGTAATTTTAAAATTGGTTAGAGTTTATATATTAAATTAACCACTTTTATTTTAATGAAATTGTATTTTCATTTTGAATGACTTAAACAGCTACTCTCCATCCTTTGGATAGGGTAGTACAAGAAGTAATTTTTACGTAGTATAATACTTAGCAGTTAGTACTTACCCTCACCTATAGAAGTGTCAAAATGATGAACTAGCTCAAAACTCGATCCAAGCTTGGCCCTACCTATTTGATACAGGGCTCGAACTAGGGTTAGCAAGATTCACAGTCGTTATATCGTGAACCATATTCCAAAAACGATACCGTTTCTTAAAAGAAACGATTGCTGTCACATCTTAACAGAACCCCATAAATGAAACTACAGTTTATCTTACTCCAGAAATTCCATTATTCTAACACGAAGTACATTATTCTAACTTAAAAATACATTATATAATCCCAAAATATTCATTATTCTTAGGGGTGGAATAGGCTAGGCCCCTTCATAGGGGCCTACGGCCTGACCTACTTAGGGCCTGGCCTAGCCTATTTAGTAAAAAGGCCAGGCCTAGGCCTAGTTAGAAGCCTATTTAGTTAAATAGGCCTAGGCCTATATTTAAAAGCTTGGCCTACAAGTCTACATGTCAAGCCTATATATATATATATATATATATATATATATATATATATATATATATATATATATATATATATATATATATATATATATATATATATATATATATACATATATATATATATATATATTTATTTATTTATTTATTTATTTATTGTATACATAACCTAATACCCAAATGCCAAATACGACTTACTAATTAGTACAGTTACTACTGCTATTATGCTAAATTGCTAATAATTAGTGTTACTAATTACTAGTAATAATAATTCTGCTAATTGTTAAGTGTTTACAGTTTACTAGCAATTAGTAAAGTAGTAATACTAATGTAATATGAGTCTACTAGTAATTGATTGCATGATTTATAGATTTGTAGTAATACTAGTAATTAGTAAACAATGTATTGTTGAATTGTGTATTACAAACATTTACTTATTAAACTTGTGGTGTTGGATATTGTATTATGAAATACGAACTTATGGTTTTATCATTCATTATGAAATATGAACTTAAATATTTTTTGTAAATTTTTACAAGTATACTTCAAAAGGCTTAAAAATGTAGGCCTTAAATAGGTTCAAAGCCTATTTAGGATCTATTTTGGAGCCTTTTTAAAGGCCTAATGTTAAATAGACTTTTAAAAAAGCTTCAGGTCAGGCCATGCCAACTGTAGACTCAGGCTTAAGCCTAAAATAAAGCCTACATACAGACTCAAGCCTAGCCTTTAGATTTCCATAACAGGCCTTGGCCTAATTTTTTAAAGCCAGGCTCGACTTAGCCTATTTCCACCCCTAATTATTCTAACACGTGCACGGAGCAAAGAATTTTTCTTTTTTAACATCAAAACAACGTGGACCGTGTGATCCACATAGCTATGTAGAATGGACTTGCAGTGGTTTTAATTAGAAAGTTATATTATGATCATTTTCCTATGTGCGTGTAAAAATTTAAAAAAAAAATAAAAAAATAGAACAATATAATCCATGAACAAATAAATGGACGAATGAAAATGAATAGGGGACATTCAGTTATCATATGATCATTTTCCTATGTTACATTGAAGTATGCATTCCAAACCGTCCACATTATTCACCTCAACTAAATTTACCCTATCGGTAAAGGTGTTATTTTCCAGCTAGAAGTGCATTTCAACTTCATATATATATATATATATAGCTGGTAAAGTGAGAATGTAATGGCACTTTCAACACCCAAAAAAAAAATAAAAAACCCAGAATGTGACCGTTGGGAGTAATCAGGAGCTATTTATTAATTCAATTTTCTCATTTCCATCTTTGCAGAGAAGAAACCTAGTCTGCTGCGTGATCTTCTGAAATGGGAAAACCTCTCCCAAAATCAGAAGGCGGCCCCTCGAATTTGGACCTTATGAATGAAGCAAAATTAATGGGACGACTACAGCAAAATGCAGAACATTCAGGAGAAGTAAAACTTGTTTTGAGCATGAACCCGAGAGAACAAAATTGAACTATACGCTATTATAGCAGAAGCCGTTGAATGTCAGTGAAGTTTGAATTCAGAGCTGCAAGGAAAGCGCCTGCAAATTTGATATGGATTACTTTTCAATCACGGGAATGCCATGTTACAGAAAGGTATAAAGTCGCATAATCCAACCGACGACAGTTCAAAAATGGAGAATTTTGATATGGTCCCCCGCTAAATTAAGGGGCATTGTGACTTACCTCCAACCTTCCCATCAAACACGCGATGATCAGCAGATAGGGTCAGATTCATTTTTGTAACAACAGCGGGCATTTCAATTCCTGGAGAGAAGTTAGATGGTTACTAAAAGATATTGAATTTCAATTGAAAAAAAAAATAGTACTATTTCAGAACGTTACCATCGGGACCAACAACTGGCTCAACAACTTTATTCCCTCTACCAACGGCAAGTATGCCAGCCTGAGGAAAGACAAAACTTCGTTATCAAAACTGATCTAAGAGTATCGCAGACAGGTGAGTTATAACATCAAACACCAAGGACCTAGAAATCCAGATGAGGGTCATATGTCCAGTCTATACATTAAAGAGGTTTGCAAGAGAGGAGAAACCTGAGGGGGGTTAATGATTGCGCAAAAACGGTCCACTGGGAACATCCCCAAGTTTGAAATGCTGCATAAAGAATGCGTGCAATTATTTTATGACACTGAATATAAGTTCCTAATATGTAATAAATCAGAACCTAGTCCTCAAATCGAATGTGATCAGCTTGTTTTACCTAAAAGTCCCGCCTTGGAATTCATTGGGTTTAAGCTTTCCAGTTCGTGCTTTTTCAGCAAGTTCCTTAACCTGTGCACATGAAAGATGCAAAGCTAAATTAGGCACGTGCCTGAGTACTGAATACTAAAGCAAGAAAATAGAAACTCTCTCCTGCCAAACAAAGCGAACTGTGCACAGTGCACCAAATACATAATTTTTTTTTGGGTTTCCACCGTCAAACACAGTGACTAATCCTCTGGCTGAATTGTAGGCACCTCTATTGGGTGGGAAAACTGGCCTAGAGATTTAAGGCTGCTCCATACCCACAGCCAATGGTCAAACCCTTGACGTTTGGTTAAGGATGATGGATAAGTCCCTTCCACTCAACCACACCCCCAGGTTCCAAATACATAATAGTTGTAAAGGCAAACAATTATTTCTCGTTAACCATACCAAATTAAGTTTCAAGAATCACAACTGCAGTATATGATAACTTTCACTTCTTTCAGTAAAGCTCAATAGATGTTTACTAGATCCATTGAAATAAAAGTTTTTGTGAGCAATCAAAATGCAGTTGCAGGCTTGCAGCATTTAACCATACTTTACACACACGTTAAAAAAGGAAATAAAGGAAGGGCAGTTCACACTTTGTTCATTAATACCTCTAAGGAAATTGCAGATATTGATTTCTGATCCGCGTTCCTAATAATAGGAGTCATCAATCCCTGGAAGCCAAAATAAAACATAATAAGAGCAAGGCCTTTTATAAGGAAAATTAATTGGAGCGAGTGGCCGTTGAATTACCTTTTCAGTAGCAACTGCAATTGATATGTCAACAGAATCACACAACACCACTTCACCTTTTCCAGCATCCCAGTATGCTGCCACAGAAATAGAAAGTAAATATTCAGGGAAGTGGCACATAAAGCACAGAATACATAATCCTTGAACATGATAGCAAAGCTAAGTGTTGGGACTTGGGAAGCCATACACTAAACAGCTTTAGTGAGAGATGGCATTTGAACAATAGCAGATATCCAATTTAATCAAGAAGTTTAGTGTATAGAGTAAAGTAAAAAGGACTTAGGGTCTGTTTGGAAACACAGAAAATGACTTCCGGAATTCATTTTCCGGATTATTCCGTGTTTAGGTATTCAAAGAAAATAATGTCAAAGGAAAATATTCATTCTAGTCAACAGAAAAAAAAAAAAAAAAAAAAAAAAAAACTCAATTTGGCAGAAAATGTCTTCCTAGATTTTTAGTCGGAAGACATTTCAAAATTCTTTATTTCCCTATCTCTCTCATCTCTCTTCAAGAGAGTTTCCAAATTATTATTATTACCAGCACCACCTCCACCACCACCACCACAACCACCAACACCACTTATTATTATTATTATTTTATAACAAATAATTTGATCATTTTTCAAGAAAATGAACCAAACAAAAAAAGTGTAGTTTCTTTAACTTTCAACCAAACAGAAAGCGATAGTTTCCTAACCTTCAGCCAAACATCAAAAAATATTTATTTTCTGGAAAATGAGTCGTTTTCTGGAAATCATTTTACGGAAAACATTTTTCAGGATTCCAAACGGACCATTATATTAAATCCAAATTGATTTTTTTATACATTTCACATGTTCATAACACCATGTTTATGACAATCACAAAACTTCAAATCCTAGGTTGACCACTTTAATGTCATTTCCAGTTGTATAATGGTCTTAGCATTTGTCAATTTAAAACGAACTGACAAGAGGAAATCTTCCACATAATCATGGTACTGAAATTCTGAAAAGGTTTCAGACCAGACCAGAGCAAAAAAAAGCCCGAGTGCAGGAGTCCATAGCATGATTCACTTTAAAAGGCAAATTGTCACTTCACAAGAATCATGCTTACCATGACTATGCTATACAGTTTATGAATGTAAAAAAACCAATTTGATCAGTTAGAAATCATGTATAACATCATACCATTTGCTTCTGGAACATTTTTTAGCGCAATGGCAACAACTTTAATGACAATGTCATTCACTGAGACTTTAGCATCGTACTTTTCTACAAAAGAAGAAATTATGATAGAAAGGATATAATAATTTCATGAAAAGTGAAGGTTCTAGTTAGATATCTATGTTCTTTACCTTTAAGTTCCTTTCTGAAGGAAAGAAGAGAATCCAGCATAACATCTGGTAGGGAAAAAAAAGGTTAGTTCAGAAGACATTAGAGAATAAGTATTTTTTTTATTTTGTTTTCTTTTGATTTTAAGCAAGCATGTATTACACAAACTTAAGAATTCTGTGGAAATTTGTTGCACAAGTCAATTAAATGTGGAACCTGTGGATAAATATAAATGAGGTGTAGATTGCTTTGATTCCAACAGCCTAGATGCTATCACCTGCAAGCCAAAAATTGCTTTTTTACATATATTTTGGGATCAATTAAAAACCTGTCAACTTCTGTTATTCAAGGATGAAATATAAGTAATCCATTCAATGTTATGTTTGCAGTATTAGGCATTTTCTATGTTGGGTGATACTAAGTACACGGGAGTAACGGCATCCAGAAGGAGCTCTAAAGAGATGCGAGCACATGGAGTGGTAGAGCAGTGCATAGAAGTTAACTGAAAGAATCATTGAAGGTGATGAACTCATGTTAACCTTGTTTGAGCAGCTACTCAAAACAAAATTTGACTTTAAAGCAGAACAGAATTAACCAATTTAAATGACAGTATTCCATTAAATGGAGTTGCATGAATGTCCACATATTCTTCCACTAAACAACTTCAACAAAACGGGCTTGCATGAAGATCCATTGCATATCAAATATTTTAATTTTGATGCTCTACAAGCAAGCAAAAGCAACATGAGGCTTACTTCCAACTTCCTGTACTACCTTATAACATACAAGCCTAGAATTCTCAAAAATATTTTTGTTTTAGATGTCATTCCCTGACTGTAGGGCATTATATATAATATAATGGTTGTGAGTCTTTCGGGGATAACAAATATTTTCTCGTAACTCTCTAAGCCTTGAAATCAGGCATTTGATAGAGAAGAACAAACCCAAAAGGCAAACAACATGAGCAAAAATGTATTGATCATTATTTATCAGATACAGACATGTAGGGAAAAATATATTACTTAAATTGGCTTAATAAAGTAAATTACCTTGCGAATCTGACTGTTGGGAAAATCTTCATAAGAATCTGGTTGCTTTAAATCAGACTTTAACCCAACTGATTCTGATGAAGCAGTTTGGGGGTGAGTCTGAGGTGATGAACGCATTGCTGCTTTGCCTGAGGAGATCTTGGATGATCCTATTCCGGACTTTATCGCTGCTAAAACATCTCCTTTTGATAGAGTCCCATGAGGACCAGAAGCTGGAATTGATGACGCATCTAACCTGTGTTCTGAAATTAACAACTTTGCAGCTGGACTAATTCTCTTGAAGCCTGTTTTCTGTGGTCTATCGTCTTTTGTAGAGTCCTGGAGGATAGGCTTTTCTTCTTTCACCACCTTATTGCTACCGATAGATGATGCCTTCACAGCTTCAATGTGATCTGCATCCTCAACCTTGAAAACGTGATGGGCATTAGTTCCAAAGAGATGCATACCAAAATAATAAGTTGTGGTAACTTATTAGACGCAATGTTAAAAATCCCATTTTAGGTTCCTTGTTCCTTTTCACCTTGTTGCATGTTTTCACCACCCTCCTGTTTTTAGGGACAGACTGCAATAGCAACTTACCGTTATTGCAATAGGCTGTCCAACAGAAACATCTTTTGAGCCTTCAGGAGCCAGTATCTTGGCCAAGAATCTGCAGAGTCAATATTGCCAAGACTAAAACCATTTGTATTGCAAGGATTTATATATTGAGGCAAGTGTGCAAAGAATTGCACCATTCAATTAAATGTGAATTATAAAGTTAGCTAAGAAAAATTACCCTTCTTCAAGGCTTTCAAATTCAAGGGTTGCTTTGTCAGTTTCTATCTCACAAAGAACATCACCAACCTCAATCTGCAACAGGAGAAAATAAATAAACAAAGGAAGACATCTAAGTTATCACTTCAGGTAGCAGAAAGCATCTAAATATAGGGATGGCAATGGGTCGGGGGTGGCTACATCCATCACCCGACCCACCTTATATTTTCTCCACCCACCCCCACCCCACATCGGGTGGACTTTTTCAAAATCCACCCCCACCCCACCCCACCGGGTGCGGGTATACCCACCACTTATCATCTTATTAATTTTTTTTTTCAAAAAATAATTTAAATTACTTACACATAATAAAATAATAAAATTCATTAGTTATACAAAACATAAAATAATAGAAACATTCAAATATAATAACTAAATTGTTAATTTTTAAAAATAAACTTATTTTTTAGATATAAAAATAGTAAAAAGTTACCCAAAATTATAGAAACTTTTATAATTAACTACATACTAGTTACCCAAACAGTAGCCACCACCCACTATCACCCAAAAAAACCCGACCCATGCGGGATGGATTTGGGTGGATATCTGCGAGGCAGATTGAAATTGTCATCCCTATCTAAATAGGAGATTCACTAGCCTCCTACTATCTTGCACCAACCTTATCCCCTTCCTGCTTCCTCCACTTAGCAAGGTTACCTTGATTCTGGAAGTAAAATAAAATAAAATAAATTCACATTGACAGAATATCAAACAATATAACACAAAATCAACTCTAGGTCCGCATACACTCTTATTACCATGGTTGGGGATAATGCTGGCATTCCAAGAACAATATGTGGAGGAAGGTCCGATGTGTCAATGTTCACAGGACTTGCTTCAGGAACTGCATCTCCCTGTGCAGCATTTTGTTGCCCAGCTGTATCTCCAACTTCTGAATCACCATTAAAGGTAGAAGGGACTTTCTGTATATCATCTGCTTCTTCAACCTAATTAACAAGATAATTCAGTATTTGTGACAATCAGAAGCCAGCAGCACCCAACAAAAATTGTTTGAAATATTAATGTAAATATCAATGTGGTGAAAGAGAGATGTTTAGACAATATGTTATAAAATGTGATAATAATTGCAGATCCTGCAGGGTCCTGAATAAAATGTAAAGTATTATACTTCATTTCTCCCAAAAGGTTCTCCAATATCACCTTCTATTGGTCAATGCAATCGAACTTGTGGTCAAAATTTTGAGATTGTGATTCTGGAGATTACCGTAATGCATATAGGCTGTCCAACAGGCACATCCTTTGATCCTTCAGGCACTAGTATCTTTGCCAGAAAACTGTAGTATTCCAATGAGGCATCAAAGAAGTACGTAGCATAAAGTGAGAATGTATTTGGTATACTTTCAGCTCAGTGATATTTTAACTCATAAAAACAGTTCACAAGAACAATTTAACAATAGGGAAACAAAACGTATTGATGAATGAAAAAACATATAAAATAAAATTCATTTAAAAAGAAGAGCAAAAGCTTGTGAAAATATATAAAATAAATTTTTTTAAAGAAGAAAGATAGGTGTCTAAAAGTATGCATCTACAGCGACACTGGTGGATTCAATGCTTTCAATAAAAACAATCATGAGTAACATAAGATAGGTTTCCGAAAGCACACGTCCACAGTGACATTGTAGTGGATTCTATGTGTTCAATAAAAACTGCTCATGAGTAACATATCAAAAAGAAAATCTGCATTTGGATAGGTTTCCCAATACATACCCTTCTTCAAGACTTTCAAACTCAAGTGTAGCTTTGTCAGTCTCTATCTCACACAACACATCCCCCACTTCTATCTGTCAGATAGAATCAGAATCAAAAAGAACATAAAGACATGGAGGACATCTTTCAAGGCAGTAGGAACTCACCTTATCCCCTTCTTTCTTCCTCCATCTGGCAATATTCCCTTGACTCTGCAAAGAGGGCAATAAGCATGTCAGTGTTTCCATAAAGGAGATCGAAACCACAATAAAGCAGCTTTCTTTCCAATCATTACTGAAATTTCACAGCATAGCTTACCATTGTAGGCGACAGAGCTGGCATTGCTAAAACAGTATGGGAAGCACTCTCTGCATCAATAAATAACACAGGTATGCACAAAGAAAACATGAGTTGCATTCAGCAAGCCTAAATCACAGTTTCACATCATCAGTAAATTGACACCTGTTTAAACATTGAGTCTGCTTGCACAAGGAAACAATTTTAAACAAAGTAAAGTGACTAGTCAAACAGAATGAATAAGAGGCACCAAATTTGACATGCTCTAACCAGTAAACTAGGAAGGTCCAAACATGAATGGTGAGAGGTTAAATCATAAGAGAGAGAGTGCTGCATCCATCAACATTTAGCAACACCACTCATCTTGAGTGGAGGAAGGAAGAATCCATGTAGCTAACCCAACTATTTCCGAATTAAGGCTCAGATGACTTGAGTACATACACATGGCAAAGATGTCAAGGGCAAAAGAACATAAAAACTGGGCTGTACTCACAAAGTGTAGTGGAAATAATAATGCAATAAGTGCAAAGCAGCATGCTAACTGATTATGCAGTTAAGAAATTTTATTGCTGGTGGTGCAGATAACAGGTTCTGAAATTTTAGATCCTTTGGGGGATTTACCATAGGTGTTTTGAGTGTTGAATTTCCATAAAACATTGTGGGCTGCACATGAGCACTTGAGAAAGAGATTCTTAGAGGCTTTCAATCCAATGGCATTTCAATAATGTTAAGGAACAAAATTTTAGTAGTTGAAATGAAAATTGTGCCACTGTATACAGTACTTCAGCTATTTTCAAAATTTCCCATGAAGCTCAAAATCTTAAATAATGAAAAATGCTCGACTGCTACAGTCAGCAAAATTTAAAAAGAAACAGAGAAGAATTGATGATTAATCAAATATAACAAGCACAAGATAAAACCAAACAAGTGGTGCAATGTGTTAGATATAATATATTTCTTACCTGCTGATGAAAAATATCTGACACCACTTGGTAACTGCAGTATACCATCATTAATCAGAGGAAAGATCCAAGAATGAAAAATGAGATTTAAAAAAAGATTGTTCCTTATACAATTATACTAACCACTACCTTGGAAGAATTATGATGAACTCCATTGAACATAGGAAACTGTATAGGCCTGAAAATTTTAATAATTAGTGAACATGGAATCAAAACAAGTGACCCCATCCAGTCAAACCAGATAAAAGCACGTCAGCGGTGTAAAGGTGGGAGAAACACACACCTTCCCAGAAATTTAGATTTTTCTCCTACAAAAATAAGCTATTCTATATTTCTACCCCAGTAGATTCCCAACAAATATATATATATATATATATATATATATATATATATATATATATATATATATGCAAGATTAGAATTCAAGTATTCCCCAACTCGAAGAATCACTATTTACCATTTCTCTGTGGATATTGAATAGGTCCAATAATGATTCTATCAATTTTTGTACATATATGATTAAGTACCACTACACACTCATGCTTAAAGGCACAAAGCCCATTATCTAAATTATTATAAATATCTAAAGGTAGGTTAGCTAGTAATAGAAGAGTTATATTTCCTCAAAATACGAACTCAATTAAAGTCCAGCTCTGCAATCAAAATACCAAAGTTTTTCAATAAAAGGAGAGTTTGAATATGCAGACCTTAATGAAGTGACTTCAGGAATATGATTTAGCACCTCAGAACTGCTGCAAATAGAAAAGTCAAAAACAATCCATAATTCAATTGGTAATGCATTTCATGGACATAAAAATGTATAGTGGGGATCATAACAAATACTATATGATGATAAAGTGTTATATAACAAAAAGGGTAGCAGCAATTCTTTTCCAGTATCTGGTACTTGGTTGTTTGAAGAAAAACAAGAATGTTGTATCAATGTCTGATTTCAAAGTATTAATTCTAGGGCACACTTAAAATGCCTGAGACTATTTAAAGTGGAATGTATGGGTAATCATGGATACTATTTTTACTTCTGCCAGTTTGTTGCCAAAAAAGTTACAGTTTACCAAATTTTAAGACTTTCAAGTTTTGCATATGCCTTCATCATTCATGATGATTCTCTCTTTCAGTTTCCTTTCTCCCTAGTCCACATCAAAGTTGTGTCCACTGGTTTTCCTCTATATTACAGACTTCACTTAAGATCATAGCTTATATTCCACATACAGCGGATCCCTTTCACTAATTTGATGTTCCCTAAAAACCCACAGCATTCGAGACCTCAATGCAATACTCCAACCATTTTGAGTACCCCTCATCACAGACCTCAGTCCATACCATTTTAGCCTAAAGATCTAGCCTTTGATAATTGCATCACTAATTTTCTATTAAATAATTAGAAATTCAAATACAACGTCATACAATCTTTTTTTTCATTTACTTCATCAAAGAAAACCAATAGGCTGAACATGCATGATAAAATAGAAGAATTTTTTTCAAAATCACTTTGCTAAAAAATAAAGAGCAAGATGTGAACTCCAAAATGGCTGGTTTTCACAAAATTTTCATTTTTAAAGAATCTGCTTTTTTGCTCTTATTGAATAAATAGTGTTCAAAGAGCCAGTGGAAATGCAAATGAAAAACAATGACTAGTTACTAGTATAAATTTCTTAACCAATTTACTTTGAGAATTCTAATTGCTGATTTCATATGCTTCTTTTAATCATTACAATCTCATAAACAAGTTCTTACACTGGAAATTTTTCATATTCCAGTAAAAAATCATTCCTGGTTGCCATCTAGCTGGTATATGGCTTTAAATGGTGTAATCTGCCCAGCTCTGGCTTGAAGCCTTAGAAGATTAGGATAATAGCCTCTTGGTTGAAGAGTCTCTTGTCCCAACAACAATGACCAGAATACAAATAGTATAAGTAATAGAGAAACGTACTTCTAACCAATTGGAAGTCCCCTAGGATTCCAGACCGAGATTTACAAAGAAAGAATGTTTTAAAAAAAATATAAGTCAATATTTTCCATTAGGACAAAAGAGCAAGTAGTTCCTCTTTTCAATGTGCAACAAACTCTTCATTTATTCTAACCTCTGGGCAAGGCCTTGCCCAGTTAGCAATAGCCTTAAGTCCAGGCCAAAGGTGAGGTATATTTTACTCCCTCTTTTATGAGAGCAATTAGTCCCTGTTTGTTAGGGTGCTATGTTTGGGTCTTATTATGGGCATATTCATTTATTGAAAGGAGATATTAATTAATCAATTTGTAATATATTGTATACTTACTGTACTAAGGGAAAATAAAATCTTCATTTATCCTCAAAATATATATTAAGAATTATATGGCCAAAGCTTACGAATTTCCACACATTGGATTAGCACAAATTGCTGTAAAACCTTTAAGAGAGAAGGTTTAAGAACAAGTATTTGCCTTGCCTTGCCTTGTATAATTATAGGCATATATATAAATTAGAATGACTCTTTGCAGATAATTTTATGGAATGGTTTCATCAATTACTAGTTACAAGTACAAATTCTGAAGCAATTTAACAGCACTTTGAGAATTCTAATTTCCATTATTCCCTTTGTCATTACAATATTGCCAACAATTTTTCACTAGGGAAAATTCATACCACAGCAAAATCTGAATATGTGTGTGAGAGAGATATTGTACCTAGAGAGAGATCGTAGGGTGGAGGAAGGGGAGAGAAGGCGAGCTCTGAAGAGGGAAGGAGCTCGGAAAATCGCGGCATGACGAAGCCAGGAGAACGCCATGATCATCCGCCGATTCGAATCTTTCTCACTCAGGAATCAGGTTGCTTATTCAGGTTAATAGAACAGAATAGTCAAAGGACGACAATGGCGAGCTGCAAAAGTACAGGTTGGTGGTGGCCGCCAGATCGCGGTGTGCGCTCTGTCAGATTAGCTACCGAAATTCTTATTTTAAAATGAAGAATCTCTTTTGTGGAATTTCTACAGCATTTACCTTCATTTTAGTATTTTACAACCGAAAATATATATATACTCTCAATAATACAAATAATATTTTTTTAGAGTTTATTTCATTTTTGTCCTAGATTTATAGTTTTAGTCTTTTTTATTAGAGTACTCATATTTTTCTTTTTCTGAAAACAATTTAGTCTTAGTATTATTGTGATATTATCATCTTTAGTTCTTCGTTAATAAAATTGTTAAAATAACGTTAAATACAATGAAATTTTGATATCTTTTTTAAAGTGATACAAAAATCCCACCTAGACACCGATTAATCTCTGTCTAGGTGTTAGGCGTCAGTCGACCGCCTAGCATATCACCTTAAATGGTGGTCTAGGAGGCTGGCCTGCTAGGCTACCGCCTAGGCCGCCTAAGCACTGCCTAGGCCACTTAGGTGCTGACCGCCTATGCCTTCTAGGCGTCAACTAGACCTCCTAGGCACCCACTAAGCCGCCTAGTCTGCCGATTAACTATTATTCTTTTTTTAATGGGTTATTTCACTCAACACAATATTGTTTTGAGCGAAATAACCTTAAATTGTACAAACTCTATATACTTTTTAGGTTAATATTTAATTTAATATTTTAGTATTAACTATTAAAGTATTATGTAATTTATAATTATTAGTCTTTAAAAAATTAAAAATACTTAAACAAAGTTTTAAAAAATAAAAAATAAAATAAAATAATACGCGGGCCCCAAGGCTCCAATTAATCCCCACCTAAGCGTCCTAGGCGCTCCCCAAATGCTCGAGAAGCGCTTAGTGATTTTTCAACCATGCTTTTTTTACAAAGTGGATTGATTCGTTATATTTATATTTTGAAAAAAATCCCTATTTGAAAACAAAAAAACCCTTGCATTTAAACGATTTTATTGAAAAATGATCAAAAAATAATCATGACACTATAATATTAGGACTAACGGAGTGTTTGGTTGGACGAAATTACAATTTCATTTCCACTTAATTCCCACCAAATTCTGAAGCCAACTAAACTCCTTTGTTTGTTTGGAGGAAAATGCAATTCCACTCATTTTCATGGAATTAGAATCCCTAGCCTCCCATGGAATTTTAATTCCGTGAATTTTAGGAAGAAAACAGATAATTTTGAGACAAAATTACCCTTCTCCTTCTAGATTATAGTGTGTATTATTCTTCGATTATTGTCACAGAAAACATCATTTCTGAGCAATAATCATTATAGGCCAACCTTAATAAAGTATGTTTTCTCAAAACTCTCAAAGATTTAAATTTGATATGTGTATTTACTATATAGCGTATTTGCCTATGACTAAAAGTATGCATCTACAGCGACACTGCACTGAAAACATCTATGGTGGATTCAATGCTTTCAATAAAAACAATCATGAGTAACATAAGATAGGTTTCCGAAAGCACACGTCCACAGTGACATTGTAGTGGATTCTATGTGTTCAATAAAAACTGCTCATGAGTAACATATCAAAAAGAAAATCTGCATTTGGATAGGTTTCCCAATACATACCCTTCTTCAAGACTTTCAAACTCAAGTGTAGCTTTGTCAGTCTCTATCTCACACAACACATCCCCCACTTCTATCTGTCAGATAGAATCAGAATCAAAAAGAACATAAAGACATGGAGGACATCTTTCAAGGCAGTAGGAACTCACCTTATCCCCTTCTTTCTTCCTCCATCTGGCAATATTCCCTTGACTCTGCAAAGAGGGCAATAAGCATGTCAGTGTTTCCATAAAGGAGATCGAAACCACAATAAAGCAGCTTTCTTTCCAATCATTACTGAAATTTCACAGCATAGCTTACCATTGTAGGCGACAGAGCTGGCATTGCTAAAACAGTATGGGAAGCACTCTCTGCATCAATAAATAACACAGGTATGCACAAAGAAAACATGAGTTGCATTCAGCAAGCCTAAATCACAGTTTCACATCATCAGTAAATTGACACCTGTTTAAACATTGAGTCTGCTTGCACAAGGAAACAATTTTAAACAAAGTAAAGTGACTAGTCAAACAGAATGAATAAGAGGCACCAAATTTGACATGCTCTAACCAGTAAACTAGGAAGGTCCAAACATGAATGGTGAGAGGTTAAATCATAAGAGAGAGAGTGCTGCATCCATCAACATTTAGCAACACCACTCATCTTGAGTGGAGGAAGGAAGAATCCATGTAGCTAACCCAACTATTTCCGAATTAAGGCTCAGATGACTTGAGTACATACACATGGCAAAGATGTCAAGGGCAAAAGAACATAAAAACTGGGCTGTACTCACAAAGTGTAGTGGAAATAATAATGCAATAAGTGCAAAGCAGCATGCTAACTGATTATGCAGTTAAGAAATTTTATTGCTGGTGGTGCAGATAACAGGTTCTGAAATTTTAGATCCTTTGGGGATTTACCATAGGTGTTTTGAGTGTTGAATTTCCATAAAACATTGTGGGCTGCACATGAGCACTTGAGAAAGAGATCTTAGAGGCTTTCAATCCAATGGCATTTCAATAATGTTAAGGAACAAAATTTTAGTAGTTGAAATGAAAATTGTGCCACTGTATACAGTACTTCAGCTATTTTCAAAATTTCCCATGAAGCTCAAAATCTTAAATAATGAAAAATGCTCGACTGCTACAGTCAGCAAAATTTAAAAAGAAACAGAGAAGAATTGATGATTAATCAAATATAACAAGCACAAGATAAAACCAAACAAGTGGTGCAATGTGTTAGATATAATATATTTCTTACCTGCTGATGAAAAATATCTGACACCACTTGGTAACTGCAGTATACCATCATTAATCAGAGGAAAGATCCAAGAATGAAAAATGAGATTTAAAAAAAGATTGTTCCTTATACAATTATACTAACCACTACCTTGGAAGAATTATGATGAACTCCATTGAACATAGGAAACTGTATAGGCCTGAAATTTTAATAATTAGTGAACATGGAATCAAAACAAGTGACCCATCCAGTCAAACCAGATAAAAGCACGTCAGCGGTAAAGGTGGGAGAAACACACACCTTCCCAGAAATTTAGATTTTTCTCCTACAAAAATAAGCTATTCTATATTTCTACCCAGTAGATTCCCAACAAATATATATATATATATATATATATATATATATATATATATATATATATATATATATATATATATATATATATGCAAGATTAGAATTCAAGTATTCCCCAACTCGAAGAATCACTATTTACCATTTCTCTGTGGATATTGAATAGGTCCAATAATGATTCTATCAATTTTGTACATATATGATTAAGTACCACTACACACTCATGCTTAAAGGCACAAAGCCCATTATCTAAATTAATAAATATCTAAAGGTAGGTTAGCTAGTAATAGAAGAGTTATATTTCCTCAAAATACGAACTCAATTAAAGTCCAGCTCTGCAATCAAATACCAAAGTTTTTCAATAAAAGGAGAGTTTGAATATGCAGACCTTAATGAAGTGACTTCAGGAATATGATTTAGCACCTCAGAACTGCTGCAAATAGAAAAGTCAAAAAAATCCATAATTCAATTGGTAATGCATTTCATGGACATAAAAATGTATAGTGGGGATCATAACAAATACTATATGATGATAAAGTGTTATATAACAAAAAGGGTAGCAGCAATTCTTTTCCAGTATCTGGTACTTGGTTGTTTGAAGAAAAAAAGAATGTTGTATCAATGTCTGATTTCAAAGTATTAATTCTAGGGCACACTTAAAATGCCTGAGACTATTTAAAGTGGAATGTATGGGTAATCATGGATACTATTTTTACTTCTGCCAGTTTGTTGCCAAAAAAGTTACAGTTTACCAAATTTTAAGACTTTCAAGTTTTGCATATGCCTTCATCATTCATGATGATTCTCTCTTTCAGTTTCCTTTCTCCCTAGTCCACATCAAAGTTGTGTCCACTGGTTTTCCTCTATATTACAGACTTCACTTAAGATCATAGCTTATATTCCACATACAGCGGATCCCTTTCACTAATTTGATGTTCCCTAAAAAACCCACAGCATTCGAGACCTCAATGCAATACTCCAACCATTTTGAGTACCCCTCATCACAGACCTCAGTCCATACCATTTTAGCCTAAAGATCTAGCCTTTGATAATTGCATCACTAATTTTCTATTAAATAATTAGAAATTCAAATACAACGTCATACAATCTTTTTTTTCATTTACTTCATCAAAGAAAACCAATAGGCTGAACATGCATGATAAAATAGAAGAATTTTTTTCAAAATCACTTTGCTAAAAAATAAAGAGCAAGATGTGAACTCCAAAATGGCTGGTTTTCACAAATTTTCATTTTTAAAGAATCTGCTTTTTTGCTCTTATTGAATAAATAGTGTTCAAGAGCCAGTGGAAATGCAAATGAAAAACAATGACTAGTTACTAGTATAAATTTCTTAACCAATTTACTTTGAGAATTCTAATTGCTGATTTCATATGCTTCTTTTAATCATTACAATCTCATAAACAAGTTCTTACACTGGAAATTTTTCATATTCCAGTAAAAAATCATTCCTGGTTGCCATCTAGCTGGTATATGGCTTTAAATGGGTGTAATCTGCCCAGCTCTGGCTTGAAGCCTTAGAAGATTAGGATAATAGCCTCTTGGTTGAAGAGTCTCTTGTCCCAACAACAATGACCAGAATACAAATAGTATAAGTAATAGAGAAACGTACTTCTAACCAATTGGAAGTCCCCTAGGATTCCAGACCGAGATTTACAAAGAAAGAATGTTTTAAAAAAAATATAAGTCAATATTTTCCATTAGGACAAAAGAGCAAGTAGTTCCTCTTTTCAATGTGCAACAAACTCTTCATTTATTCTAACCTCTGGGCAAGGCCTTGCCCAGTTAGCAAAGCCTTAAGTCCAGGCCAAAGGTGAGGTATATTTTACTCCCTCTTTTATGAGAGCAATTAGTCCCTGTTTGTTAGGTGCTATGTTTGGGTCTTATTATGGGCATATTCATTTATTGAAAGGAGATATTAATTAATCAATTTGTAATATATTGTATACTTACTGTACTAAGGGAAAATAAATCTTCATTTATCCTCAAAATATATATTAAGAATTATATGGCAAAGCTTACGAATTTCCACACATTGGATTAGCACAAATTGCTGTAAAACCTTTAAGAGAGAAGGTTTAAGACAAGTATTTGCCTTGCCTTGCCTTGTATAATTATAGGCATATATATAAATTAAATGACTCTTTGCAGATAATTTTATGGAATTTTCATCAATTACTAGTTACAAGTACAAATTCTGAAGCAATTTAACAGCACTTGAGAATTCTAATTTCCATTATTCCCTTGTCATTACAATATTGCCAACAATTTTTCACTAGGGAAAATTCATACCACAGCAAAATCTGAATATGTGTGTGAGAGAGATATTGTACCTAGAGAGAGATCGTAGGGTGGAGGAAGGGAGAGAAGGCGAGCTCTGAAAGGGAAGGAGCTCGGAAAATCGCGGCATGACGAAGCCAGGAGAACGCCATGATCATCCGCCGATTCGAATCTTTCTCACTCAGGAATCAGGTTGCTTATTCAGGTTAATAGAACAGAATAGTCAAAGGACGACAATGGCGAGCTGCAAAAGTACAGGTTGGTGGTGGCCCGCCAGATCGCGGTGTGCGCTCTGTCAGATTAGCTACCGAAATTCTTATTTTAAAATGAAGAATCTCTTTTGTGGAATTTCTACAGCATTTACCTTTATTTTAGTATTTTACAACCGAAAATATATACTCTCAATAATACAAATAATATTTTTTTAGAGTTTACTATATTTTCGCCCGTGCGTTGGCACGGAATTAATTTTTTATAAATTTTAATAATATTTGGATCGATATACAATTATATAAATTATAACATCGAATATTATATAGCGCAATTGATGAAAGTGATTATGTTTTCTTTGCTTGAATTAGAGCAAATAATTGTCCAATTACCCGTGCGATTCACGGATAATTTTTGTATTATTTATTTAGATAATAAAATTAAAGATAAATTATTTAAAAATATATAATATTGAACATGTACATTTATTTGATTATAAGATTAGTGCAAAAGTATCACTCAATTAATTGAATAATATATGACTTGTTTGTTCCATTATCTTAAAAAGATCTATATTTAATATAACTTAAGTAATTATATTATTACAAAATAAATATGGAAAAATGAGAAATAATTTAACTTTAATTATTACGGAGTATAAAAATTCAACGACCAATATTTAGCTTAATTACGATAATAATTATTAGGCAATTATTATTAGTCAATTACACTAAATTAATTATTTTTCGTTATAGAATATCAATTCGTATATACAAAAAATTATTATTATTATGTATTAAATATGTTCGACCTTCTGCAGTGTTCATGTCACACGTGTACAAATTAATTTGATCAACGACATCTAAAGTTGGTGAGGGGATTGTCAACCTTCCAGTTAATAAATATTAATTATTGTAGTACTATTTATTAATATAATTAATAATTAATATAATTAATAATTAATATTTAATTTATATAATTATAATAAATAATTGCCGATTATATTTTCAATGAAATATTAAATATTCATTTATTTTTTCTAATATTTTAATTTCCTTTTGAATATATTCATTTCCTTTTTCCTTTATAATTAGAATTATTTATTGTCATTCATTTTTCCTTGGTTTTTCTTAATATTTCATTTCCTTTTAAATATATTCATTTCTATTTTCCTTCATAAAAAATTTATTATTCATTCCCATTTTTTTCCTTCATAATTTTCCTAATTTCATTTGGTGGTTACTAATTGTTTATAGAGAAAATTGTGTTATATTTCCAATGAAATATTAATATGTTCATTTTGTTTTTTCCTAATATTTTATTTCCTTTTGAATATATTTATTTTCTTTTTCCTTCATAAAAAGAATTAATATTATTTTACATTCTTTTTCCTTTATAATTTTTTCTAGTCATTCATTTGGTGTTACTATTTTTTTTCGTAGTGAAAAGTTGTGTTATATTTCCAGTGAAATATTAATATATTAATTTCATTTTCATAATATTCCATTTTCTTTTTAGTATATTCATTTCTTTTTCCCTTCATCAAAGAAATTAATATTGCTTTCCATCCATTCATTTTTCTAATAATAATTGCCAATTAATTGGCCTGATTCCTTGCCAATTAGTAAGAAAATATTAATAACAGATTCTCGTGTAATATTTATTTTCTTTCATTCATAAAAATTTATTATTAATTTCCATATGATTAAAAGTAATATAATTATAAAAATATAATTATTGAATATTTTCAGTGAAATATTAATAAATTCATTTTGTTTTCATTCTAAATAATTAATATAATTATAATTATAATATAATTTTCGATTATATTTCCAGTGAAATATGAATATATTCATTTCCTTTTTCCTTCATATATTCATTTCCATTCTTTTTTCTTCATAATTTTTTACTAATATTTCATTTGTGGTTACTATTTTTGCATAGGGAAAGCTATGTTATATTTATAGTGAATTTTATTATTAATCCTTCTTTTTCATTTGGCCTGATTCTGTGCCAATTAGTAACATTAGTAACATAATATTAATAACAGATTTCCGTGTGTAATATTTATTTCCTTTTTCATTCATAAAAAGAATTTAATATCATTTCCATATAATTAATAAGTAATATAATTATAAAAAAATAATTGCCAATTATATTTCCAATGAAATATTAATATATTCATTTTCTTTTTCCTTCATAAATATTAATATAATTAATATAATTATAATAATTTAATTGTCAAAATAAATTCAATTCCTTTTTTGTTCAATTTTCAATCAAATATTAATATTAATTTACTTTTTCAAATGGCCTAAATTCTGTGCCGTTTAATTTCCAATTAATTATTTTTTAATATTCTTTTTTTTTGAACTATAATTTCACCTCTGAACATGGTATGAATAAACGAATAAAACAACTACATATTCAAAGTAATGTAAAACCATGAAATGTTAAGATTTAAAAAAATTACACAAATTTAAAATTTGAAATCTTTAATGCCAAAAAACATAAAATGTCTATGATTTCAACAGAAAAATATTTTATTAATTGCTTCTCAACTTTCACATCCATCTCTTAACAGATCCATTATCCTTTGCATCACATTGCTTATTAGGCTCCAAATATCTGCATTTATAATTAAAGAATCAAGAGAGCTGGAAATATAAGATTTCAAATATAAAGAATAGTTAAAAAAATCAATCAAAAAAGAATAGTTAATACTTAGAATAAAAGTTGTAGTTATTTGACAAATTAGCTTACCTTTCGACAATTGAAGCTACCAACAATTAACCACAGCGCTTGTGATTGCAAAATATAAGAACCTGCAATGAATGTAACCAAAAAAATAAAAAAACAAAAAAAAAAAAGATAAGATAAGAACAGTAAAAAAAGAAGAAGCAATAAATATGTCAACTTTTATGGAGAAGGGTGGTTCTTCCTATGTACATTGATGTTTTCACAAACGAAAAACAACATAACTAAGAGAGATTAAAATTGGTGGTGGTGGTGGACTAAGTTTCTTCTTGTATTTATAGCCATAAAGAGAGAGATGCAGAGCTATTATTGTTAATTGGTAATAATTGGTAATTGGTAATTGGTAATTCATTTGATTACCATTCATATGTTTTCACCATTAACATAATAATAACATATCTTTTGGTAATAATTGCTAATTTGGTAATAAATAAATGGAATTGTAAACAAATAGGTATTGGAATATAATATATATGGAATTCAATTATAATTAATAGAATTCCATACAATTATAACTAATATATTTTTATATATTATTATATAGATATAGATTATTATTCTACCATAATAAATAAATCAATAACATAAACATTTGTCAGTGGTATTACATTAGTGCATGTATATGTATTAATCTATATGAAATACAAATATATTATCATAATAATTAATTACCATAAACAATTTTAAGTGGTATTAGATTAATGCACGTATATGTATTAATCTATAAAATATAAATATACTATCATAATAATTAATTACCATAAACATTTTTCAGTTGTATTACATTAATACACGCATATGTATTAATCTATAAAATACAAATATACTATCCTAATAATTACCATAATTACTAATAAGGAATTACCATAATTACTAATAACTAATTACCAATCTATACTATATATAATATATTATGATTACCATAATTACTAATATTATGATAGAATAATATTAATTAATTATAATTAGAATAATAATTACCATATTACTAAAATGCCCTACGTTTGGGCGGGAAATTTTGGAGGATGATAATGTTTTTATATATAGTATAGAAGTATAGATTTCATTTTTGTCCTAGATTTATAGTTTTAGTCTTTTTTATTAGAGTACTCATATTTTTCTTTTTCTGAAAACAATTTAGTCTTAATATTATTGTGATATTGTCATCTTTTTTTTTTTTGAAGGTAAACGTAGCTATTCCATTAATTCATAACATAAAACGTTTACATCAACGATCAATGAAATGGTAAACCATTCCTTACAGTCAGACATAGAAACAACTTTTCTAACTATGCTATAGAAAACTTGAATCGCAGACTATTTCATAACTAGGAGGTAATTTACCAATCGGGGGATTGGATTTTTAAATGAGATTTAGTGATCAAGTCTTACCAATCAAGGGATTGAATTTATTCGAGGCGGAATGCCGACCTGGCGGGCTAAATTGCCTACCTCGTAGGGCTTAATGCCCGGAATTGGTCGTGGACTAACTATGCCGGTGATGGCGATATGATGCCGATCTAATCGGACTTACAACGCCAGTGCAACTTACCATATAACCATTAAACTACTATATCATATAGTAGCACATACATATCATATATTCTACTATATACACTCAATGGTACCCACAAAAAATACAAGCTAAGGTTCATGTGCAACTTACCATATAACTATTAAACATTTTTTTTTTTGAAAACAACACTTTCATTAAAACTAGCGAAATCAAACAATATTCGAAATAAACCGAGGGATAGAGTCTACAAACTCAACAAGACCCCTCGTAGGATTACATAAAGCATTAGAGGCCACAGAATGAGCCGCTATATTATGACTACGCTTAGCAAAAACAAACTTAACATTTGGAAGAACATGCAATAAAGCTCGAATATCATGAATAATCTTCCCAAACGGAGATAGGTTCCTTCTAGATTGAACTACGTTTGTAACTACCTGAGAATCCGTTTCAAGAATAACATGCTCCCAACCCATCCGTTTTAACCAGCTCAATGCCTCTCTAGCGCCCATGGCTTTAGCTTCTTTAACCGAATAAAGACCCTACATTCAGTTTATAATCACAGCCTGCACAGAACCCATGGCATCACGCCCAACCCAACCAAAACCCATCCTCCGATGCTCAACATCCATAGCAACGTCAATATTCAACTTAACATACCCTGGAGGTGGTGGCCGCCAAATATCCGAATTTGATGCACCACTGCCAGTAGCTAATTTCTGCCCCTTTACTTCATTAACATGCTGCCAATTGTTCAAGAATAAAATTGCATGGTGAACTGCAGTCCGTGGAGGCATGCATTGGTTATTCCAACACTTAGCATTACGGTTTTCCCAAATGGACCAACAAACCATAACCACTTTCTCAAGCATTTTCCTGGGCAAACCATCCCACATATCCTCAAGCCAAGTGTGAACCGAATCCATGTATTACAAGTTCCATTCCCCATCTAATTCATGCCAGCAAGCACGAGCGAATGAATAATTGGCGAACAGGTGAGTCACATTTTCATTTGCCATTCCACACAACAAGCAGACCTGGTCACAATTTACGTGTTTCACATATAACAAGTCCTTGGTAGGAAGACGCAGTGAACAAAGATTCCAAAAAAAACATTTACCTTTCGGAGGAATATTCAAGTTCCAAACCCCCGTCCACCCCAACTTCCGCACATTCTGCTCAATACCCTTTGCTATCTTATAAGCGCTCTTCACAGAATAATACCCATTCTCCTCACCAACCCAATACATAGAATCACTTACACTTTCAAACCTAGTAGGCACACTCATAATAAGATCTATGTCCCTTTGACAGAACATATCTCTCAATAATTCATAATCCCACTGTTGAACATTTGTGTAAAAATGATTATAAACATAAGGGTTATTTAAGTAAGCAGGCTCCGGGGTAGTAATATAAGGGTTCTGAGTATCCGGTAACCATGGCTCTCCCCACACTCGCACTCCCCCCCCCCCATTCCCAATTTTCCACCGAATTCCGTCCCTCAAAATCCCTTGAGATTCACGAATACTTGACCACACAAAAGAAGGGTTGGACCCCACCCCCGCATCAAGAACGGAGCAATTAGGGAAGTACCGAGCCTTAAAGACCCTTGACACAAGAGCATCCGGATCCATAATGAATTTCCAACCCTGTTTCCCAAGCATAGCGCAACCAAATTCATGTCCCTAACCGTACGAAACCGCATTCCACGATGCTTCTTAGGCTTGCACAAATCCCCCCACGTACTCCACCGAATACCTCTACCCCCACGCCCCTCACACCCCCACCAATAGGAATTCATGATCTTCTCAATCTCATCTCCCAATCCCTTAGGTAATAAGAAAACCTGCACAGCATAATTAGGTATACTTTGAAGCACAGTTTAATCTTCATTGAGGGTATTTTCAATGCTCTCCAGTTCCACTGATCATTTCCATCTAAATCAATATTCTGGCAAAAGAAAAAAAACCAATTAAAATTCTTAAGCATGCAAGTATCACCCTACACTATAAATATAAATTTGAAGGTAAATGAAATTAATATTATGTCCTTATAAATTTACTAAAACATTTAATTCCAATTCCTTTCAATTTTTTTTTTTAACTTCTATACAATGCTTTACTGTAAATTGAGTATTACTTAAAAACAAAAACAAAAAAAAAAAACATAATTTGTATTTTTGCTATGATTAATCAGTTGTAATCAACTAACAGTAAAGCAATTAATAAACAATGTTTGGAAAAATTTAAAAATCAACTAACACTAGAGTAAAAAAATTAACAATGTCTACAATCATTTTCTGGTGAACTTAGAGTAAATCAACTATTAATCAATTTCTTATTTCATTTGTAAACTAAAACAATACACTTATACATTCTTAGAACATAAATTCTGGCAATAAAGTTAATTTTTGCTCATCATCATAAATTCTTGCAATCATTACATATTCTTTGCCATAAAACTCTTTGCCTTCTAAACACAACCCTAATTAAGAGGTACATGTTCTGTATATGCATTAGAAAATGAAAAGTAGATTATAGCCCAAATGTATTTTCTCAAAAGTAGCTTAACATTTAACCAAGCTAAACTCAAAAACTAAATTAAGAGAAATATGATTACGACTCTGGTTGACAGAGTTTATTTAGGAGCTTATATCTTATTTTAAGCTACTAATAAATTATAACTTCTATTTGGGAATGTTCATAAAATAAGCTAGTAGCCTAAAATAAGAGCTTATTTTGAAAAACTACTTCAAGTAGCTTTTCAAAAATAAGCTACTAGCTTTTTAACTTTTTTTCATCTTTATTTTTATTATTTTAAATAAATGACATCTTTTATTCCTCACAATTAAAATCATTTTGATCTTTTCTCTTCAATATGTTTGGTTATAATTTCAATTTGACGTTTGCGTGTTTGAACATTAATTTTTGTATGAACTAATTTTATGAACTATAAATATTTTATTTTACATTATATATTTTCAAATATATGTTCTTACATTATATTTTAATAAAATATATTAATTTCATTATTTTATATTTTAATATGTAAACAAACTAACCTATTTAAATTTTATGAAAATGCCTTTTTTAGTCTTATTACATTTATCAACTTATCAAAAAGCTAATTTTACCAAACACTTTTAAGCATAACTGCTAGCTTTAACAGCTTTTCAGATTTCAGCTACTAGCTTATAGCTTTTAAGCTTTTAGTTACTTTTAAGCTTTCAACTCTATTTTCAGCTAGGTTTGCCAAACATAGCCTACACACAAATTCATATGCTCTCAAATAGAAAACAATAATTAAAAAGGTATTTAGATGTCATTATATAATGAGAAAAATGACAATCGTAAGGATATAATAATACTCAATTTAGTTCTTGACTGTGGTTTTGTTTTTTTTTTTAGTCATAAACTTTCTTTTGTGTGTTTAATTGAGTTATCGACTTTGATAATTTTACCTAATTGAGTTCTCGACGGTTAGAATCAAAAACTAAATCAAGAAAAATTACTATAGTTAAGGATTAATTTGGGTAAAATCGATATAGTCGAAGACTAAATTATCTACTATACTAATAACCAAAGAAAGTTAGGCCTATAATGGGTAAAAAAAATGACTGTCAAAATTATTAAATCAGATGAATGGTTCAGATTGTTTAGATTTACATTTTTACTTGAGATTTCCTAATTTATCCTTAATTATATGATTATCCGTTAAGTTTTCCGTTAAATATTATCTTTTCCGTTAATATTCCGTTAACTTTTAACTTACCCATTAATTTATATAAGTAAGGTCTTAGGTTCGAACCACATCCCACTCAAAGTTGACATAATTGTTGAACATATACTACGAATATGTTAGAGTATATTATTCAAAAGTAAGTAACCACTCTATTACTTTTATTAAATTAAATAAATTAGTAGTTACAACAAAAAAATAATACATATGCATTGAATAATGTCTTTATTCAAAAAAAAATATTCATTATAATTAAAAAAATTTAAAAAGAGATATAATTTCATTAGTTATATTGTCTATATTTTCTACAATACAAAGATTCCTTACCTTCAAATTTGTTAATAAATTATATTCACTACATTGTTCATTGTTTTAATTTTTTTTACACTATTTTGTAATTAAATATCAAAGTTATACTAAAAAATGATGTTATATATTTATTTACCAATTATTATGTTAATAACATGGAAAAAAATTTATAAAAAAAAAACATTTTGAAGCCATCTAATCATATTAACCTCTTATGGAAGATTTGTTGGCAAAGAAGACATTCAAATAACCCAATAAATTGATTTAAAACTCATTATTAAAAATGTCAATGTAGGACAATAGAACATTGTGACACACTTGAAGCATTAAAAAGATGTTGAGACTATAATATTGTTGGAATCAATCTTTATAATTCAGAAAAAGAAGAAATTTGAAAAATAGCTACCGTTACAGCATTCATTAATCTTGTATGTAAAATACTTATTGTGCATTCTTTGAATGTATTAGAACTAATATAAATTTACAATTGATTTCATTTTCTACAATCAATTAACTTGTTTGGATTAAAAACAAAATCAATATTGATCGATCTTGACAACAAAAATAATTAGTATATAGTATGAAAAGACGGTAGTGGGTACTCCAAAATTAGTATATCAAATCAACAAAAAAAATTACAAAAAAAAAAACAAAAAAAAAAAAAAAACACACACACACACACACAGAATCAAGTATTATATTCATTCATACTAATTCCAAAAATATGAACCTCAAAATAAACATGTGCAAAATGGATGTAGTAACTACTGTTGATGAAACTACACATATTGCAACATCAGTATTCGGACTACCTACAAAGCTATTGTTGTTACTATCAAATAAACAAGTTATGAAACTAGAACAAAATGTACAATTCATTAACGTAACCTTCTACAAATATAATAAATATTAATATTTTGTTCAATATTTTCACATGAGAATGTACGACACGCATCTCATAGCACATGAAACATGTAGGGGAAAAACTACTCGAATATAATCTTGCATTGATATAGTTTAATGACTTATTTAAAAATAAACATTGGGCATTATCCCAATCGCGCAATGCGCGTGAAAAACTAGTGTATTAATAAAGGGGAAATTACTAAGCTACCGTCACACAGATGACTCAATAAGGTAAACGTATCAAAATCGAGGACTCAATTAAACACAAAAGACGTTTATAACTAAATAAAAAAAAAATCACTATAATCGATGACTAAATTGGGTATCTAATTACTCTCACAGGATATAATGTTTCTCCAGCCCAATTCCATAAATAAAATGGATATGGAATGTTTGTTTTCAAACAATAATAAGTGGCAAAGTTGCAAATAAATCGATTAATACTCCTTCATTAATACCGGGAACTTTAACTCGAGATAAACACAATTTAAAGAGCAATTGTAATGGTAGCCCTAATAATATCTATAAGTATTTCCAGATCTTGGCAGAGTGTTGATGAATTGAATCACAGCATTGGCAGTGTTTGAAGCTGCTAGAGGTCCAAACAAATCAATTGTGTTGTTGCCTGTTTGTGCTCCAGCTAGGTCTGATAATCCACGAATGGCAATTACTGGGAATCCATTGGACAAGCTTGTCTTCAAGAGGCAAAAAAAATGTTGTCTTAACATTATATACTCCGTATATGAAGATTATGGTAACATGCATGGTATTTAAACAAGAAATTAAAGGGATAAAAAGAGTTAAATATATACATGCCCGAACTTGATATGAGAAATCAATTAAGCTCTCGAACTTTTAAAAGTTATAACTAAACCTATTAATACGTCATGTTAGCACATTTTTTGTTTTTTTGAATACTACGTACTAACTCTATTAGAATGCAGTATCTGTTCATAACTACTTTCTCAACATATTGAAGCACAAGAGTCCAGGGTTTGATGCCACTGGACCACAAGATCCTTGGCACGTCATGTTAGCACATCCCAAAAACCAATTAGTGATTAGTGATAATAGGTCGTTAGGGTTCTGGTGATGTTCTGGCTACCTTTTGAAAAAAAATCGACGATCAACAACTGACGAATGGTCCCCGATCTGGCGACCAGTGATAGCCTTTAATTTTCCACTGGAAAAGACGACAAGCAACTTTTCATTGAATCATTGGTCATCAATAGTCGGTTTTTCTTTTCCACAGAAGTAGCAGAAGCATTGTCAAAACTCAAACGACCTGCTATCAGTGGTCACTAATTGATTTTTGGATTTTGATGCACTAAAATAACATATTAATAAGCTTAATTGCAACTTTTAGAAGTTTGAAATTAAAGCCTAATTGAGATCTAGTATAATGTTTAGGGGTGTTTTGACCCTTTTTTCTGGAATTAAATAATATGAATTAAGAAGGAGCAAAGAGGAACTTGCCATCACAACAGCTTCACTTTCCATGTCAAGTGAGGTAACCTCAAAGGACTGGAAGAGGAACTCTCTGTATGCTGCATTGTCAAGGAAAAGGTTGGCAGTTGAACCCTTGAGACCTACAACTAGTTTAGGCTTTTGTGGGAGGCACAAGCTTGAATTTAGACATTGCTCCAATTCCATCCCCTGCAACATTATTGAAAAAGACACATTAAAATTATTTATATTACATGTCTCACGTGAAACAGTCTCATATAAGACTCACTCAATACATAATATTATAGATGGGGCATTTGGTTGGGAATCATGCACGGATCGACTTGAATGGTGACTGAATTAAGGATTGTGAATTTGTGATTGTTGGTGGTGTTGGGTCCCTCCTATGTGAAAAGGAATAAATAAAATAACAAAAATACAAATTGTAGTGGAAGGAAAAGGGAAGTGGTTGGCAGCACACTTTGTCAGCATGTGAAGACAATTCAAGGAAACCAATTTCCTTGTTATATGCATTATTCCCATTCCATTAAGGCATCGTGCATCTCGGCAGTAGTGGGCAGCAGAGGAGGGGAATTATTTTTATTCCCATTCTTCTCTCTTTTTCGGCTAACAGAGAGGCAGTGAGCGGCAGTGTGTAGAGAAGAAAAACACATTTTTCTTCTTCTCTTATTTTCGGCAGTCCAGCAGAAGGAGGGAGCCATTATTTTCTTCTCCATTTTGGACGCAGCTTTGTCGTGAGTTTGTCTTTCTTCTTCGGTACTATCTTCATCAAATATTTGAGGTCAGCTTGTATTTATTCCAGGCATCTCTTTGGATAATCTCGTAATATTTGTATTCATTTTTATCCTAGTCTTGGAGATTGAATATTTTGAGTACGAGATATTATTCCTTTTAGCCTGTGAATATTGAATAATGTTTTGGCCTAGGAGTTGTTGTATTTGATGATTTGTGGATGTATGGCTCATGTGGTAGCCTAAAACTTTGTACCCGAGATTTGTGATAGTGAAAATTGTTGTTGTTGGTGGCCGTGGTTTTTCCCCGTCATTTTGGAGTTTTCCACGTAAATCTTGTGTTCCTTGTGTTCATATTTATTTTTGGGCTATTGTGTATTATCTCGTATTTGTGCACCGTGTCGGGTCTGTGATTTTGATTGTCACAGGCAGTGGGATTTTTCCCAACAGGTGGGATATATTAACCTAGCTAGATGCAATAGTATGATCCAAACAAATTATGGGAAAAAAAAACCCAGATAAACATGAACAAAAGAAACAAAAATACCACTATAGAATATAAATATGTATCATCAATCACTCACTTCACTACTCAACTTGTGCTAACTAAGTTGTCAAAATTGATATCCCTAAAAAAAAAAAAAAACAAGCAGCGCTTGAATTGGAATAAAATTGTTATAAATGAGGGGTAACCTTAGTCAAGTTAATTAAACTATTAGTTTGGTAACCACATAGTTACAAGTTTGACTCCTAGTGGCCGGGAGCGGCTTAGGGCATCCACATTAGTGGATTTTGGACCAGTTTTTGAGGAAATGTGGCTAATGTGGAGGAGATGGGTAGTGGAGAGAAAATAAAAAACTCTCCTACTAAAGATGATTTTGATCAGAAAAGTGGGTCTCACTATGTGCAAATATGCCTTGCATGTGGTCGCATGCAATGCAACCAATGCGCCCAGCTGGGCGCGTTAATCTGTTGAGTTTCTTCTTCTTCTTCTTCTTTCAAATTTATTTTCTTTTTCTTTTTTCTTTTTCTTCTTCTCTTTCCCTCATCTCTCTCCTAGTTGACACCTTAAAATCGGATCCAAAAACCTCACTATTGAAAATGCCCTTAGCCTTCTTTATTTGAACTGATTTAACATTTTGTGGTTCTTTGTCAATTAGAGTCAAAAGACGAGATTTGTCCAATACATACCCACTCTATTAATAATTGTGTGTTTAATTTCACTCATCATTCAAATTTGTTGTAAATGAAAAATTTCTTACCTCCAAGCTAGAAGCTAAGTTAAGCCAGTCCTTGGTTACATTAAACCAGAAAACTCTCTCAGGGTCAGTTGGGTCTCCAGAAGTTGAATAGAATTGCTCAGTGCTATATCCAAGGTGCCCTAACTCGTTGTCTCCCCCTTTTGGTACATTATAGTTCTTGAAGTCCATTTGAGTAACATCATTGGTTGGAACTGTCCCATTGGGTTTCTGTCCACATAACAAATACAAAATTCATGCAGAGTCCATCACAATTTAAAAAAAAAAAAAAATTTGCAATACAATTATATTTGGTGCTTGAAATAGGTTGATGTTAAAATATAAGAAATTTTAAGGTGTTGATTGATATTGATGTGGATTATACTTGTGCCCTGTTTGGTAACATAGTTAGCTTATCAGTCAATAATTTAAAATTAATTTTGAATTATTTGACCACTATTAGCTGTTTGGTTGGGTTAAACAACCAATATAAGTGTTTGATTAATTAGTTTTTTGTAACAGTTTAATGCTCCAAAATTCTAAAATTCAAAAAATTACTCAAAGCAGCTTTTTTGTTCCACTTTTTGATAAAGTTATTTTGCATGTAATCAGCTATCAACTAACAACTAATTTACCAAACATCTTTCTACAATCAACTAATGCTATCAATTAATCAAGCCACTACCTCAATTAACTAACAGCTTTCAGCTAATAGTTATTTACCAAACATCCCCTTAATATACTCATGTATTGTATTATTGTACTTAGTACGTAATATTGGTAATAGTTTTCAATGATACTCACTACAAATATGTATTATATTGAAACTATTAGAAACTATTACCAATAATACCCAATACAATATATGATTGATTTATGTAGTCGTAGTAGTACAAATATGTATTATATTGACACTATTAGAAACTATTACCAATAATACCTAATACAATATATAATTCAAGTAGTGGCAGTTAGAAATTTTTGTCATAAAATCGAAAAGCAATGAATATCATTATTAATCAAAATAATTAGAATACAATCACACTAGTGTGAGAACGTCTCACTGATCGAATCCTTATTCGTGTGACGGGTCGGGTCGGGTCGGGTCGAAACAACATGCAAATGTCATACTTATATGTGCAAATGTCATACTTATATGCTCAAATATAATACTAATCATGAATACAATTTTTGTTACTTATAAGAGAAAAAGCAATACATTTTTCTTAATAAGTAATGTTAACAAGTGCCCCTTACTTATAAGGGAAAATATAATACTTTTGAAGAAAAATGTAATACTTTTAAATCGAAATATAAAGTATTGTATTTTCCCTTAAAAGTATTACATTTATTACCGTTATAAGTAATAAAAAATTTATTCCTGATTAGTATTACATTTGAGCATATAAGTATGACATTTATGCGTATAAGTATTATATTTGTATTTTGACCCGACCCGGCTCACGGTGAGATGGTCTCACACATAATAATGAACAATCTAGCATCATATTTTATTTATTTTATCTATCAACCTAAATTAAAAAAATGTAATGGAAATATCTGTTAGATTTTTGTTACTAACAGATCTGTGATGTAAATTAAATATCTAATGTAGTTATATATTTTCTAATAAATAATTTTTGAGTTTAGAATCAAGAGATTTATATTTGAAAACTAAATAACTATAAATAAATATAAAATCTCTAATAAACTAATTAACTCCCAACCTTTAAATCCTTGGAATGACTATAAAATGCATATAAATTATAAATAGAAATTCATAGCATAACTTAAAAGAAAACAAATTGAAACATGTAATTTTTTAGAAGAAAATTAAAGATATACATACCAAAAAAAAAAAAAAAAAAAAAAAACGAAGGTAGGACTTAGGACTTTAGGAGTAGGGAGAGGGTTGTAAGAAGGGAGGAAGCTAGCCAACTCCCGACCCCTCTCTCTTCCCGACTAGTATAGTGTATGATTAGCCCCATATAAGACCTTCTCCAATAGTATAAATTTTGGTGTGGGTTTTGAGGAGTTTTTGTAGGTGTGATTAGGAAAGAGAAAGTGAGATGACAAAAAAAAAATATAAAACTGAAAAGGAAAATTTAAAAAAAAAAAATTCACATTTACGCTAGTGCACGCGCCCTCTGGGTGCGCAATTTGCGTGCAACGCGCTGAAGGTTGTCTTGCTTAAATAAAAATAGGCCCCACCACTCTGATAAAATCCCATGCTTGGAGGAGGTGCCAACACCTTCTTTCTCCTCCTTTATTACCCTTCCACCTCATCACCTTTTTCTTAAACTTTGTGTAAAACCCCATTATTGGGGAAGTCCTAACTATGAATGACTTTACTGTGAGACCATATTATAAATTCTTATTTGTGAGACGGATTTGATCTATATTAAGATGTAATACTTATACTAAAAAATGTAATACTAGTTATGAATAAAGTGTTTGCTACTTTAAATTGTAATACTTTTGAGGAAAAAATGTAATATTTTTAAATCAAAATATAAAATATTACACTTTCTCTTATAAGTAATAGACACTTTATTCCTGATTAACATTTTTAGTATAAGTATTACAACTTTTTTTAATATTATTATCTTAACCCGATCTGTCTCACGGATAAGAATCCGTGATACGGTCTTACACAAAATTTTACCTATAAGTATATAAGTTCTTGATATAGTTATAATGCCATTAATTAATGTGAAAGATTACCATCCAATCCCATAGACCAGTGTTGGCAAATTGTTTGGGTATCACAACATCTCCAATGGACATGGAACTGTTGGCATTTCCAGCTATGCCAAAATGAATGATTCCACTCAAGTCAAAGTAATCCAACATTAGTTGTGTGGTAGCCGCTGCGTTCACCTAAAAAGGAGAAATATATAAGAAATGGGATTTTAAAAATCACAAATATAAAGATGATTTGATTTAATTAACTATATGGTTTTTTTTTTCTTTTTCTAATTTTGAAATCTTGAAATACATACCAGCCCAACACCGCATCTCACGTAGATAACTTTCTTTCCCATCACTGTCCCAATTCTAAAACGTCTACCTACAAAATCCAATCAAATCAATTAAAGTGTTGGTTTCAATCTAATTGAGAAATCATTTACTTAGTATACACTCTTAGACAGTGACTGAGTTTTTGCTCATGACTCCAAAAAAAGAAAATTATATAAAAGAGAATCAAATAGACTATCAAATTGCCAAGGACCTTGTAGTCCAGTGGCATCAAACCCTTCCCTATATGCGGGAGGTGGTGGGTGGGTTCGAGCCTCAGTGGGGGCAATACTGATTCTTGTGCTTCAATAGGTTGAGAAAGTAGTTATGAACAGATACTGCATTGTAATAGAGTCAGTAGTATTCAAAAAAAAATAGACTATCAAATTTTATATAAAAAAACAATTAAGTGCTTGAACTTTAAAAAATTACAATTAAACACTTCAATTTATTAAGATTGTTCATCTAAGCCTGTCATCTTTACTCGTAACCTATTGGTTAACGGTAAAATTACAAATGATAATCACTATTGACCATCGCCGTTGATCATTGCTAATACTCTCCTGTCACCAAAGAAGGCTACTAACTGGTCGCCGTCGTTCACCGAATCAGTTATTACAAGTTACCAACAAAGGCGATAAACTCTAATGACTAGTTATTAGAGCATCCATATTAATGGATTATTGAGGTTTTTGGAATAGTGAAATATGATGGGGAGGAAAGAGAGGAAGGAGAGAGAAAAGGTTGGGTTCATATGTAAAATCAAGTTTTTGGAACAGTAGAGGAATTTTTTTTGACTCTCTGCTGTGCGCGTTTCGCGCACATCAGGCGCTTAGCGGGCGCGTCAGGCGTGCCTTACAGTTCTAATATTTAATATTTTTTTTTAAAATTGTTTTGTTTTGTTTTATTTTAATTTGTTTTTTTCTTCATCCTTCATTCCCATTTTCTCTTTCCTAATCACAATTACAAAAACTACTCAAAATCGTGAATAAACTATATTGATAAGGATGTTCTTACAGGTTTAGCTATTATGTTTAGATGCACAAAAAATGGTAGATTGAAGTGTTTAATTATATCTTTTTAAAGTTCATAAATCTAATTATTCGTATAAAGTTGAGAGACTTATTTGATCCTTTTTTGAAATTATATTGTGGTGTTAGTCCAATCTCTTAAACGACTATAGAATTATGACATTGCCCAATGCTCGATATCATATCTCCAATTATAAAATGCAAGATACATTATATTAAAAAAATTATTTGATAAATGACAAGTATATATAGAAAAAGACATAAAGATTAAGTATATTATAGTCATTTCGCTAATGCGCAGTTGAAAAGTGAGCATATTATAGTATATATGACAAACATTTTTTCAAAAAACACACACAGTACAAAACATAACAAAAACAAAATTTGATGATGAAGATAATATATTTTTCACCAACTTTCGTTTTGCTTTTAGAAAGTTAGAACACACAGTCACACAACATGAAATACATAGAATATTAGAATTAGTAATTAAGAAAAGAAATGCAAAAAATTAAAGGGTATTATCAACATCAGAACACTCAAAAAGTCAAAATGGTGTAGACTGAATCACAGAAATATTTCTAAAGGGTATTATGAACATTTTCACTAGACATATGAGTTATGACTTATGACCAAAATGATCACATTTATTTAAAAAAAAAATTGAAACAAAAACAAAATTACCCCTTTATCCCATTTTACATTTCCAATTTACTATTATTTAATTGTTACTTATGTATTTTTTAATTATTTTTAAATCTAATATTTATGTAATAATATTTTCAATGTAGTTTCTAAATATATAAATTTCATATACTAATATTAAATTTAATATTAAGAAAAATTGAATTTTAAATAACTTCAATCAATACTCCTTTACCAAACAAATAAATAAAATATGGGAAGGTAAGAGTATAACTTTTATAATAAATCAATCAAAATGTCATGTTAGTAAATTAATAAATTAAAAGAGTTAATATCAGCCGAGGTCCTCTAGTATAGTGGTACCACCATATTTAATCATAAATTTTCAATTTAATCATATGTGATTCTTCAACTTTCAAATTACACTACGTACCCATTGTCCTTTAACTTTCAAGTTAACCACCCTGGTTCATTGATTTTCAAATTTAACTTTGTCGGACCAAGACTTGTTAAATTTGAAAGTACAGACTACGGGTGATTAAATTGAAAGTTTAAGACTAAACATGACGGTGCTACTATATTCGGAGGACCCAGTTGGTATTATCTCTAAATAAAAAAAAATGAAATACATTTAATATTATTCTATTTACCCCTATCTTTTCATGGAGATTAGGTGTGACCAATAAAAGTAGGTGCCTAGGTGGGCCAAAGGAAAAAAAAAAAAAAAAAAAAAAAAAAGAATTGAAGTCAACATACAACTTACCTGATAAATCTACAAAGGGATGTTGTGGGTGAGGCTGGAAGGAACCAGTGGCAAAGAAGGCATTCTCCTCAGGAGGATAAACAGTGACAAGACCAATGTAAGGACCTTTCTGATTCATCTTCCTTATTACACTCAAAGATCTCAACCTCTGCCGTGGAATTCCCAGACTAGGAATCACCTGCACAACAAACAACATCAAACCCAACATCCTTAAAACCACTGATGCCCTGCTTCCCTGCTGCTGTTTTGCACCCATTTTTATTTGCTTAATTTTCTCTCCAACAAGCTAAGCTCGATCTCAAGAAATGATGGTCTGTGTTGTTCAAGTGTCTGTTCGGAGCTGGCAGATTTATAGGAGCAAAGAGTGTAAAATGGAATTTTTTATGATGAATTATATTCATATATATACCCAGCATGTGAAACATGAGACTAATTAATGTCTGCTTAGCTATTGTTTATTTGCAGAAGATTTCCTAAATCCTTCTCCATCTCCCCTAAATAGACAGTTTGTCGGTTGTTATAAGGTGTACTATGGTCCACACAACCGTGGTTCAAAATCAGTGTGGTTTCTTTACTTAAAGAAACGGCAATCATTAAATTTTAACAAAATTTGTATTTTTTGTATGTTAAGAATAAAATGAAAATACAATGTATTTAAAATGAAACTGAATAACTTGTCTCACATATTGTGTTTATATTATCAATAGAAACTGTTATTATATTGAATTAAATTGATACTTTAGTTGTGTTGAATTAATGAAACTGCAATATATATATAAAATGAAACTGAATAACATTCCTCACATATTGAATGTATATTATCAACTAAAATTGTAGTTGAATTGAAATGATACTTTACTTTTTCTGAAATGAAACTACAGTATGTATATAAAAAAAAAAAAACTTAATAACTAACATGTCTCACATATTGAGTGTATATTATTAAATGAAAGCATGAAACTGTAGTTATTTTAAAATGATACTTTAGTTGTGTTGTAATAAAACTACAAGGTATATAAAATGAAACTGAATAACAATCTCATATATTTGAATATATATTGTCCAATGAAACCGTAGTTGAATTAGAATTATAATTTAGTAGTGTTGTAATAATAATAAGACTATAATGTGCATAAAATGAATTAAATTCAATAAAATGTCTCACTATAGTAAGCATGGTTGCAGTAGGCGCTAGGCGCTAGTCAGGCGGTACCTATGCGGCGACCTATAAAAAAAATGCATGTGTGTGTGGGTCGGTTGTGGACCCCACTTAAAATTGAATTGTACCACAAAATGGCCACTTAAATGCCATTTTAGTGCTACTTTTCCAACAATCCCCCACATGAATGAAAAATTGATTTTCAAAGGAATTTTGAAATCGGAAACAACTGCGTTCAACGGTTGATTCCTATATAGCAGAGGTAGGTGTAACCCTTTGAACCTTGCATTGTGAGATCTATATACTCTATTGGCTGTACGGTAGAACACGATGTCTTTGAACCGACTGCCGTTTGTGTAGACATTGACAAATCTCACACAGGAACCATCCAACCACGTCCTGTTCTCATGACTGTGACCATTTTGGTCGTGGGACACCTGCCTGGTTCTGCAAGAGTTTCTAAAGAATTGAGCCCAGCTCAATTCTCCTTTGAAGCGACCCACACTTCTCTCTCACATAGGTGATTCTTTCTCGAGTTTCCCGCAACTCAACACATGTCCATCAACATTACATATGTCCGATGACAATCGAATCATCAAAGCACTATTGTGCTAGCCTCGATCGGGAGTCACTATTTTAACGAGGAGTGGTAGGGAGTCCGGGACCCCCACAGTGACATGCTATTCCATAATTTAGTTGTCCCATTGAACCTAGGTGCCAACTAGGTTGGGTATCCACTATGGAATTTTTAGTCCAAGGGCTTTAGACCCATTCCTCGTGCCAACTTTTCGACAACTTCTTTGCTCAACCCTTTGGTTAGCGGATCCGCTATATTGTCTATTGACCTCATGAACTCAATCGAGACAACACCAGTTGCGAGAAGTTGTTTAATGGTGTTATGTCTACGACACATATGTCTAGACTTACCATTATGCATATGACTCTTTACTCTCCCAATTGTTGCTTGACTATCACAATGCACACAAATTGGAGGTGCAGGTCTTTCCCAACTAGGAATATCTTCCAAAAAATGCCGTATCCATTCAGCCTCTTCACAGCATTTATCCAAGGCAATCATTTCAGATTCCATTATGGATCTAGCTATTACTGTTTGCTTGGAAGATTTCCACGCAACGGCTGCACCGGCTAGTGTAAACACATAGCCACTCGTGGATTTAGAATCCTTAATGTCAGATATCCAGCTCACATCGCTATATACCCTTCGAGTACAACGAGATATCTTACATAGTGCAGTTCGAGATCACGAGTATACCTCAAGTATCTCATGACTCTCACTATTGCCTTCCAGTGCATTTCACCGGGATTGCTAGTATACCTACTAAGTTTACTAACCGCGAAGGCAATATCCGTCCTTGTACAACTCATAAGATACATCAAACTACCAATAACCCCGAGCATATTCTACTTGAGAGATACACTGTCCGTGGTTTTTGGTCAGTTGAAAGTTTGTATCAAATGGTATTTTAGCCAATTGATTATCGTCCTTGTTAAACTTTTCAAGGATTTTATCAACATAATGAGATTGGCTCAACACAAGACCATTAGGTCTTTTAATGATCTTAATCCCAAGGATTAAATCGGCCAAACCCATATCCTTCATGTCAAATCTTGCGTTTAACATGTTCTTGGTAGACTTGATTATTCGATCATTATTACCAACGATGAGTATATCATCCACATATAAACAAAGAATGACGTAGCCATCTACCGTTTCCTTAACGTAGATACATTTGTCACTTTCATTTATTTTAAACCCATTAGTTAACATCGAATGGTCAAACTTCTCGTGCCATTGCTTAGGCGCTTGTTTCAAACCATAGAGTGATTTAACTAATTTACACACTTTCTTTTCTTGGCCTGGAACCACAAACCCTTCGGGTTGGTCCATATAGATTTTCTCATCTAACTCGCCATTTAAGAAAGCTGTTTTCACATCCATTTGATGAACTTCCAAATTCCGCAACGCGGCTATGGCAAGTATCATCCTGATGGAATTTATTCTCGTCACAGGAGAATACGTATCGAAGTAATCAAGACCTTCTTTTTGCCTGTAACCCTTGATTACAAGTCTGGCCTTATACTTCTCGATGGAACCATTCGGTTTCATTTTCCTTTTAAAGACCCACTTGGATCCTAAAGGTTTACAACCCGGAGGAAGATCAACAAGTTCCCAAGTGTGATTCTATAGGATAGAATCCACTTCACTTTTGATCGCTTCCTTCCACATCGGACCTTCCGTAGAAGTCACGGCTTCTTTGTAAGTTCGAGGCTCGTTCTCTATCAAACAAGATAGAAAATCCGGTTCATTTTCTATCAAACAAGTTAGAGTATTCGAATCGTACTCTAACAAGTAAGTTAGAAAATCTGGACCAAATGATTTTTCAACTCTCGCCCGTTTACTACGTCTCGGCTCGAGCTCGGGTATTTCCTCAGAATGCCCGCCATCATTGTCCATAGTAACATCCACCTCTCGAAGTGATGTACATGGTTCGTCAACCTCTCGAGGTGACGCACTTGGTCCCTCATTAGACCTACAAGGAAATACATTTTCAAAGAAACATGCATTCCTTGATTCAATTATAGTGTTCTTATGTACGTCCGGATTATGGGACTCATGTACTAAGAACCGATAAGCACTACTATTGTGTGCATATCCAATAAAGGTAGATACAATCCACCGTCTTTAGACCTATCTTTATTTTCTTTGGTGTTGGAACCAAAACTTTGACAATACACCCCCACACTTTGAGGTATTGGTAGGAAGGTTTCCTACCTTTCCACAGCTTATAAGGGGTCTTATCGAGCTTCTTGTGAGGTACCTTATTCAAAAGGTAATTACTTGTCAAAATCGCCTCACCCCACATGCCTTGAGGTAGGCCCGAACTTATAAGCATCGCATTCATCATTTCTTTCAATGTACGATTCTTTCGTTCGCCAACACCATTCGATTGAGGTGCATAAGGTGCAGTACACTCGTGTATTATTCCAACACTCGCACAGAAGTCACCGATAGGTACTTCGTACTCACCACCTCTATCGCTTCTAACATTTTTAATCTTTCGATTAAGTTGGTTTTCCACTTCATTCTTATAAAGAACACATTTTTCCTTAGCTTCGTCTTTGCTCTTTAGCAAATACACATAGCAAAATCGTGTGCAATCATCGATAAACGTGATAAAATATTTATTACCACCTCTCGTTTGAATCGATCTAAAATCGTACAAATCGCTATGAACCAATTCTAGTGGATCAGTCTCCCTTTCAACTGATTTGAAGGGAGCTTTAGTTAGTTTTGCCTCGACACAAATTTCGCACTTATTTGCATTAACTTGAAAATTAGGGATATGGTTCATGCTAATTAATCTACGCATAGAATTAAAATTAACATGACCTAGTCTACCATGCCACAAATTGGAAGACTCAAGCAAGTAAACAGAATTAACTTTGCTTTTATTATTGATAACATGCATTACATTGAGCTTAAAAAGCCCGTAAGTTAGATAACCTTTACCAACAAACATCCCTAATTTCGACAAAACTACTTTGTCCGATTCAAAGACCATCTTGAATCCATGCTTGTTCAACAACGAGCCTGAAACAAGATTCTTCCTAAGGTCCGGAACATATAGCACATTGTTCAATGTCAGTTCCTTCCCGGAAGTCATCTTCAGAATCACCTTGCCCACGCCCTCCACAGCGGACTGAGTAGAGTTTCCCATCCAGACCTTATTGCCCTCAACGGCCTCAAAGGTGCTGAACATCTCCCGGTTGCAGCATAAGTGCCTCGTTGCACCGGTGTCAATGAACCACTCGCGTGGGTTGGAACCCACCAGGTTCACTTCCGTGACCATAGCCGAAAGGCTAATCTCGGCTACCTTTTGGCTCACGTCACCAACCACGTTGGCTTCAAAACCCTTGTTCTTCTTCTTTGGAGCCTTGCACTCCGTAGCCTTGTGGCCAATCTTGCCACAGTTGTATCACTTCCCTTGGAACTTGCCTTTGGTAATGCCACCTCTCGGACCCAGCTTCTGCTTGCCCTTCTTGGCCTTCTTGGAGCTCTAACCGTGCTCCACCACATTGGCCTTGGCACCTCCCACGAGAGGTCCCTTTCCATCACTGTTCCTGTTCCCCTCCTCGACTTAGAGTCGCTGGATCAGGTCCTCCACGCTCATCTCCTTCCGCTTGTGCTTCAGGTAGTTCATGAAGTCCTTCCATCCTAGAGGCAGCAAGTGGATCATGGACGCCACTTGGAAGGATTCACTAATCATCATGCCCTCGTCACGGATCTCATCGAAGAGCAACTACAAGTCTTCAACCTGACTGAGCATAGTCTTTGAATCCACCATTTTGAAGTCGAGGAACTGGCCAACCACAAATTTCTTTGCCCTGGCATCCTCACTTCGGTACTTGTGGTCCAAAGCTTCCCACAGTGCCTGGGCTGTGTCAATCTTACGATAAACATCGTAAAGGGAATCAACTAACCCATTCAGAATGTAGTTGTGGCAAAGGAAGTCAGAATCCTTCCAAAGCCCAACTGCCATTACTGACTGAGCATCCTGTTCCTTCAACACAGGAACCTTCTCAGTCAAGAACCTTGACAAGCCGAGAGTAGCAAGGTAAAAAAGCATCTTTTGTTGCCACCTCTTAAAGTATGATCCCGAAAACTTGTCTGGTTTTTCAGCCAAACCACTTGGTACCGTAGGTACCCTCATCGTGGGGATATACCCCTCAGAGCTGACACCCCCTTGTGAACCTACGTTCACTGGTGCCTGAGAATGTGCAACATTGTTGCCGTTCCCACCATTGTTGTTTTCAACAACATTAGGATTTTCACCCTCAAAGTTGGCTACTGGCAACGAGTTTTCCATTTCTTAAATTACAACAGAAATATCCACGAAGGATAATTACACAAGAAAATAAAACCTACACAAGGTTGAATAAACCTGATAAACAACTTCGGATGAAAACTGGACAATCTCGGGTGGTTGGAAGCACGAGTCGTGTTGCCACTATCCTTAAAACCTTATTTACCGCCTCCCGGGGTGCTGGAGCGTTGTGGTTTAGGTTTCCCAGGATAAAACGTACTACGATCCAACGTTTGAGCACACAAACTTGGATCTGGCGAACTAGGACGTGGGATGAACACAGGTGGCTAGAAGGGATGATGAGCAGTATTTTGAGGGAGAAAAACCAGTGTACTTTGTGTGTTTTTTCGTGTCTTCTAAAACTACTGCTCACCTACGAATATATAGTAGAGGAGAGTGGATCATAGCATTAATCATAGCATTGATAATCCATTAGTAACCTCCTCCCACTAGCAGAAAATTAATTCTGCCACTAACCAACATTTACACCCACTACCAAGTCCATTATTCACAAACTAACTCTGAAAATAATGATTGGAATTAATAAAATTAATTCCGTAATATCAAGAGTCACTTTTGAACGGACACAGTAGGTGAAACATCGCGTTCGAGAGGTCACTGGAGTCACAGTGCGAGACGACATTGCCCGCGCCGCGAGACGTCGAGAAGTGCATGCTTCGAGACGTCGAGAAGTGCATGCTTCGAGACATCGGACGCGCGCGCCAGCCCGGGCCGCTCGACATCGCACTCGCACGCGAACGACCTCTCGCGAGAGGTCAGTTCATCTTGATGTCTCTAACGAGAGATCACTTCTGATCTCATGTGGTTCTGAGATGGAAAACTTGTTCGAAAATATGGCATAACTTAGCCCGCAGGTGCCGCCGTACACAAGTCAAGCCTTTTCAGGCTCAGTTTGGGATTTGATTTGCACCCCCCTGCGCGCGAAAGAGAGCCTCTATGCCATACAAGTCAATTAGCCTTAAAAAGCCTCTTGTATCACTACTACACAGACAGCTTTTAACGTCGGCTAAGTAGACCCTTTAACGTCGGCTAAAAGCCGACGTTGATCTGGCCTACGTTGTATGTGTACACTTACAACGTCGGCTATTTACAAATAGCCGACGTTGTAGGTAATTTGAAAGCTACTAAAATACCCTACAACGTCGGCTAATTACAAATAGCCGACGTCGTAGGTACCCTACAATGTCGGCTATTTACAAATAGCCGACGTTGTAGGTAATTTGAAAGCTACTAAAATACCCTACAACGTCGGCTAATTACAAATAGCCGACGTTGTAGGTAATTTAAAAACAAAAAAATTACCCTACAACGTCGGCTAATAAGACTACCCGACGTTGTAGGGTAATTTTTTTGTTTTTAAATATTAATTTTATTTTTCTATTTACACCCAAAACCTGCTCAAATATATATAGCAATCACAATCACATTCAAAACCTGTACAATTTATATTTATAATATCAAAATTATAGTGGGGCGACGAGGGCGCTGTTGTGGACGGGAGTCGATGGTGGTGCGGCGATGGGTGTGGTGTGGGGAAGGTGTTTTGCGATGGTGAGGACGTCAGCGGCAGTGGTGGTTTGAAATTTTGGCTTAAATTAATATGATATGAAATTTGGGAAATTTTGGCTTAAATTAATATGATATGAAATTTGGGATATTTGGCTAATCGGCTTTATTAAAAACCCTACAACGTCGGTTATTTATAGTAACCGACGTTGTAGGTTCATAATATATAATACGGCGCAATATGACGTCGGCTAAAGTCCTAGCCGACGTCGTATCAATGGTCGGCCGGTGTGAGTTTGCGATACAACGTCGGCTAAACACCTAGCCGATGTCGTATCACGCAGTAGTTTTAGGGCCGGTGTGAGTTTGCGCTACAACGTCGGCTAAACACCTAGCCGACGTCGTATCGCGCAGTAGTTTTAGGGTCAAGTCTTTAACGTCGGTTATTAGGTACTAGGTACCTAATAACCGACGTTAAAGAGTATTTTTTAATTTTTAATTAATTAAAGAACATATAACGTCGGCTAATTATTTAGCCGACGTTAATTAGCCGACGTTGTATGTGATTTCTGTAGTAGTGTATTTATAGTGGGGCAAATCCTCCTTCCAAACCAATGTGAGACAAAGCTACATAAGCTTTTCCTCACTTCAAATTCCATCTCAAATGGGTCTACTTTGAGAACCAATTTCTCATTCACCCATTATCCATTTTGAGCGTACAATATGGATCTATTCGTCTCACTACGAAAAACCCGAATCCAGTTTGACCCGACCGAAATCGGTTGTGGACCTCACTTTAAATTGTACCACAAAATGGCCACTTAAATGCCATTTTAGTGCTATTTTTCCAACAATCGCTCAAGAAGTCATCTGAAGAGTAACCTCCCGAGAAGTCAACTTCCAAAGAGTAAAACTCAGGAGAAGTAACACCCATGAGAACTAAAACCAAGAGAAGTAAAATTCAAGAGAAGTAAGTCCAAGAGAAGCAAACTCAAGAGAAGTAGAGTAAACCCAACTTCTCTTAACTTCTCTAATTTCTCTAAAACATTCTTGATCAATCAAAAAATAAATTTCCTACTAAACATAAATAATATTTTCAACCTCACAACACCAAAATATTTTTTATACTTCTAGTAGACATGTTTGGATTAATACATTCAACCATTTACTATATAAATGTCATTAGGGAAGAATATGGAGATGACAACATAAAAATGAGGATTCCTTCCTTCCAAAGAATTGAATGATCCGAAGGCATACATAGAATGAGAGAAAATGGTAGAGAGGGTGTTTGGTTGTCATCATTCTTCTGAGAAAAAAAGAAAAAGAGATTAGATTAGCGGTAGTTGAGTTTAAGGATTCTGCCAACACTTGGTGGGACAAGTTGGCTTCAAGTAGGACGAGAAGTGGGTTGAATTGGAAGCCAATTGGTAGTTGGCAAGAGATGAGGGTTGTGATAGGAAAAAGGTTTGTACCTGCTTGGTACCATAGAGAGTTGTATAAATTTTTTTTTTGAAGGATAAAATGCATTAATAATCATTAAGAACAATTACAACAAGGTTCAATAGAATGAAAAACCATTCCATACAATCTGACATAGAACCAAATTTTCTAGCTAAGCTAATGAAATTTGGATTCGCAGACTGTGTTACAAATTGAGAGTCATGATCCTTAAAGGACCTTAAGGTTTCTATCAAATATTTGATGGTCTTGCCGAATGTAGACAAGTCTATCTCCGAATGGAAAGTCTTGCAAACCACCTGAGTCTTTATCTTCATATTGAAGTCCATTGACATTATTCCCAACTGAAGGTACATAACCGACCTTTTGTCTTTGATCGGTTCATCAGTGGGTAACCTACCATCTGAACTGAGTTGCAAATCAATATTCAGAAGAGGCATTTCATTGTCATCTACTTTGCCCAGGATGAGTTTCACATAAGCCATGACCAAATTTATCTTTTTGCACTCCAAATATGAACCTCGTCAAAGAAACGAGAGGGATAAACTCGTCAAAGAAACGAGAGGAAAGCACAATAACCTGCAAATAGATGCGGAAGGAAGCAAAATACAGCAAAAGATAAAATACTTAAAGGTGGGTGAAGATAAAAAGTTTAGGAGCTCAAGACACGCGGATCTCAAGGCAACCAAAACTCAAAGCTCAATACCCTACACTACCCACTGGACAAAAAGGTTAGCCTAAGATATATATATTATTTTAAAAATAGGAAAACGTGAGAATGGCAAAGGAGAAGGCGGAGGAGCGGTGACCGAAGGCGGCGGTGCGGTGAGTGGTGGAAGGGGAAGCTGCTGTAATGGTGGCAGATGGCAGTTGGTTGTAGGAGGATGGTGGCGGGAGAGAAGGCAGCGGAGGGGGAGGTAAATGGTGGTGGAAGGTGGCGGCTTTGTCGGAGAAGGGCGGTGGTGGGTGAGAAGGTAAAGGAGGGGAAGGAAAGAAGGCGGTGGTCGAAGAAGATGGTGGCACGGAGGGAGGAGGAGGAAGCGAGCAGAGGTGACGGCGGCGGCACGGAGTTTGGCTAGACAGTTGCGGTGTTGCGGTGAACGGAGGTGGTGGCCAAATACCGCCGGCTCAAAGCTCTATAAGAGCTCCGGCCGGCCGTCCGGCTGTAAAACTGAGAATGACCAGAGAAGGGGAGAGCGTATGGATTTTAGAGAGAGAAAGAATCAGCGAAAAGGGGGGCAGAGAGTTGTATAAATTAAAAACTACAAGACTTAGTGCAAGGATCTATAACAGATTTTGATTATGGCCAGGAATTGAAAACTTTGTTAACAAGATTAGGGATAGAAGAAGTCGACGAAGCCACAATGGCTCGGTTTCTTAAAGGGCTAAACCATGACATTATTGACATAGTTGGGACAATAACAAGCTCAAAGTAAATGGAATAAGGATCCTCTACAAACTCAAGATGGTCCAATTACTAGAGCTCGAGCTAAGCGTCTACAAGAAGTTGATTGTGTATTAATGGCCAAATTCAGTTGGACTAAAGCCATAACTAAGAAGTCAACGGGGAATGAGGATGGTGACTTAGCTTAGTTAATTTAATTGGATGTCTGCCAAGTCATACCAATTAACTAAGATAAAGTTTTAAGAGAAGAAAATCAGTAAAGATGACCAAGATATGATCTTGGACATGCTAACTAAAGTTAGTCTTTTGACTAAATCTGTATACTTTATAGCATGTTATTATTATTTCTTTTTAGTGTTTACTCTGATCTATTTAGGGTTGAAGTTCGAAATGTTAGGATGGAGAATTCAATTAGGAAACTTAATCTCCATTAGTTAGTCCAAGATCATATCCACCTTTTTAGTTAAAGTCATATTTTGATGGAAACTAAGGGCTACCACTAGGCAATCGTTATACCCTGCACCACGGTGCACATAGCAATGTGCACCACGTACGTAAAACGACGTCGTTTTAGGGTTAGTGGACGCGGACACGAATGACTCAGGGAATTCATTATCTATAATATACATAACCATTATCTATAATACACAGAACGTTTGCCTAGAATACACAGAATGTTTGCCCAGAATACACAGAATATTGACACAAAATACACAGATGTTAGTGGATGCGAACGCGGACGCGAATGACTCTAGGGAATTCATTATCTATAATACACATAATCATTATATAGAATACACAGAACGTTTGCCTAGAATACACATAATGTTTGCCGAGAATACACAAAATATTGGCACAAAATACACAGAGAACTCATCCTCCTAACATTCGAATGCACAAACACATCACAACTTGTGTTAATAACATGAATACACAGAATATTTACACAAAATACACAGAACTCATCCTCCTAAACATTCGAATGCACAAACACATCACAACATGTGTTACTAACATGAAATCACAACATGTGTTACTAACATGAATACACATAACGGTTGCCTGAAATACACAGAATGATTGCCTGGAATACACAGAATATTAACATAAATACAGACCAGCCGAAACGGGAAACGTGATTTAAAAAAAATGGATGATTAGTTTACAATACTCAAAACGACGTCGTTTAGGTACGTGGTGCACATTGCTATGTGCACCGTGGTGCACAGTATAATTTGCCACCACTAGGGGTGGGAATAGGCCAGGCCCCTTGTAGGGGCCTATGTTCAGGCCTAATTAAAGCCTAGTTAGGCCTAGCTTGTTTAGTAGAAAGGTCAGGCTTGAGCCAATTTCAAAAGCCTATTAAGATAAACAGGTCAGGCCTATATATATCAGGCTCGGCCTTCAGGCTTGGCCTATATATATATATATATATATATATATATATATATATATATATATATATATATATATATATATTCTATTTTATACCTAATATATATTTTTATATTTACAATACAATCTGAAGTATATGTAATTACCAAACACTAACCCTCCACCTCCAAAATCTCATTCTAAATTATATATGATTCAACTATAAACATTGCTGCTAATCCTATTGTATGTATTCTTGTTGTTTAATTTTTTTTATTAATTGTTCTTACTTTCATAATATTTAATGAAATATCGCAACTTAATTATGTGAGTTGATTGTTTATTATTTATGATATTATATAGGATAACAAATAATAATACAATTGAACTTATGTATTTTTTGTAAATGTTTTACCAGTATACTTTAAAAGACTTAAAAATGGAGGCCTTAAATAGGCTCAAAGCTTTTTTTTTTTTTTTTTTTTATCAGAAAGGAGGGGATGAAACCCAAGGAACACATCTACAAGTTCCTTTCACTACCTCTACGATGCCATGTTCGGCCTAATCTATCGTCTTCAATTAGGTTCAAGATTCTTTGCGGTGGGTCTCTAATATCTTTGTATGAGCCTACACTGTGTCTGGCCATCTTGGCAATGCTATCTGCAACCATGTTTTGTTCCCGAAGTACATGATGCACTTGTATATCCCAATCTTTTTTCATCCAACTATGGCCCTCCTCAACAAGCTATATGTTAAATAGGCTTTTAAAAAGGCTTCAGGTCAGGCTAGGCCAACGGTAGGCTCATGTTTGAACCTAAAAAAAACCCTACATACAGGCCTAGGCCCAGGCTTAGGCTTTAGATTTCCATAGCAGGCTCAGGCCTAAATTTCTAAAACACGGCTCGGTCTAGTCTATTTCCACCCCTAGCTACCACGCCCCATGTTCTTGTCCAAGTCAGATTAAAAATTCTTGTATATGCAAATCAGTTTTGAATTAAATTGAAAAAGGTAAGCAATTGTGTTTTCAAGTTCATGTGTTATATTGAATTATCTTGAGTTGTACGTCTTATCAACTTTGGTTGTGCCATTCATAACTCTCAATCCTTTGAGAGCGTGCCAGCAAAAAATAAAAAATAAAAATTGAATAATATTTCTTTCTCAACCTAAAGTAAATATCGCCTCCAAGGTTTGAACTTATGACCTCCCATTTAAGAAATGTCACTTCATGCTGCTTGGTATTTGTATGAATGAATTATAAAATATTCAACAATATTATGTAATTTTGTAAATATTTTATATTGCATAACTTAAAATTGATAATAATCGTATGCTAATTGTTTAAATGGAATACGATATAACTTATAACTCCACAATTTAATTTTAAAACTTGTGAATGAACTATAATTTAGATGAAGCAACACATATTTTCATCCAACTGATCCAAGTGAAATGAAAATATTAGAAATGAAAAAGAAAGTGTAAAAATATACAAACACACAAACACTTATGGGCTGTTTAGTTCACGGAATAGGTAGGGAATGGCATAGCATTCCCAGTAATAACCTATTCCGTTGTTTGGTTCGCAATTGTATTCCCAAGAACATTGTTCTTGGGAATGAGCTATTACCCTTGCAAGGGTAATAGCTATTACCAGGGCCCACTGGTATTAACTTATTCCTAACCTCTCAGGAATAGGTATTTTATTATAATTTCTTTTTTACCTTTTTTTAAACCACAAATTTTTTACGCATTGAATTCATCATTCTTCTTTTACGAATTTTTATTTTAATTATATAATAACTATTGCGGCTGCGGCACCACGCCGCAACATATATATATATATATATATATATATATATATATATACTATATTATATTATTTATATAAAAAAATTTGTAACTAAGAGCAATTAAGGCTCCTTAAATGATGGAGCTTTTGGTTCTTTAAGGCATTATACTCACTAGTATTTTACCCGTGCGATGCACGGTATGAAAAATAGAAACATATATGTTATATTGTCATATCAATAGGTATTTTTACTTTAAAAATTTTAATTATAAGAATGTTAAATAAGTAGTTAAACAATTGAATAATTAGCATATAATGTATTTAATTAAACTATTTTATTGTAAAGAATTGATTTAAAAGTATCATATCAAAAATAGTTTGTAATGTCGGCTAGTAAAATACTTAATGTGTGTAATAATAGAAAAAACAAAACTAATGAAAATTACAAATTATTGAAAACTTCTTTGTAAATCACATTAGTGGTTGACTTACAACATTTTTCTAATTCACTACAAATTAAAATTTTTAGACCATTTGGATTACTGACTCTTGAAACAGCAACATACAATTGACCGTGAACAAACACGGGCTTTTTTAATAACAATCTCATATGTGATAATGTTTGACCTTGACTTTTATTAATGGTCATCGCATATGAAAGCATGATTGGGAATTGTCTTCTAGTGAACTTGAATGGTAATCTCGGATCTGATGGAGTCATACTCATCCGAGGAATCAAAACCCTTGTACTTGCATGACTGCCTGACATTATTTTAGCCTCTATAACATGCTCTGAAAGTCTGGTAACTACCAATCTAGTACCATTGCATAAACCTAGTGAGTGATCAATGTTTCTTAACAACATCACAGGTGACCAATCTAGTACTCATCCGATTACTTGTTATTTGGCTAAATTAATCACTACGATAAATCTTACTAAAATATTTAATAAATTATGATATCAAAGAAGGTAGACTTACAATTCGTAACATCATTCAAAGGTAAAGAGCAATTTAATTCCATCGTAGCTTTAACGTTACTCGTTGAAGTGGTGTTTGACTTCGCAGTATAGCTATAAGGCGTACTTTCTGCAAACAAAAAATGAGAAATTTGATAAATATACTATAGAAGAAAAAACGAATAATATTATCCAAATTATATAACATTTGATTCTTTCTAAATTTTGACAGTAAAAATATCAACGAAACTAATATATGATAAATTCAATTCAGCCATTTGTATGATGTATTTTTCCTTAAATTGCACATTTGCGTCTCATATGTCTGTCTCAATAATGATGCCTCATTTGTGTTGGGAATTGTTGTATTAACAACATTTCGATCTAAAATAAGAATTACGTAATTAGAATATTGATAGTGAAAGAAAACAAATTACGTATAATCATTTAATACTAACCATTAGTCAACAAACTCAAAAGAGTTGATAGTGAGCCTTGAAATACACCATATATTAATAATGGACTTGATCCACTATTCTTTGATGCAGAAGAATAATTTTCTAGAAAAAAAAAAGAGGAATTACCTATATGAGATAAAAGTCATCTAAAATATAAGAACATATATAGCTAATATGTGTTAACTATATTATTGATCTAATAAATAGGTGACCATAATGATCATGAGTCACGACAAACAGATGAACATAATACTTATAAATAAAAATACTTATTTAAGGATACAATAGCAAAGCCCATATACATACACATCTTTATTTATATTAAGAGTGGGTCCTGATGAAAATTTTATTTTTCTATTAAAATCAAAGATTGAAGTCCTTGCACCATCATAATACAAATTTGTGAAAAAAAAAAAAATTAAAATCATATTTCATTTCTTCCTTCCTCAGTGCCTCTGATTCTTTATCGAGATGAGATCAACTCTATCTCTCTCTTGAATAGCCAAAGACCCTAACATCTCTCTCTCTGGACTGTAGAACGCTCATGCCAGTTTAGTTAATTCCAACCTTCAAACCGTCGCTGCTAGACTTTCATTTCTTTCTTGCCCTCTTGCTTTATCGAGATGAGATCGGTTGATGGTTAAATATCTCGATCCTCTCACCTCCCTCTTTGTTGAATTTGGCAAGTCGAATTTTCAGAATCCTGCGGTGTTCTCCCTATTCACTGTATCCTCACTCCAAATTGGTGAGAAATTTATATTAATCTCCATCCCAGTTTACAGATCTGTTCTCCTGCGGTGTTCGTAGCTCACTGCTCTCGCCCAAGGTAGTATACCTCGCCTCAGGTGTAGGCGTAATCTATTACTATTGCTTAAATTTCATGAAATTTAGGAGCACTCCTAGCTGTTAACTCATTTACTGTATACAAATTTGTAGTAAACAACTCGTTTTGGCAGGTCTTATTACTCTATGTTGGAGCTTAAAGACGGAGCTGACAGCTGTTAGAATGTGAAACCAGTGATGAATAGATGAAGCAGAGACTGGAAATGGTGAAGTATATTATTAGAATGAATGAATACAGTGACGATATAAACTTTGGATTGATATATATACAGACTATGGATGGTGAAGGTGGTTATAGCTAATAGTAGAAAGACGCATGTGCCCTCCTTAGCAACGCATGTGCCCTCCTTAGCTGTCAGCTCCGTCTTTATGCTCCAACACTCTAGGTGCGTTAATCTGTTTTTTTTTTTTTAAAAAAAAACAAAAGGTGCGTGAATGTGTCCTCACATATCTGGAAAATTTCATACCCCCTATGTTCTTCCTTGTGTAAGGGGAGATGCTGTTGGATATTGGGGCATAGCAACGATGGTAACAGTTTAAATCCTTTTAAAACATTTCATACATAAACTTCTTTAAATTTTGTGTTTTATGTTAAGAAATTTATATCATTAAGGTGATATCAGTAATCAGTATTCATGTATAATTTTTTTCCTTATGTTGGTCTCAAAATGTGCGATAAAAGAATTGTTGTTTTATCTCTTGTATGAACTTAAGTGATAGTTAAGCAGCGTATATGATTGTATAGTAACCAAGCATGAAGAAATTAGAGATAGAAAGTATTTTTAAAATGCGAAGATTCACCTTTGTTCTCTGACCGTTGTTTCCTCTTGTTCCCAATAATTGTAGAACTTGTTAACTTCTTCATGGGTGGTGAACTGTTTATTTCCTGCTTAATCTGCTATGATGTTAGAGAAATCTGAAAGCAAACTGTATGCACCTTGATACATACATAAATACATATACATACATACATATATACTGCTATGTAAAAAAATATAAGTTCATGTGCATGAAGTGTTTAATCACCATAATCTATTATTATCATACTCTGCCTCTTGATGGTTTCAGGACTCAATGATGCAATGGAAAAAAGTTGGTAGTACAGGATTATTGCTTGGTAGTCCAAACAATGCATCAAATATTACTGCATAAAGTGCAAACAATAAAACTATCACAGTGAATTAACTTTTTTTTTTTTTGAAAGATCTGTAAGAAGATAAATCACCTTTGTTGATCTTTCGCCTGTCTTCATCAATGTAAGTGTTGAGTAGGTGTTGAATTTATAGGATGGTCGTTTCCCTTGAATGTAAGTGTTGAGCAGGTGTTGATGTTTATAGGATCGCTTATTTATAGTGTTGAGTGGGTTGTGATGTTTATGCAAATATTGATTTTAAATTTTAAATTTTAAATCCTATATATAATTGACAAACAATCTTGTGGAGTGTAAAATACGTTTGAAGATTGCCTGTCACAACAAAATATTACATTTCCCAATACACACTAATTAATGAATATTTTATCTGCAATGTGATGGTAAATTTTGTTTGAAAATTGTCAAATAATCTTGTAGATTGTAAAAGATGTTAGAACAAAATACCACGCTTACCAATGCTGCATTAATTGTAGAGTGTAAAAGACGTTTGAAGATTTTCAATTCGTACTCCAAAGATTTCAGCCTCTAAAATAAATATTATAATAATTAGCGTAGCCATCGTCCCATCCCAAATGTCTGTTTCCAAAACGGTGTAGTATTAAGTGGGCGGGATTTTGGGAGCCAAAAACATCAGGCTTTTTTATATATAGGATGTTGGTAATTTAAAAGTAGAAGCAATGATTATCTTATATAGAGAAGCTCAAATGAGTTTCCTTTCTTGAGTTACCAATGTGGGGTCAAAAACTCTAATTTGTGTGTTTTTTTAAAAATAATTATTTATATATAATTTTGCTTTTGTATTTTTATTATTATTATTATTTATTATTATTATTATTATTATTATTATTATTATTATTATTACTATTATTATTATTATTATTATTATTATTATTATTATTTTTTCTTATTATTGTTATTAATATTATTATAAGTTTTATTTTATTATTACATATAATAATAATAATATTAATAATAACATTATTATTATTATTATTATTATTATTATTATTATTGTTATTACTACATAAGGGTATTTATGTCTTTTAAAAACATATTTCATTTCTATTCTTTCTATTCCTTAAATCAACCAAACACTGTAATATAATTCCTAAAGTCTATTCCTTTCGCAAACCAAACAAAGTCTATTCCTTCCGCGAACCAAACAAACAACAGAATATACAATCAAGGTGTGAACCTGTGAACAACAGAATATACAATGGTGTGAACCTGTGATTCTTTTGATCAAGGTGCTGTTAGTGTTTGATCAAGGTGTGAACCTGTGATTGATCATTCAGATTTCATATTAAACTACAGACACATAATATGTTAATTGTAGTAGACACATAATTTATTAATGAATGTATATAATATGTTTTTTTTTGAATACTACTAACTATATTACAATGCAGTATTTGTTCATAACTACTTTCTCAACCAATTGGAGCACAAGAGTCAGTATTGCCTCCACTGAGGCTTGAACCCACCACCTCCCATATAAAGGGAAGGTTTGATGCCACTGGACTACAAGGTCATTGGCAATGTATATAATATGTTAATTGCATGCACATAATCTGAAGGGAAAATTGTAATTTTTGCCCCTCCATAATATGTCAATTATCAATGCCACCCCTGAATTATTAGTGGTGTAAATGTTGCCCCTCAATTTTAAAAAATGGTACATATATTGCCCCTTCCGTACCAACAGGAGGGGCAATATTTACACCACGGGAGGGGCAATATATATACTGTTTTGAAAATTGAGGGGCAATAATTACACCACTAAAATTCAAGGGTGGCATTAATAATTGGCATATTATGGAAGGGCATAAATTACAATTTTCCCTAATCTGAATATCGTTTTAGATTAGGCTCCACAATGCAAGGTGGACCCTAATCCATCATATAACATTTTGATTCTTTTACTATAGTTCAAAATTTAAAAAGGAAAAAATTTCAAATATAACAAAATTCACAAAATAGTGATTCTTAAATTGTTCCTCGACTATCTAAATAATGCAAGAAATAGTTCCTCAACTACTGAAATACTTATTTTACCCTCAAATTTAATGGTCATTTAACAATTTCCCTAACAAAAGACTAAATTAGGTACAAAATCAATAGTTAAATGACCAAAATATGTAGGGAAAAACTTGTGTGACACCATGCCGTGAGACGAGTCGGTCAAGATGAAAATGTAATACTTACATTGAAAAATGTAATATTAATGAGTCATTTTCATATTTGGTCCTACTGTTATTGGGGCATTGCCAATTTTAGTCCACTTCATTAATTTTTGCCACATTACGGCCAGTCTTATTTAGTCTTTACCAATTTTAGTCCACCGTTAAAATTTTTGTCAAATAACCGTCCAAAATAGGGGTATTTTGGGTATTTTGATCTTTTCATGCTTTGGTAATCTCTTTTACCCTTTGCAGTGGTTTTCCTTATACATTTTCATCCAATGAAGAGGTCCGGCGAAAGCCATGGGTTTGTAATGTGGCTCACATGGTTTTCGTCAGACCTCTTCATTGGATGAAAATGTGTAAGAAAAACCACTGCAAATTAAAGGGTCAAGGAGATGTTCAAAGCATGAAAAGACCAAAATACCCGTGTTTGGATGACCATTTGACGAAAATTTTAACGGTGGACTAAAAGTGGCAAGGACTAAATAAGACTGGCCGCATTGTGGCAAAAATTAATGAAGTGGACTAAAATTGGCAATGCCCTAATAACAATAGGACCAAAAATAGAAATGACTCAATATTAATCAAGAATAAATTGTTTGTTACTTTATAAGAAAAACTAGTATGCCACCCGTGCGATGCACGGACTAAAATTTAAAATTATAAATTTAATGTTATATTATTACAAAGTATTAAAATAATTAAATTTAATTTAAAATATAAGCAACTTGTAGTAAATTTATAATTTATTTTTATGTATAATTAGTTTAATTATAGAATCACGGTAATAATTGATTAAAATAAGAAACAATATTAAAGGTGGAATATCATATTCATTACAAAATATATAAATATCTTTTTGGCAACACATAAAAATAAAATGTCCATTGTATATAAAAGTTACAAATTCTTAAAAACTTCCTTGTATACCACATTTGATGTTGAAGAAGAATAACCTCCATTATCATCAACAATAACAACTTTAAGACCATTAGGATTGTTAACTCTCGATAGAGCTACATAGAGCTGTCCATGTACAAAAACAGGTTTCTTTAAAAATAGTCCAACATTAGACAGACTTTGTCCTTGGCTCTTGTTTATTGTCATTGCATAAGACAACATTAGTGGAAATTGTCTCCTTTCAAACTTAAATGGCAATCGAGGATCTGATGGTGTCATTGATAACCTAGGGATCAACACTCGAGTACCCATATTTTTTCCACACAATATTTCTGCTTCAACAACATGCTCTGCTAATTTAGTAATAACCAATCTGGTCCCATTACACAACCCAATGGAGTGATCTATATTTCGCAACAGCATTACTGGAGAACCAACTTTAAGAGCAAGTGAATGGTTAGGAATACCTGAGCATCGCAACCCATTCAAGAATTCCGGGTATGTAGTTGAGCAAATGAATCTGTACATGCATCAGAGTGACAAACACTGTCACAACTAAAATATGTTTTCCCATCCATCGGATTCAAATTACTCATATACTGATTGATTTCAATATATAATTTTGCTTTTGTATTTTTATTATTATTATTATAACCTTCGTTGAGTATATTCCGCATCCTCAGCCAGGTGATGCCATACAGCATTCCAAACATTTTCGGGTTGACTAATAGCATTTGAGGTAAGCATTGTTACAAATAGCCTCCTCATAGATGATGCTGATGACCATTCACTTGCTTCATTTATTGCATCAATGTATTCTCTATCATCTGCTAGCAACCCACGTGCATAACATGCATCTCTATAAGATAAATGTTGAACACCATTAACAACCTTTATATCTTCAAAACACTTAGGACCACGTACCAAATTCAGCAAACACCTCATATAATAAATTTCGCCACTACCGGGTGGAACATAAAACATACGACCTATGGCAAATCCTCTTTTCCTAGGATGCCACTGACGAATATTTTTTTTCCACACAAATTTATTTGGCATTTCAGAATAAGTTAATACTCGTGCTTCTGAGTATTGCTTATTAGCTTCAAACCAACCAAGAAACATACTTTCCCCAATTGTATGCCTACTCAAAACAGCATCAACTGAATCATCATCATTGAAATAAACCGGTTGTTGTTCAGGCAAATGAAAACTAAGCCGTTCGACTGCAGGAGTCCTGAATTGAATGTCATAGCTAAACAGGCGCCAGCTAGCTTCACAAGCAGATATGTATCGGCAATCATAAAACATTGTAATCTCATCTATAACCTGCTGACCATTAACATATGCGGTACTCTTGTAGAATTCTGCAGTCACACGATCGTTACCCTTATTCACATACTTAAATAAGTATTTAATGGATCGGGACTGGTTGCACCATTCAACATTGATGTGTGCTCGATACTTCATAAGCAAGTATCTGTTATGTGGGACTACAAATCTGTTATCCAATAAAATGCCATTCTTATCAACAGTCTGACCATTGTCTCTTCGCTTGTAAACCGGGTAGCCATCTTGATCAAAGTCTGACACATTAGCAAATTTTTTGGGGAAGTATTTTGAGCAACGTCCTTTCACCATGCATGGAGAGTTTTTCCTCAGATGACCACATGGACCATGAATCATAAACTCACTTACAACATTATAATACTCCTCATCTGATATGATGTCTGGAATTTCAGCGGAAATAACAGAGTCGATATTTTGGCACAATGCTTCTCCATTTTGTTTATCAAGAAATAGCAAGATGTGAGCGTGAGGAAGACCCCTTTTCTGAAACTCGACAGTGTATATTACTGGAAAAAAACAGAAATGAAAAGTTATAAGAACTCTTATTTTAAAAAATGAAAGTTAAACAAAATAATTAAGAACAATAAACATATTGAATTTGTGTACCTGCAGTAATTTTACCAAAAACTTCACCAGAACGAATTTCTTTGATCAAAGCATCGAGTTTGAGTTTAAAGATACGACACATTATATCTGGGCGGTCAACAGCACTCAATGATCGTCCTTTCAAATACCTATCAACTTCTGGCCACTTGGGATTACACGTGAAAGTGATAAATAAATTTGGATACCCAATCCATTTACAAATAGCCATAGCATCTTGATAATTCTGAATCATGTACCTTGCACCACCAGTAAAGCTTGAAGGTAAGATCACACGTCTACCCTGACAACTTGGCTCAATATCTCCACGTGTTAAGGCGTCAGATAATCCTTGATATGAACCACACCTTAAAGATTTTTGATGAGTACGTATATACAACAATCTCCCGGACTCCACCATAGTATATCCATCGACTAAGAATTGTTGGAACAATTTCCTAGCGTATAAAATTGTAGAAATTTCAGACTGTCGCTCATGTATACGATATGAGAGGTACTCACGAGGTGTAATTCGATGTCTAGCTCCACTATGAACAGCTCTAACAACTTGCAATGCAATATCCTCCCTATAACCATCTTCTCCATAGGGAAACAAAATCGGGTATTGCAATGGTAGATATGCTGGATTCAACTCACTAATCCTCTTAAGTAGACCGGATTTCGTCTCAACCAATATGTCTCTTTCACCTAAATTTGTATCTAAATCACCAACAATAAGTGCAGCAACTTCTGAGACGGAAGGTAAATTATAAGTGCGAGCATCATTATTACGCTTCCCAATTAACTTCATCCTGATTTCTATTCTGGGATTTTGTTGAATTGCATCCCTAGCCATTCTAAATGATTTGACCAAAACATTGTTAGCATCCAACTCAGACTGAATATCAGCAACCACATCTCCATCTAACTGTTCAACATGACTTTCTTTCCTAAAATATAACCAAGAAGAAGTAATACTCCATTATATTAAAATCAAGATTTTAAAAATAGTATAAAAAAGGGATAATATTATTTCACTAACCTGACAGCCTTCATTCGATTCATTACTTCATTCTCTGAATCATGAATATAAAGTTGGGCAAATTTAGCATTGGTTCCATCAGCAGGTAATAAACTCCCCATTAAATGAAAATTCTGCCCATTCAAACGAAAAACAGGCGGTGCACCACCACTATTTATTTCTTTATCAATCTTTCCGCCCATTGATGTAAAACTGAACATACTATTGTATGACCGAATATGTTGTAGAAAATGCTTGCTCCTAGCACCACCACTAAAAAATAGTTCAAATATTTTGGCAGGAGGAACATTTGTCTTTGGCAACTTAATCTTTCCATTCCCACAACATATAGAAAATCTTGGTGCAGAATTCACCTTAGCACTTTTTAATCTTTCTTCATACCAAAACATTGCTCCACAATATTCACATTCAAACACGCAATCACCGTTGTCAAAATATGAAACTACAATATACAATAAAGATTTGAAAAAATTAACATTAAATATAATATGATCAAAATTGTAACGATTGAGTAAAAAAGGGAAAAAAAATGTAAGATATAAATATGTTAACCTTCGTTTCTATTCCGCATTGAGTACGTATCGTTCTGAATTCTTGTATTAGATGTACGATAAACCAAGGAATTACATTGTAAGTTTTGTTCAGTACCGGCCACAGTACTCAATACAGTAGAATCCATCTGTTGTAGAATACCTATTCCAATATAATAAATTCAGTTAAAAATCATTAAATATATTATGCAATTAATATTCAAAAAAAATAAACATTAAATATAACATCCAAAAATTGTAAGGATTTAGTAATTAATACCAAAAAAATAAAAAAGATATAAATATGTTAACATTTGTTTGTATTCTGCATTGAGGAAATAATATTATGAGTTCCTATATTATATCCACGATAAACCAAAAAATTACATTGTAAGTTTTGTCCAGTACCAGTCACAGTACTCAAAACAGTAGCATCGGTCTGTTGTAAATTACCTAATCAAATAAAATAAATTCACTTAACAATCATATAAAATAAATTCATTTCAAATAGAATATATATATATATATATATATATATATATATATATATATATATATATATATATATATATATATATATAATAAACAAACAACAAACAATAACCTGAATTGGTTGGGCGATTAACTACTTCATTAGCCGAGTCAATAATTGCAGGCAAAACATTTGAAGTATTTGTCGTATCATGTACAACACTATCACCACCAATTGTAGTAATACTATTAGAAGCATCAAATTTGGTAGGCAGCTCTCCAATACATTGAGATATAGTGTTATGAATCTTATGACCTACATTTAAAAAGAAATGTATATTAAAAATTTTCCAAATAATCAAATAATAAGTTTAATTAGATGTACATTTACAATTTTTCACTATCGTAAGGGGAGTAGATAGAGAATTCATAAAAACTCCAACTAAGCTTCGATTTGCTGATTCAAATAAGACACGATCATTTCCTTTCGCTGATTTTGACTTTTCCACCAATAGAGCAACATTTTCTACAACAAAATATTAATTCATTAATAACGTTATTGGAACAAACTATATTTCATAACTAAGTTACAAAAAAAAAAAATTACTAAAATTTAAAAATGAAAATGATATATGAGACTCAACCTCTACAAATATGAAAATGAAATATAAGAGTCAACTAATTAACCAAAGTTAAATACGAATTTCTTTAGAAACAAAAAACTAAAAGATTACTCAAACATTAAAACATTTAAACATAACGCTATAACAATATGATTGAATAACAACCTAAAATTTGGATTCTGTCCATATATAATTACAAAAAGAAAAAAAACTAAAAAAAAAAGTAAATTTATGTAGCCTAGGCAGACTCATATAATAAATATAATAATTAGCTTTATTATTCAGCACATATTTAAAAAAAAAACAAATCAAAAAATTATTCATATTGCCAGTTAAATTATTGAAAATCCAAATATATATATTTGACATACAAACTACGCTACTATTATAAAAGAAAATAAAAAAATAAATACATCCTGTAAATAAAGTTTTTTTTCGAATATAATTATAACCGTAAATATATCATAAATAGCAATTTACAAATAATTATAACAATAATAATTCGTACATACAAAAAAATGTTATTACAAAGGCAAATAGAAGGGTAAATAATACTTAAATTTAATAAAACAACACAAATACTAATAACACAAATACTGATAATAACAATATAATTACATCTGGAAAATAATAATATTAATAAAATTAAAAACAAAATTGAAAAAAAGTAATATATACACATAACAATAGCCCAAACTCTGAATATAAAGATGATGACCTATATTATTTTTCCTACCACATTGGCCCAAATCCGGAAGCCCAAACCCGACCCAATAGAGCCCACCATATAAGTACCCACAACCCATCAAACGCTCTTCAGCTACACACCATTCGTTCGTCGTCTCCTTCGCGGAGAGGCCGGAGATGTCCGAAACCCTAACTCACCCTTCACAAATGGAAACCAAGGCCAAATACACTTCCCTAAATCCTCAGTTTTTCACAAATTGCAGCAAAATAACACACAGTTCGTCAAGAAACCAAGAATTAAAGACCGCAAAGCGATTTCAACTGCATCGACGACGTCTTCATAAAACTGATGCAAACATCACACAACAATTTCTCATCGCTATAGGGTAATCTGTTCCCCTTCTTTATTTGGTTTAATTTTAAAATTTATTTTTATAAAAAAAATTCATACTGTGTCCAAACCCATTTCCCCATTTCCCGTTCTCACTCGTCTTCCTCTGGCATAAACGTTCTCTGTCTCCCTTTTTCTCTCGAACAATCTCACTCTCTCTCCATTTGTTCAGCTTGATTCTTCATTAGGTCTCTCACCGAAAAAATTGAAATTATAATAAGATCCTAAGTTCTCTACGCTCCCAGCAGGTGATATGGTTCTTCATACTTTTTTTTTCTTCTTTGTTTTGGGTTTGTAATCAGTTTAATTATCCTAAAAATCTTCAATTCTCTGCTAGAATTTGTTAAATATAACAAATGAGGCTTTAGAATCTACTTCATGTTGATAAATTTCTGAGCTAAAATGACAAAATTTTGTATCTATAGTTATCATCAAATCTGGGAAATGCATGTTCTGTTGAGTGTGTTCATCTATGAATTATTACTCATACAAATGAGTTGCTATATTTTGTTATTAATTTATTTTGTTGATGGCATTTCAAAGTATAATTTAAATAGCCAAGTTAAAAATTTTTATCTTAAACTAATAACCTATCTGTGGAAAAATGAAAAATTGACAATTGTGTATATTGCATATGATTTAATTGCATCTGATTAGTTCAGTTTTCAGTAGCTTAATCTTAAAAAGTTAAGGGACATATTTAACATTTAGACATTTTTTGGCTGTAACAATTATTAGCATGATCGAATTGCTTTTGCTCTATGATAGTTGTAATTATAAACAAACATACATGCTAAAACTGTCCTCACTCTTCTTTTATTTTCTTATTATTGTTATTAATATTATTATAAGTTTTATTTTATTATTACATAATAATAATAATAATATTAATAATAACATTATTATTATTATTATTATTATTATTATTATTATTGTTATTACTACATAAGGGTATTTATGTCTTTTAAAACATATTTCATTTCTATTCCTTTCTATTCCTTAAATCAACCAAACACTGTAATATAATTCCTAAAGTCTATTCCTTTCGCAAACCAAACAAAGTCTATTCCTTCCGCGAACCAAACAAACAACAGAATATACAATCAAGGTGTGAACCTGTGAACAACAGAATATACAATGGTGTGAACCTGTGATTCTTTTGATCAAGGTGCTGTTAGTGTTTGATCAAGGTGTGAACCTGTGATTGATCATTCAGATTTCATATTAAACTACAGACACATAATATGTTAATTGTAGTAGACACATAATTTATTAATGAATGTATATAATATGTTTTTTTTTGAATACTACTAACTATATTACAATGCAGTATTTGTTCATAACTACTTTCTCAACCAATTGGAGCACAAGAGTCAGTATTGCCTCCACTGAGGCTTGAACCCACCACCTCCCATATAAAGGGAAGGGTTTGATGCCACTGGACTACAAGGTCATTGGCAATGTATATAATATGTTAATTGCATGCACATAATCTGAAGGGAAAATTGTAATTTTTGCCCCTCCATAATATGTCAATTATCAATGCCACCCCTGAATTATTAGTGGTGTAAATGTTGCCCCTCAATTTTAAAAAATGGTACATATATTGCCCCTTCCGTACCAACAGGAGGGGCAATATTTACACCACGGGAGGGGCAATATATATACTGTTTTGAAAATTGAGGGGCAATAATTACACCACTAAAATTCAAGGGTGGCATTAATAATTGACATATTATGGAAGGGCATAAATTACAATTTTCCCTAATCTGAATATCGTTTTAGATTAGGCTCCACAATGCAAGGTGGACCCTAATCCATCATATAACATTTCGATTCTTTTACTATAGTTTAAAATTTAAAAAGGAAAAAATTTCAAATATAACAAAATTCACAAAATAGTGATTCTTAAATTGGTTCCTCGACTATCTAAATAATGCAAGAAATAGTTCCTCAACTACTGAAATACTTATTTTACCCTCAAATTTAATGGTCATTTAACAATTTCCCTAACAAAAGACTAAATTAGGTACAAAATCAATAGTTAAATGACCAAAATATGTAGGGAAAAACTTGTGTGACACCATGCCCGTGTGACGAGTCGGTCAAGATGAAAATGTAATACTTACATTGAAAAATGTAATATTAATGAGTCATTTTCATATTTGGTCCTACTGTTATTGGGGCATTGCCAATTTTAGTCCACTTCATTAATTTTTGCCACATTACGGCCAGTCTTATTTAGTCTTTACCAATTTTAGTCCACCGTTAAAATTTTTGTCAAATAACCGTCCAAAATAGGGGTATTTTGGGTATTTTGATCTTTTCATGCTTTGGTAATCTCTTTTACCCTTTGCAGTGGTTTTCCTTATACATTTTCATCCAATGAAGAGGTCCGGCGAAAGCCATGGGTTTGTAATGTGGCTCACATGGTTTTCGTCAGACCTCTTCATTGGATGAAAATGTGTAAGAAAAACCACTGCAAATTAAAGGGTCAAGGAGATGTTCAAAGCATGAAAAGACCAAAAATACCCGTGTTTTGGATGACCATTTGACGAAAATTTTAACGGTGGACTAAAAGTGGCAAGGACTAAATAAGACTGGCCGCATTGTGGCAAAAATTAATGAAGTGGACTAAAATTGGCAATGCCCTAATAACAATAGGACCAAAAATAGAAATGACTCAATATTAATCAAGAATAAATTGTTTGTTACTTTATAAGAAAAATTGTACTACTTTTGAAGAAAAAATATAATACTTTTACATTTTGATTTAAAAGTATTACCATTTTCTTTAAAAGCATTACTCTTTTAAGTAAGAAATATTTTATTCTTAATTAGTATTACATTTTTTTAGTATAAATATTACATTTTCATCTTAACCCAACCCATTTCACAGATTTTATCCGTGAGACAGTATCACAGGAGAGTCACTCAAACCCTTCCCTTTATACGGGAGGTGGTGGGTTCGAGCCTCAGTTGAGGCAATACTGACTCTTGTGCTTCAATATGTTGAGAACGTAGTTATGAATTGATACTGCATTGTAATAGAGTTAGTAGTATTCAGAAAAAAATTAAATATTAACTCTATTTATTATTGTAGTTTCTTTTTGTATAAAAACTAGAAAAAAAAATTACTATCAAGTATATTTGAGTGAAGCTCAACCTCAAAAAAATTACGGAATAAAATTTAGTCAACTTTGAACCAAGCTTGAGCTTCGATTTTTTCAATCAAGCTAAGCTTTGAGCTTTGATTACTCAGACTCGACTCATTTACATCCCTACCATGATAATTGCCTAAAAGGATCTACCTTATGACTAGGCAAAACCATAAAACTGAGTCAATAATCTGATCAAATTAACATTACCCAAAGACAAACGCCAACTATCCTTGCAGCTAAAACTGGAAATAGATGATCCATGGAGGCAATTAACAAATCAAATTCATTCACAGCTAATATTTCCATCAATACATGAAAGGTTTCAACTTACAAGTAACATAACCAAAACTGTTTTCTGGCCTTTTTCCCTCTTGTCCAGTGTTCATATTGTTGTTTTCTCTCTGGCATACATTGATGGCCTTCACTACCTAACAGAAAGGAAGCAATAATTCCACAGCAACCCAAAAAGATACATATATATATTCCCAGACAACAAAATAAAGGCCATTCAACTACTTCCCAACTTGCTCCCTCCCTCCGTCAACTCAGATTTCCCCGGGATAGGGCCAGAAGTTTTAACTTTTGACTCGGTTTTTAATGATGTTCCTCCTTTCTCCGTTTCTCGGCATCCAACTGTTTCCAGATTGCGTATTGTTGCTCTATGATGTTGTTACAACCAAAGAATGTGCTGTGAGAAAATTGACAGGAGAGCCATTCACCGGTTTTGAAGAGCTTCAATCGCCTTTTTCCACTGCGATGCTCTTTGCTTAGCGTCCTCGAACGTTAGGACTTTCTTTGGCTGTATTATTGCATATATATGTATATTCAATGAACAAGTCGGAATTATATATTGGACAACCGGGAAATTACTAAGGAACTTACTGTGCAAATCTTGAAGTTTGAAGGGCTAATGACTTGGATGTTGAGATCATTTGGATTGTCGGACCATATAATATTCCCTTTCACAACCAATTTCGATGGGTCTACGTAAATAAGCTTCGGCTTGTTTGTGAGGATAAGCTGTACTTTCTTGTTAGTAAGCTTCTGTATTTTTTTTACCATGGAGATCATGAGAACTGACTCACCGGGCTCTAAAAACTGTTGCCTGTTACCGGATAAGAAAAAAAAAAGTTTTGATAGGCAAATTCGGGTACCCAAGATGGAAGACGAAGCATTTCAGTGCATACTAACAATTTTAGGAAGAAAGCATAAAAACGTACCATTTTGAATCGAAAGAATCAATTGAAGCTAGCCTAGTGATGCTACCGGCAGCTTCAGAAGACGAGGCTCCACCATTTCCATCGTTTGTTCTAGCTGAACCATCCCCCACATGTGAGGGATTCCACGATTCTTGGTCATCGCCTCCGCTATTAGAAGAATGAGACTGAAAAATTAACACCCCACGTTAGAAAGAAGCAAAATGTCAATTCATTTTATAAATACTAAAAAGAATCTCGAAGCAAGCAAAATATGCCGAAAGAGGACACTATACTTTTGGTTCCATAACTAGCCGTGGAGGGGTTTGAGACCTCAAATTTTCCCAGTCAACCCCTCTAAAGAAAGGATGATTTTTAAGCGAAGCATAACCATCAGGTCCTGCACCGGGTCTTCTGCTAGGATCAATATCCTGAGTTATTGTATCATGCAAATGAGAAGTTAGATACGTAAAATATGATCACTGTATGCAAATGCTAGTTAATGCCATTTTGGAATCTTAAACAAAGACACTAAAATAGGGCAATTATGCCACGAACCAATGTTGTAAAAATCGGCCTAGTCGGCAGCCTAGGTGCCGACTAGGTGCCTTTTAGTTGGCCGGCCGACTAGGCACCTAACTCTGCCGAGTTGGCGCATAACTTGGCCGAGTGTTTTTTTTAGTGTTTACTCGGCTGCCCAACTAGCGCCTTCTGCAACCTTGCCACGAACTAGGAGAAACCTCTTTAAATATGTCATAAATAAGCATTTTTTGTCTGTAAGACTAGGAAATGAAACAATTTAAGACGGTAGGAATGTCAATGGAATAACAGAGATTGAGGAAGAGGTAGTGAAGAGGAATCTATAGCTTACCAACAGCCGATCAATAAGGTCTCTGGCTTCATCAGAGAAGTAGTTTGGAAATCTGATATCTCTGGCAATAATTCTTTGAAAAATAAGCCATTCACTAGCATCTTTGAAGGGAGATGTCCCCGAGAGCATTTGATACAACGTGCAGCCAAGCGCCCAGAGGTCATTTCTAAAATAACGCATTAAAAGGGATGATTACATGGGGAAAATTTGGAGAAATAATAACCCTTGTACTCTAATGAAAAGAGCTCCTCCGTACCCAAAAGTTGCAGGCGAGGAATTTAAAACTTCTGGAGGGACATAAGCAGCTGTTCCGACAAAGGTGCAAGCCTTATCATCTGGAAAAGGGTCGGCAAATTATTCAACAACACAGATAAAGCCAAACTGTTCTTGTTCGGAAATTTGCATTCTCATAGCATCAATGATTTACCTGACGCTGCATTTGGTAGGACTGTTATTCGACTATCTTGCATCGGCTTAACACTCCCAAAGTCGGCAATCTTGATGTGGCCGTCTGTAGTAAGCAGCAGATTCTCCGGCTGCCATTTATAAAACACTCAGCACCCTTCCTATGAGAGACTTAACCGTCATTGATATAGAAATATACCTTAATATCTCTATGTATCAACCCCATACTATGTATGTACTCAAGAGAATCCACAACTTCTGCAGTATAGAAACGAGCCTCATCTTCAGGCAGACGCCCTTTCTGCACCCACGGAATTCAAAACACAGAGACAAACTTGAGAAACACGGGAAAATAATCTGCTAACCTCTTTTCACATAAATGGGAAAAAGAATGATGGGCAGTCGACAGATACAAGAAGAAACTTTCGGTAGGTAAGGGCCATAAGTCAGAATATATTAAATATATATGTGCAACAAGTACATCACTAAATATCAATTGTCTTTATACCCTCTTGCATAACCATAATGAAGAAATAGAATCCATGAAGCTTGCATAAATTAAATTGGGATTAAGGCTTAGTTGAGTTGCATTAACATTTTCACCACCTTTCATGAACAGGAGAGTCTTAATCGAACGAATGATACAAACTTGTAACCACAAGGTCACGAGTTCGAATCCCAGCCTTCATGGTTTGAGCCGGACAGCTATGGGCAACCTAGGTTGGTTTACCTCCTTGTGGTCCTTTGTCGGCTAGGGTCACAAGGCGGGGTTTACCCAATGCAGATCCTCGAGTAGTGACTGCGGGTTTCCCTTGTCACCAAAAGAGTCTTAATCGAATGTTAAAACAAAGCATAGAAGAACCTCAGTTACATAATGAAGCCCATATGCTACCCACAAATTCATAGTAACACCAAACAATTAAATTGAAAGACTGATGATTTTCTTTTAAATTAAAATAGCAAAGTTCTACTTACCCTAGTTATTTGATCAAAAAGTTCTCCACCTTCACAGGACTCAAGTGCCATATCTTCACAATTAAACAAAATGCATTTCAGATGGCCAGGTGCAGCAGAAAAGGAAATTACGAAAAGATGGCACAGCTCTGAATGAAGAATTTGCAAAGTACTCACATAGTGAAAAGGTGTCTTGAAACGTAAAGTATAGTCGCACAATGCCGGGATGATCTAGCTGATCAAGTACAATGCGCTCTAATTTAACATAAGCAGTCTTATTCTCCTTGGTGATGAACTTTTTGTCCATGATTTTCAAGGCATAAACATTTCCAGTATCTTTCTTTCTTGCTCTAACAACCTGTTCATAATAATAGGTTAAAAATAAGAATGAATCGGCACTGTTTAAGCATATCCTATTCAGGGAAAAATAGAAAGTATAGAACTTGAGGTTCTCTAGTTCCCAGAAATGCACAAGAGTAATGGTAGGATACATTCTCAAGGATAAAGTTGAAAAGAAGTATAGCACCACTAGTCCCAGCATAGGATAGGGAGGGAAGGGGCGAGCCACTTTCCTCAGGTTGTTGAATTGGTAACCACAAGGTTAGCCAATTGCCCTTGTAACTTAGGTTGGTTTACCTCCTTGTAATCCTTTGCCAGCTAGGGTTACAAAGCGGGGTTTACCCAGTGCACATAGTGGCAGCGAGTTTACCTCGTTACCCAAAAAAAAAAAACCATTCCAAGCAAAAGCATTTCCCCAAGTAATACAAGGACAATAACAGATGATCACATTACTGGCTCCATCATAGCCACATATATAAACTGTAAGGCAACATCACATTGCTGAACTATATAAACAATATCGGCAGAATTTGTGTCATCAACTCCCTGCTTTTAGACTGCTAAAGGCCTTCTTCCAAAGCTGTTCAATTGAAACTTGTTCTCAGAGGGTATCTGCACTGACCTCAATATGCCAATCTACCATCTTATCTCACCTACATCTGAGATTTAAATTATGCTTTTGGGAACCTTAAAATTATTCAGATAATTATAGTGTCTCTAAATGCACTAATGATCCTGACATCCATCAGAAAATGACATTTCTTTCTCCCCAGATAATTATAAGATTGATTTACCACATCTGAACAAGTACTTGGGCACCATCAATATGGTTCCAAAAAAAAAAAAAAAAGAAGTGTATCAAATCAAGGGGAAAACAAAAGAAACCATGTTGTTACATTTACTCCTTTTTTTCACATTGTAAGAATGCCCTTAAGTAAAATCCAAAAATTCACATACAGGTAAAAGCTATTACAATATGAAAATTCTTGTTTGAAAGCTCAGATATTAACACAGATTTATGTTTCCAAACACCTAAATAGAAAGCTCATCAGTCCTATACACAATTCCTTTCTCAAATGCTTTCCCAAACATAGCCTCAATAGTCCACACATTCTCCAAAATCCACTTCACTTCCCCCCTTTCCCCACAACCATTCCAGAAAAATGCAATACTAAGAAAAAGGATAGATAGAAACACAATTTTCAATGTAGAATTACTCATTCCAGTAAGATGGAAAAAAAAATCAAGAAAAATCAATATGTGAAAAATCAAGAATTACAAGAATTCAAAAGAATGGCTTTAGAGAAAAATAAAATGAAGAAGAAAAAAAAAAAAAACTGACCTTGGAATATGAACCAACTCCATAGATCTTGCCCAATTCAAAGTCTTGGATGGTAAAGTTTTCTTGGGGAGCTCTGAATGCAAAGCTTTTGGATCTCTGAGAATTGGTGGATGAACTGTTCTGCAGCTTAACCTTTGAATCAAATTCCTTCTCCATGTTAGATCCCTCTTCCCCTACCAATTCCAACATCTCACCACCGCCCAATGTGTATATTTCTTCTTCTTCTTTTCTCTATCTCTCTCTCTCTCTCTCTCTCTCTCTCAAGTTTCAGGAAGCTTTCTCTCTCTAAAATTCTTGAAAAGAGAGTTGGGTCTTCACAGCCTCCGATGAAAGGGGAAGAAAGACCGTTGAATAACAACAGAACCACAGAAATGAGAAATCCCTCCACACATCAGATCATATTCTCTTACATTATACATATGGTCATATGTATATATGTCCCTCTCTCTCTCTCTTTCTCTCTCTCTATATCACTCTTTTTCTTTGAGAAACCAATCTGATAAAGCAAAACCCATATGTCAAAGACACCCAAAAGCAAATGATTCCCTAGATATGTAGATATGTATATGAGAAAAAAAATGTGTATGCTTATCTGAAAAAGGTGCGAGCTTTATGATTAATATGATTATTTCTTTTTCTCAAAACCCTAGAAAGCAAGCCGGGGGTAAATTCAGAACAAGGGGAATGAATGGCTAAGGGCGATAGATGCAATGCTTGTGTGTATATGTGTATGTATATATTTTACTTGTACATATGCATATAGGGATTGAAGAGCACATGAGAAAGAATGATGATGGGTGGCATCATATCTACCATTCTTGAAATTTCTTTATATATTTCTGAAATTCTCGCTTTCTTTCTGATAAATTTTTATCTTTGAAATTTAAGAGTGTATTTGTGTTGTTTGCAAGCCCTGAAATGGAGGGAGAGTGGGAGGGCGAAGGTTCCTAGAGTTGGGGAACCATCCAAAAATGGCATTAGTTAATAGTTTACCACTAGGTGGGTAGTGGGTGCTGCCATGGCTTATTGCTATGGGCCTTTATCTTTTGCCTATCTAATATGAAAAATACTTGATGCACCTCAAAAACCTTACTCTCCATCTTTATTTTCACTTGTGTTTAAATTTATGTCGATAATATGTTACTGGATAATATTGAGATTGAATAACAGTAGTTGAATACAATGCGTAATCAGTACAGTAGTGTTTGTTTCGCAATGTGTAATCAGTACAGTAGTGTTCGTGTGTGAGAAACAAAGTGTGTCCCTACTCTACAACATATTCTTCTTTTATCTCAACTATCAACGACTATCTGTGTCACGTACATATAATCCTATATATACTAAGTGCTGGTAATAATAAAAAGGTATAACTCATTTTTAAAGTGTCATTCTTGTGTAACGGGTGACCGTTTGTCTGCCTTCGATTCAATGCTTGTGGTTTGGGTCATGTACTGCTTGCCCAATTACTTTGTCACCAGTCCCCCTGCTCCCCAGTTTGCGAGCGTGACCGAGTCAAACTAGGGAGTAGTAATAGTGTAAAGCAAGATGAATAAGAATTTTTTTTTTTTGAAAGGCCAACAGGGCGGCCGTGGCAAACGTGGTCGAGGCTGAGGCTCGGCCTCGACCAAAAGTGACCGAGGCATGGCCTCAACCTAGTTCCATTTTTTTGGCGTTTTGTGTGCGAGCTCACTTCGACCGCCCATAGGCCCGGTCGAAGGTCAGCTCTCCCGTCAAGTAACTAGCGAGATCGGATCCCGTGCTGGCCCTAAAGGATTAGAGTGTGGTGTTTTCAAAAATAAGCCTTCCGCTTGACCTTGAAAAATACCCTCCCATCAAGTAGCTATCGAGATCGGATCTCGTGCCGACCCTAAGGGAATAGAGTGTGGTGTTTTCGTAACAAAGCCTCAAGCTTTACCCAAAAAACACCCTCCCGTTAGGTAGCTAGCGAGATCGGATCTCGTGCCGACACTAAGGAAATAGAGTGTTTTTTTTACGGAATTAGTCACGGCGGTCCATAACCAATAGGTACATTGATAATTGTTGATCAGGGCGGACCATGACCACTAGGTACACTGAAAATCGTGGACGCCACTCGAGGAGGCGGACGCCGCTTAAGGAGGCGATGCCACTTGAGGAGACGGACGCTCTAGAAGAGGAGGTGGACGCCACTTGATGAGGAGGCACAGGGTCGAGGCTTTGCACCTAGGCCCAGTGCTGAGGGCTTGTGCCTCGGCACCTGGTGCTGAGGCCTTGCGCCTTGGCACAGAGCCGAGGACTTGTGCCGAGGGCGCTATTTTTTTTTTTTTTGAAAGAGAAACATTGTTTGTTTTTGACAAATCTAATCAAGGCTGATCATCAACGAATAACATATTTCTTGCATTGCGCAGGTTCCCCCTCTGTTTCATTGTCTCTTTCCTTCCTGGCGTAGTCATATCTTCTCTTCTTGGTGTTAGAAGTGGACGGCTCGTGGTCCTTTTCCTTTCGCCACACATTGTCGGGTAGGCCTTGTTGATCCTGGTACTGCTCCGGATACTTAACAAATTGAGCAAAGTATCCACTCCGCACTAGTTTCTCTATTTGCCATTTTAAAGTGTGGCACTCGTTAGTATCGTGGCAAACCTGTCGGTGGAACCGAAAGTATTTGGTTTGGTTCTCGCTTGGAGAAACTGCCATGCATTCTGAAGAAAAATGCACCATTCCCATTTCCTCAGCGTGACTTAGAATCACGCTAACCGGATGAGTAAGCGGTATTGAGTGTCGCGGCGGGGCGAGACGAGGCCTCTTGTGATATTTCCCCCTTGTTGACTGGTTTGGGCGAGGTGCGTGGTTGGCCAAACCAACTTTATCATATTGCCCACTCCTCCTGCCTTCCTCCTCATCTTTCTTCTTTCTAGGAGAATCTAACTCCAAAAGAAGGATGGCCATGCACAAATTATTGAAAAATGAGGCTAACTCTAAAGAGAGAGGATGATTGCATGGAGTATGGTGAAGAGGCTGACCGTGTGCATTCTTTTGAAGGAAGAGGTTGACTATATGTTATTAAAGGAAGAGGCTGACCTACATTCTAATTAAAAGAGGAAGTCAACCTATCTTTTATTTCAAGAAGGAGGCTAACTAGTTTATTTCAAAGAAGAGGCTAACTCAGCGTGATCAAGGAATGAAAATAGGAAAATAGGATGATCTATTTTCATGAATATTTTCAAGGAGGTCAACTACCAAGCTCGTAAAGATAATTCTACAAGAGGAAATATTATTTTCCCAATCTGGCAAGAGGATGACTCCTGAAATATAATTCAAAGAAAGCAAAGATTCTTGCTACTTGGAGCTGGGAGCAAATTGAGGAAAGTCAAAAGTAACTTTCGGTGGAATTAAATTATGCTTAAGCAAGAATCACCAGACTGAAATGATTCAGAGCAACTTGACTTATGAATTAGGAACAATTCAATTGTTCACATTATCAGAAGATAAACAAAGTCAAGGAAATGTGGCTACAAGTTTCAAGACAAAATTTATGTTAGTGATTAAATAAGACGTTAGAAGATCATCAGATGCAAATATTCAAATTCATCTGACAAAGCCATCAAAATTTACAAATATCATACGAAGATAATTAAAGCTCTGAAGATGTACAACGGGCAAATAGTTAATTTTGCTATAAAACTGCAAGAAGACTTGAAGACAAGCACAAATGAGCTAAACACACGAGAGAATTAAGTCTTAGAAAGAAATATTTTTAACCAACATGGTTGGCGTGGTGGCTCAGCACCTTATCCCTTAAGCATAAGGTTGGGGGTTCGATCCCTAACCATGTGAATGGAGCAAAGCATTTGGCCAGGGCAAACCCAAAAAGAAAGAAATATTTTTATTTCTTGTGAGAAAAAGTGTAGGAGTGTAGCTTTGTGCGAAACAGTTGAGCAAACCCAAAAAAAAAAAAAAAGAAAGAAATATTTTTATTTCTTGTGAGAAAAAATGTAGGAGTGTAGCTTTGTGCGAAATAATCGGGGAAACTTGGTCACTATTGTATCTGGGTGATTGAAGATAGTGAAATCCCTCTTTGGAGTGAAAGGAGAAGAGTGGATTAGGAGGATTGCATAACCTCTTAACCACTATAAATCTCTGTATCCATTTATTTACTTGTTTACTTATTTTTGTGCACACTTATCTAATCATCACATGCATTAATTGCTTTGTCATACTGATCATTTTAGCATCTAGGATTTTGTGTCAATCACATGCACATGCAAGGCATAATTCATACTTGACTCATCCTTACCCTATTTGCAATTGCTAGAATATTTGACTCATCCTCATCATAGTTGTTTTGGCTTGAATATTTCGAACCCCATTACTCACTGCCTAGAAAATTCATTTGAGTTTGATAGTTCTCACGTCTACATGTGAACACAAAATTTACGTACTTATTATTTGAGCTATTTCAAAAATTTCTAACATGTTGCATGTAGAAGAACTCTTCATTTTTACATGATTCTTTACCGTATCTATTCCGCTGTGAACTCTAATTTGGTTATTTTCTTTATGCTTGTTACCTAGAGTTGAAATTATCAAAGTGTTATAATATTTTAAATTGTTTGAAAAGTCTATTCACCCCTCCCCCCTCTAGACTTTTTCCACCCTATCAAGACCAACACGCTGGGAAGTCACTAATTGTCCACATCAAAGCCGCTCTTATTTGAATTTTTTTTTGCAAAGACACATCATAAGTTAGCACACCTTCTTCCCATAATTGTTTCAATTAAGCAATAATAGGTTGTAGGAAAACATCTAGTTTGTTCTTGGGGTTGTTGGGTCCATGCACTATTGCAGTCAGAAACATATAACGCTCTTTCATAAATATGGATGGAGGCAAATTATATGGTGTAATAATGATAAGCCAATAAGAATATTGTTGTCATGACTGTTCAAATGGTTGAAACCCATCTGTGCACAAACCCAACCTAACATTACGGCTTTCAGATACAAATGATGGATGCATTCCATTAAAATGCTTCCAAGCTTCCGAATTGAAAGGATGACACATAACTCCAGAATCAAGGCCATGATCCTCATTGTGCCATCTCATAGAAACAATTTTTTTTCAAAGCATAAAGTCTCTTCAGCCTTGGAGCTAATGGCAAGTAATACATTTTTTTTTGTAAGAGACAAGTGATAGGTTAGATGAACCACTTGATTTTTTGTACCTTGGCTGCTGACAGAATTTGCATTGGGTTAACTCTTTATCAGCACCCCAATACAGCATGCACCCCAACCTACAACAATCAATTTTCTCTACTGGCAGCCCAAGCCCTTGTATTAGTTTCTTTGTCTGGTAAAAACTATCAACCATGTTATTGTCTTCGGGTAAACCATCCTTAAACAATTGACAAATGCATCAAAGCATTACTCTGGTAGACGATATTCTGTCTTTATGTTTAGTAATCGAGCCACAGCAGATAATCGTGTCAACATTTCACAACCAGGGCATAATTGTCTTTCACTAGCATCTAACATGTTGAAGAGTCTTTTATCTTCTACATTTGGCTCCTCACCCACATTCCTTGCTATGAGATTTGGACCAGTAATATCAAAAAACATTTGTTGATATGATTCTAATGGTTCATTTTTTTTGATTTAAACCCCAATTTGCATCAAACTCCATTGAAGTACTATTGTGTGACATTTCTATATGTCTATTCCACTCAAAGTAATTTAGCACAAAACCAAATTTGCATAAGTGAAATCTCATAATCTCAACTTCTTCAAATGAGATATGATGACATCTTTTACATGGACATCGAATTTTAGTTCCATCCATGAAATTCGGCTTACAACATGCAAATTCAATAAATGTTTCCAATCCTTCGATAAAATCTTGATTAAGATCACCACGTTCAATTCGTTTATAAGAACCCAAGATAACTAGAATTACGGGTCTAAGTTGGGGTTATTTAGGAACGTTTAGTATCCTTTTGTGAACTATTTATGGCGTTTCAATGCTCTAATGCGTAAGTCTATTGCAAAACTCTATTTTGGTATGTTTGGGTGATTTTATAGGTCCTAGGGGTCAAAAGGCAAAGCATGTAGACTTGGCGAGCAAAATGAAGCAAAGGAAAAAAGTCAGAGCACTCTGCAGACCTCTTCACGCGTGGAGAGAGGCGTGGGAAATTTCAAGTGCTGATCCACGCCGGCCTCTACGCGTTGGAGCGTGCGTGGACGAGAGGTTTCAGGAAATTAATTTGCAAGGGAAATTTTGGGGAAGTTATTTAAAGCTTGACTTAGGATATTTTAGAGAGAGTTAGACATAATTTTAGATTACATTTTTCAGCACTAAATCATTGTAGGGAGAAGTTAGAGTAAACCTCGAGATTTTCATCCTTTGATTTCAAGTTTGAAGAGGCAATTGACATTGAAGATTGTAATTGAATTCTACTAGGTAATCTACATTTCTACTCTTGTTTCTATTTCAATTTAGATTTCAATTTCAATTGCTTGCATGAATTTAGACTTTGTGATTTCAATTCTTAGAATGAGTAGCTAATTTCTTAATAGGGATTGAATTGTGCAAAGTTGTGACGCTAAGTGTAGATCTCTAGTTCTTAATTGTGGAGATTGATTTACTTTAATTGGAACTCTTATTCTTGATCATGATTGTTGCATTGATTGAATTCTATGAGTGTTGGCCACCTCTTGGATGATCTAAGGCCTTGACCTAGGCATGTTAGTGACTAGTGTTAATGCAAGCTCCTTTCAATCATGAATATGTAGATCTAGTCTAGGTTAGTAGGGAGGTGTTGTAGGCTAAGTGTTTGATGAAATGCCTCTAGGCCTCTTGGTTGCCTAACAACCACTCCAATTCTAGGGAGACTTAGTCCACTAATTGTGGAAAGGAACCAAGCTCAAACACCCTTGAATAACCAATTTGGTAAATCAATGTTCCATTGCAATAGCCACACAATGAAGCATCACAATTAAGCACAATTAGTTCCCTAGTCTTTTTAGTTGAATTGATTCATTAATTGATTGCTTTTAGTTGATAGACTTTCTAAAAACAATTGATTTTACTTTGTGCAAATGACATACTCTCGTGACCACTATGCACTCTTCTAAATAAAGACTAAGTAATCCTCCGCTTTGCCTCCTCTGAGACACGATACTCGGGGAGTCATCTCTTCGTTTTAACACCTAAAACAACCACCGCAAAACTACTCTTTCAAAATGACGCTGTTGCCGGGGAGGCAAATGATTGTCATTACTTAGTTTTTATTTTGATTGAATGCTCGTGTGATTTGGAGTATTTGTCACTCTTTGTTTCTTCTTTTTACTTGTTATTCACTCTCTTCTTGACTACTTTTAGTCAAAAGAGGATTGTTTGCTTTCTTTTTGAGCTATCTTGAAGGTGAATGCACACAAGAGCTAAAGGAAATCAAGGTCTACTTCCATACATCCCGGAAATCAACAAAGCAATAAGAAGGAGGTACACTCAAGCCGAGGATATGGCTTCTACAAGTGAAAACTGAGGATCTCAAGGGAGAGGAGTCCCTAACCAACCACCACCACCAATCCAAACTAATCCATCGGGAATGCAACTATTGGAACCTACCATTGAAGAGCCTAATGTGGATCATGTAGGACATCCAAAGCCAATTAGAGTTGAGGAGTATTATGAGATGCCTAATGATCAAAGTAGGTCAATAGCCGACTACATGACCCCGGAGTTTAGTATGCACAATTCAATTTATGTGGCGCCGCTAGAGAATGTCAATTTTCATGTTCACCCCGTTGTGCTTTGACGTGATGATGGTATGGGGTGAGTTGTGAATGTGAAGGGTGGAAGTGGTAAAACGAAGAGTCAAGACTCCCCGAGTGTCGTGTCTCTCAAGGATGGCGAATCGGAACCGAATTAGTGTGTTGGCATTTGAGAGGTTGAAAGGTAAGAGTTACATGAATGGCTAGGGGTAGGATTCATTTGTAAGAAGGTGAAAAGGTTGATAAGGGTTGTGTAAAATAAATGGAAAGGCGGAGATTGGGGCTTTGAGCTTTTCTATGTGGTCTATCTTTGGATAGGTTTGCGAGCAAAAGATGTGGAATAGACTAGGGAGTTCGTGGCACTTCACCAAGTGGCTTCACACTTTGGACTCCCACATCTTCATTCGGTTGGGGCATTTCATCGAACACTTTGTCTACCACTCCTCTCGGATCTCGTCATTTCAGACTAAGAGCGGAGATGTGAGTGAGTTAGACTCGTGAGTGGCCGCTATCACGCACACACTCACTTCCTTTGGGTTTGCTACCTAATGTGGCCACAAAAGGCACAAAGCTTGAAGAACATCATCCACACAAGTTCATCATCCAACAATCAAGAAAGTCACAATTCAACTAGCAATAATATTAAACATCCACATAGATTAACCTTGGGGCCACCAATCCCCTATCTAATCTACTCTAACATGCTAAAGAAACAAGAAAAAGAAAGGTATTCTCAAAGAAACAAATATTTGATTAAGAATTGGAGAGAATAGTTACCACCCTCAAGAAGGGGATCTTTACACTTTTGTTCTTGAAATTCCAATCTTCATCCTTGCCCTTGGATCTAATCTAACCTAGAAGAAAAGGAATTTTCTCCCAAGAGGGGAGAAAACCCTCTACAATTTTCAGATCTATTCTATTCTAAGATTGTTCTCTTTAGTTTTCAAAAAAAAAAAAAGATTGTTCTCTTTAGGTTTAGGGCAAAAGGGATTTATATAGGTGACAAAAGGGAACAAATTTCCCAAAATGGCCCTTGGCCCGACCACGCATGCCACCATGCGTGGTGGTGGGCGTGGATGGTTACTGGAAAGATTTCACGCCCAGCCACACGCGTGTGAGGCTGCGTGGGACGATACTGCATTGCAGCTTCTTTTGTCTTTTGCTCTATTTTAGCCTCCAATCCTTCTCCAACCTGTAAAATACCTAAAAAATTTTCTTAGGATTGATGTTAGAAGATTTTAATCACATCTGATCTAAAACGCATGCAATTGTTATGATCGGATGGCAAAACGTTACACTTCTAATTCATTTTAGACCCTTTTTAAGTGTCATTCTTGGTGCTTATCAAAGTTTCCACACTTAGACCTTGCTTGTCCTCAAGCAAGCATACTTTTCTAAACTCTAATCATGCAAGCACCAAGAATAGTTCTTTTCTTCATTGTTTATTGATCAAGTGATGTGTGGGTGTTCGGAGTTGAGCGGGTGAAATCCCCTACACTACCTACCAAGACCGCTAAACTCGTGCTAACCAAATGTAAGAAATATTCTAAGGAAGTGAGGTCTCAAGAGATCGATATAACATAAAAAGTTTGTTCACACCTTTCATGCATGCAAATTACAAAAGGGTTTCACCTTGTATTTTCTAGGGGCCTCCAGCCGATCCGACTAGTGGGAACGATGTGCGTCCCTCGGCCAATTTCCAACCACAACGCCAAAGCCCCTTTACGCAATATAAGTGAGGGCAGGGACATGGACCGCTCGTCGCCATGGCTTGGGCGAACATTCTATTTTCTCACTTCCTAGGATAACGTCATCAGGCGACCCGACTTCACATGGAACCCCATGCTTTTGCGAAGACAGTGCAATGGGTACCTGAATCCTAGCGAAGCGGCTCACCTCCTCTCTGTTTTTTTTCTCATCTTTCAGGATCTCTTCGGGGTAACCGACTTCACATGGATCTCCATGCTTTTCCGAAGACGGTGCAATGGTTACCCCGTATCCAGACTAGATCGCTCACCTCTGTTTTTATCTCTAGGAGTGGTCTTTGCCTTTTTCTTTTCACCATATCAACCCTTAATGCCTTTTTCTAGGGATTAGGGATTTTTCACTCTAAGCTCACTTAGGCTCACCTTTTGCCCCATGTCCTGCTAAGATTAATTCAATTTCCGGGCTTCGCAATTTTTATCTTTCTAAAACTCAAAGGATTCACACTCCCACTTCGAGAGATCCTTGACTGAGGTCCAAACAAAATACAAGGTGAAGAACATGCAAGCACTCATAAAAATTTTCAATTTGGGTCAAATTGTGCAAATTAGTGCAAAGTGTAACTTCCAAAGCATATTTAAAACATTCGTATTTGGCACAAGGTTAGGAGCCCTCCTAGATAGTTTTGGCAATAACACGCCCTCTAGTTCCTATACCTTATCACTCAGTCAATCAATTGTTTTAACAAACATACACCCTTTCCACACTTAAAAGTAAACATCGTCCTCGATGTTTCCATAAGGAACGGAGGAGTTAGGATATATGTTCAAAGGGTTCTACACACGCCCCTTTTCCACACTTAAAAGTGTGAACTGGGCTAAAACAATTCTAATAATCAGATCACATCCCACACAACAATATTATGCGACTCTTCATATGTGATACAAGGAAATAAAGCAATCAAAATCAAACAGGGCATTTAAAAGGGATAAAAGAAGTACTCACAATGTGCATCCCTATTAAAATTTTGTGCAATCTGTAATTACCCTTCAAAACTTGGTTAGAGTAAAGGTAAAGAAATAAATGAAGAATTGAGATTCTACCTTTCAAGATTGGTTTTCTTGGATGATGGTGGAGTGGTCTCTTCTTCTCCTTATTTGTGGGTTGCCTCCCACGAGCGCCACGTTTAACATCTTTGGCTAGACGAAACGTGCAAAACAAGACATAAACAGGAACATAACCAAAAAGATAAACAAAACAAAAACAAAAAGATTGTCCACAATCATAGTTTTGGATTTATCAAACACAAATCATCATCATCATTTTTGTTTTCTTTTCTCCAGTGCCCTCCTCTCTTCATGTTCTCTTGATGTCCTTGATCTCCCTTGCAATCTCTTCCAATTTCTGCATCTGCTCCAAGTACAGTTGATATTGAAAGTTCTGGAGGGATCTCTAATCGGTAACTGGGGTAAACCAACTTGGGATGTTGAAGCTTGCATGGTTGGAAGTGTTCTCCTCGGCTTGTGGTGGAGGTACGGATGGTCCAGGCTCTCGGGGCGGTGGAGAATACATGGACGAGTCCACAGGCGAATACATCTCATTTGAAGATGGGGAAAGGAATGACATCGGCGAGGGTGTGAATCCTGGCGATGTCATCGGCGTGTCGGCATGATCTCCCGCCATCTCATGATCTTCCCTCGTTCGCGCCAAATATCTTAAGTTAAGCTTTATGACGTCCTCGGGAGATAAAGGAACAATGTGTGCTCCTCGCAGCCTGTGTTCAAACCAATGTATCTTCATTTGATGACCTAGGGAGACACACAGTCTCGTCACCAATGGGCCTATAAAGATTGCCCTAGCTGACTCTTGCTGTTGTGCAACGAGCAAGTTCTTGCAGATTGAGCTCATGTTCACCGAATGGCCTGTGTCCATACTCCATAGCATGAATAGCTCTGCCTTGGAGACTCGGTCGTAAGTCTTCGGTCTGCCTTCCCATGAGTGTGCGATTACCTTCCATAAGACTCGTAGGTCCTCCCTTACAATTTGAGAAACTCTTACTCTCGACCTAACCCATTCAACTCCCGGCCTTGCGATCATTGACCAATACTTTCTTGGGATGTCTTTATCTTCAAAATCGTGCCTTAGCCTTCGATACCAGTGCTTTGACTGGTCATCTTCCTCGTAGAATCCTAAGAGAGCGCCCAAGCGATTAGCCGAAATATGATAGTCTTCATTGAAAGGCCGAAATTTGATAGTCGGGCTGTAGAGATCTCCGGTCACTCCTTCAACATGCAAACTTGCAATGAACTCATGGACCAAGGGAATAAAGGTATCTTGCCTCCAGCTCAACAAATTATTCCAATAAGGTTCGTGGATTAACCTTTCCAGTCCATATTTACACTCAAAATCCTCCAGAACTGTCAAGTCGATGTATCTCCACTGTACAATTGGGAAATTCAGCAGTTGTCTGTATCGACCCAACATAGTTGGTGTCATCAATAGAATTTGATTTCCCGTAGGTACTTCAATATAGCGAGTCTGTGCGTTCCTCGCGATGTTCTCTTCTTCCGGTGCTTTTCCTTTTTGGAGCCTCCGAGCTATTTGTTGTGCAAGTTCATTTGGAGAAGATATTTTTCCTATAACATAAACAATCAAAGTACCATACAAGGAAAAACATTTTCCACTTTAAACATGAATGTGAACAATATTGCACATTTTAAAGAAAAGATCATAAGAACTCATTGCATGTAATCATCATTTTGGTATTCATAACCAATTCTATCATACACATGCAAGGATTAGCTCATTCTATTCCATACTCATCTCATAGTCAAAAGGTCAACAAATGGTCAACTTCATCTTCTTCCTCAAGACTAGCTTGAGGTTGAAAAATGGAGAAAACATGAAAGTTAAAATTGAACCAAATAACAAGTTGGATATAACAATGTAGTGCCTAGAGAGTAGGAAAGTTGCAAACTTTGCCCACCATGCTTACTATATCATCATAGATCTCATCATGACAAGAGAATGCCCAAATCATACAATTTCAAGATCTAGTCACAAAGAGATGGTAAAACATGGAATTTCTAGTGTATAGAAGCAATGTAGGCCTATTACAAGTCTAATAAATCATTTCATAACAATATATCTCAAGAAAAATCTTAAACAAGAAAAACCCATGGAGATATGCTTCAAGGAAAATAGGTTCTTCATTCAAATAAGTAATAGCAAAAGAGAATGTGTTCTTACCTTGGAAATGACTTAGGAAGCTCAAGAGAAGTTGAAAAACTTGGAAGGAAATGCTTTAGAGTTGTGTGTTTTCAGCTTGAGGGAGACTTTAGCTCGTGGTGGTGAAGAAAATGGGGTAGGGAAGGGTTTTAAATACTTCGCGCGAAAATTCCGCGAAAATCTGGTGCCCGTCCACGCACGTCACCACGCGTGGTGGTGGGCGTGGGAGCGTCCTGGTTCTTTTCCACGCCTGCTCACACGCGTGTGAGTGGCGTAGCAGCTTACTGGAAAAGTTCCACGCCTGCTTACACACGTGGTAGCAGGCGTGGAAGGCGTGATGTGCAAAATTTTACCTTAGTTTTCCTTCCTTCCTTTGCTAATGATGATGTTTGTCAATCGATTGAGGGCAATTTGTAAATCTCGGGTTGATGATATGTACTTGTTAGCTTAACCGAGGTTATAGAAACATTACTAAAATAACGATAAAGAAAAAATATATGATAGATAATAAGAAAAACTTAAGGAAATGTGTAAGATAACATTGGGACTGCCTCCCAAGTGCGCCATGGTTTTACGTCTCCTGGCCAGACGTAGTGTGGCCTATCCTTCAAGACACACAGATTTTGGGACCTTACCAAGCGTCCCGTGAACTTTAGATTCAAGGTATGCCCGAAGATGGGGAATATCCTTGAATTCAAATGCAAAGAAGGGGAAAGCATAATGTATTGATAAATAAACACGGGGTACTACCCTAAGTTGTTTAAGGATAGCAAGCCTCTCTTCTCCCTACTCGTTATAGATTCCATCCCTCAAAAATTTATCCTTAAAAACTTCCCAGTGAACACACTCACCACTATCTATCTCTTGTGAAGCGCCTACACCCTCTCCCGAATCATCGAATTCGCAGATCTCACTTTCACAAGAATAAAAAGAATTGATATCATCCTCACTCCCCAAATCATTATCACAAAATTGCAAGGAATCATACTCCCACGAGCAAAAGGAAACTTTATCACACTTATCAAGATTATCATTATAAATCGTAAAGGAATCATCCTCACAAACATCATAAGAATTTTCAATTAGATTTGGAGTAAGAGTCTTACCTTGTGTGGGTTTTTCGTCTTCCCACACTATTTCAATATTATCCCCGTCCTCACTCTCAATCTCTCCCCATTGTTGCGTGTTCAACTCAAGAGTTGAAACTTCTTGGAGTACCGGGGTCTCAAATTCTGTGCATTCTTTGACACTCACCTCCTCATCATCGATCGTCTTTACCATCTTGTCATTCTCTCGCCGGCTGGTTCCATTGTCGGGTGGTTATTTGTGACAGGATTGTCAACCATTGGTAGCATTCTCCTCATGAGTTCCTCCGACATTGACAGCATTTTGGTCTCGATTTCATCCAGTGGAAGTCCTTCCTCACGAAGAGCGACAAGATTCTTCTTCATTTCGCTTCTGATCTCATTTCTTAGATTAATGGTATCTTCCTTGGCCATTTGTATGAACATTTCTACTTTTTCTTTCAAGATTTGGATTTCATCATTGACCGGTGGAAGGTTTGCATAAGATGGTATAGGTTGGGTGAAATTTTGAGCAAAAGGTGGTGCTTCATAGAAATATTTATCATTTTGTTGTGGTGGGGGTGAATAGCTAGTATTGGTGCAAGAATGAGAATACCAATGTCTCTCAGGTTGATGGTTAGATGGAGGGTTATAATGAATTGGAGGTTTAACGGTAGTAGGAGTTATGGCCTCTAATGCCGGTTCACAATTTGGATCAATCTCCTTCATGACTTGAATAAGTCGGTTGTTAATACTCTCCGCTATAGAACTAAGGGATTCCTCTCCATTTTGGTATGTAGGTTTCTCTATTCTCTCATAATTAAGCATAGAGGATGTAACATAAGGATATGGTTCGTAGTTAGGATAAGTGAAAGTGCTTGGGTAAGGTGGGTATGTATAATGGAATGGTGGGCATAAATAAGGATTTGGATAGTACTGTGGGTTTTCTTCATAGGTTTGAGGTAGAATGTTTCTTGTGTATGGTCTTCCATGGTATGGGTAACAATGGGAATACAGATAAGCACTCATTTGTAAGCTTCAATTGGTTAGTAGTAGAAAGTTTTCTGCGCAAGCTTAACAAACAATAAATATTTCGCAACTAAAAGTAGTTGCAAGTGAGTAGCAAGATATTCAAAGATAGTATACTCACTTTCTCAATGAAATAAACAAAAATAAAAAGATAAAACAAAAAGAGAGAAAGCAATTCAAAAACTCTTAAAATTCTACTTCAAAGATGTCAACACAATTCAAGAAATGTTTGCTATCCCCGGCAACGGCGTCATTTTGATGTGATGATGGTATGGGGTGAGTTGTGAATGTGAAGGGTGGAAGTGGTAAAACGAAGAGTCAAGACTCCCCGAGTGTCGTGTCTCTCAAGGATGGCGAATCGGAACCGAATTAGTGTGTTGGCATTTGAGAGGTTGAAAGGTAAGAGTTACATGAATGGCTAGGGGTAGGATTCATTTGTAAGAAGGTGAAAAGGTTGATAAGGGTTGTGTAAAATAAATGGAAAGGCGGAGATTGGGGCTTTGAGCTTTTCTATGTGGTCTATCTTTGGATAGGTTTGCGAGCAAAAGATGTGGAATAGACTAGGGAGTTCGTGGCACTTCACCAAGTGGCTTCACACTTTGGACTCCCACATCTTCATTCGGTTGGGGCATTTCATCGAACACTTTGTCTACCACTCCTCTCGGATCTCGTCATTTCAGACTAAGAGCGGAGATGTGAGTGAGTTAGACTCGTGAGTGGCCGCTATCACGCACACACTCACTTCCTTTGGGTTTGCTACCTAATGTGGCCACAAAAGGCACAAAGCTTGAAGAACATCATCCACACAAGTTCATCATCCAACAATCAAGAAAGTCACAATTCAACTAGCAATAATATTAAACATCCACATAGATTAACCTTGGGGCCACCAATCCCCTATCTAATCTGCTCTAACATGCTAAAGAAACAAGAAAAAGAAAGGTATTCTCAAAGAAACAAATATTTGATTAAGAATTGGAGAGAATAGTTACCACCCTCAAGAAGGGGATCTTTACACTTTTGTTCTTGAAATTCCAATCTTCATCCTTGCCCTTGGATCTAATCTAACCTAGAAGAAAAGGAATTTTCTCCCAAGAGGGGAGAAAACCCTCTACAATTTTCAGATCTATTCTATTCTAAGATTGTTCTCTTTAGTTTTCAAAAAAAAAAAGATTGTTCTCTTTAGGTTTAGGGCAAAAGGGATTTATATAGGTGACAAAAGGGAACAAATTTCCCAAAATGGCCCTTGGCCCGACCACGCATGCCACCACACGTGGTGGTGGGCGTGGATGGTTACTGGAAAGATTCCACGCCCAGCCACACGCGTGTGAGGCTGCGTGGGACGATACTGCATTGCAGCTTCTTTTGTCTTTTGCTCTATTTTAGCCTCCAATCCCTCTCCAACCTGTAAAATACCCAAAAACTTTTCCTAGGATTGATGTTAGAAGATTTTAATCACATCTAAGCTAAAACACATGCAATTGTTTTGATCGGATGGCAAAACGTTACACTTCTAATTCATTTTAGACCCTTTTTAAGTGTCATTCTTGGTGCTTATCATGCTTACCTTGGTACAAAATAGTCCATTTAGTGGACTACCTTCATAAGATCCACATGTGCATATAACAATGTTTATAAGGGCTGTGGGATGTTTCGTCAAGAGGGAGTTGGTGAGGAGGTTATTTCCATTCTTAGTTATCGGCGAAGCCCTGAGATGGTTGGATAGTCAAGACAACCACAATTTCCACTCTTGGCCACAACTCTACAAATAATTCATGAATGAATTATTCCCACTCACCAAGACGATGAAGAATCAAAAATAAGTGCAAGAATTCAAACAAGGGAGTCTTGAGAGCTTGAGAGATGCTTGGAGGAGATTTAAGCTTTTGAAAAGACAATGCCCTCATGAACTTATGCACCCGTGGGACGTGATTAGTTCATTTTATGGAAGACTCACGGACGGAGGCAAGATATATATGTTTTTTTATTCTTCATCCCGGGGGGTCTTTGTATCTTTGGCACCTTCCGATGCACAAGGGTTAATCGAGAGAATATATACCAATACTTCTTTTTGGTATGATAAAAGGGAGAACCAAGGCAATATATATGAGCTCAAGGGTAATGTGGCCAAAGAAGCAAGGATTGAGGCTATGAACCATGATATTAAGATGCTACAATCAATGGTGGAAAAGCTAGATGTGAAGGTCAAACCTTGTATGGCATTGGCACTTTATTGTAATATTTGTGGTGGCCATCATGACACCAATGCTTGTATATCGCCCTCCGCAAGTGAGCATGTGGAGGCGGTGGACTACTATCAAAGGGGAGTCGTTATAATGCCTATGGTGGAGGAGCTCAAAATCAAAACCATGGTTGGAAGCAAGGTGATGGATGGCAACACAACGGAGGATTCCAAGGGAGACTGAGCTATAATCAAGGTGGTAAACCCACCTATGGTCAAGGTGATAAGGGTCAACTACCATATGGCCCACCACAAGAAAATGGAGCACAAATGGCTCACTATAGACAAAATTTCTCCTCCCAATTGGATCATCTTCCACAAAGACGTGATGATATAAGAGAACTCGATGAGAGGCCATCTAGGACCATTATGGAACTTAAAAATGATAGGGCCAATCTCAAGCAAGAGATTACCCAAGAGATTAGACAACAGATAGCGGGACTATGGCAAGAGTCGAAAGCTACCCTTAAGACCATTGAGAATCAAATTTCTCAAATGTTCAAGATGATGTCAGATAGACACTATGGTCAACTTCCAAGCAACACGGAAAGTAATCCTAGAGAAAGGGTAAGAGTTATGGCCGCTATCATTGAAGATAGCCACATCGGATGTGATCCTATGGAGATTGTTTGTGGTTCGTACGAGTGTGAGACAACATACAACAGAATGACAGACCTCAATGATCACCTAATGAGTTTTCAAGCAAAGATGATGGTAATACGAGTAGAGGACTCGATGGTTCTTATCATTGCCGCCACGATCTATTGACTGCTTTGAAACCTTAGGTGAATGATTCATAACACACTTCGCAGGAAACATAAAAATTAAAAGGCACTTCATGACCCTGACCGCCATACGACAAGGAAAAACGGAGACCCTGAAAGAATTCTTGAGGAGATAAAAAAGAACGTACAAACGGTGGAAGATCAAGATGACCGAACAGCTTTAACACTACTCTTCACGGAGGCCCTAAGGTCAGGGGACTTATTCGCCAGCTTACGAAGAGATACACCCGCGACGTACGCCCAAGCTATCCAGCGAGCCAACAAATATGCAGAGACAGAAGAAGCCTTACGACAAAAGCAAGAGCGGGAAGCAAAGCGATCCCGTAATGAGGCAGGAATGCATCCAACGGGCTGACCGTCAAAAAGAGAAAGTAGACTAAGTACCCTCAGAAGACCAACAATTTGCACCTGAATGCCGACAAGGTAATAATCAAATTATAGTAGATGACGACCGAAAGTAAAAACCTGACAAGGCCAGGCGTTGAAGGGTATGGGGTACGATCAGAAGTTATGGGTAAGAAGTCTAGGATGCAGTATAGGGGTAATAGGAGAATAGTCTAAGTAGGTAAAATGGTCTAAGGCAGACTCTAAGAATTCATGTAGTAGTTACGAAAACGAGGCCTAGGAATAAGTTTAGATGATCCACAATCCTCACCTCAGGGTGGAAGACACATCCCCACCTTAGGGTGGAAGAGACATCCCCACCTCAGGGTGGAAGGCATATCCTCACCTCAAGGTGGAAGGCATATCCTCACCTCAGGGTGGAAGACATATACCCACGTGGAAGACATTTCCATTAGCCAGTATGGGAGAAACATATACCTGCTGGAAGGTGGAAGACATTCCCATTAGCTAGTATGGAAGAAACATATACACGCCACAGTGTGGAAGAAACGTATACTCACTAGGTAGTGGAAGACTCATATTCACACTGGAGACATAAGAGGGCCCCACTCGGAGGGTAGAAATTGACTTAAGTCATCCCTCGCAACGAGGCTAGCTGACCAGGTTTTTTCAACCCTTTTCGTATCTTATGTATATTCTTGATTCTTGGTATTTATGTAATCTCATAGTTATTTCTTTAAATATTTCTATGTGTGTGTATACTTATTGTTTATTTGTATGAAATTAGTGTTTATCATTTAGGAGCTGTCACGTGCTATGAATGGCCAATTAACTTAGGATAAGAAACTAATTTGACTAGTCGAGACCAAACCCACTTGGTAGGGTGCATCTCACGAAGATGCTTTTTACTTAATTAGTATCCTAAAGATTTTCAAGAGACTAAAATGCTACGTCGTCGGTTGAAAAAAATCTTATTTGCAAGTCAACTCAACTGAAGAGGATCACAGAAGATGACTAAGTATACTTTTTAGAGGCTTCGTAACCACAAAATCTCAAGAAAGTGGGGGACTGGATGAAGATGATGGATAATATATTTGGCTTGGGCCACAGGGACCGACTCCAAAAAAAAAAAAAAAAAAATAAAGTCGGTGAAAGCCGACTGAAATAAGTCGGCTAAGACCCACTGAAATAAGTCGGTCGTTGGCCGAAGTAGTGGGCCAAAGCCGACTGCCATGGTGCAGTGCCGAGTACCATGGTGCAGTTGCCCAAGGCCGACTCCTCTAAGGCAATCGGTCGATGGGGTCGACCACTCCAAAAAATAAATAAAAAATAAAAATGAATAAAAATAATAATAAATAATGAATTTTTAGAAAATCTTAGAAATCTTATTTGCCGATCGACTAAGTCGAAGATGATCCCAAGAATAAGATCAAACAGTATTTCTTAGCATACTTTTCAGAGACTTCGAGTCCACGAAATCTCAAGAAAGTGGTGGACTAGATGTTGGATAATATACTAGGCTTGGGCCACATAGACCTACCTAAGAGGGTAACTGGATCAAGAAGTCCTAAGAAGGATACCTAGTATAGAGCTAACAAAGAGTACGATAAGGATTGAACTTAGTATTTGTAATATTAGTTGGATTAAGGCTTATTATTTATAATGTAACAAGGACTCCCAATATGAGGTAGTCTAGGATTCTTATTCCTTGTAGGGCTCTAGGCCCAAAATATGTATAAATAGACCCTCCATCCAGGGAGAGGGGAGAAGCAATTCTGAGCAATACAATACCCATATTCTCTCCATATATTTTTCATATATTCCCGCTATTCTAACGGTAGTGTTGGCCTACCTTTGACTACCCAAAAATCATAAAATCAACATAACAAATTATATTTTATATTAAATTAATTAAATTCAAACTAATAAAGTTTTAAATTGAGAAACCAAATTATTTTAATGAAGAGTAAAATTTGGTGTAATAGGTTGGAGATGAATAACATTAGTGTGAGAATATTCATTTTGATGTGACATTTGGTGGAGTTTTTTTGTGTTTTAGTGTAAAATAGGTTGGAGATGACCCAATAATATTTTACTAGTTTTGTATATGAATTAGGCAAATATTTTATTTTTTTTAAAAAAAAAAGTAAAATGAATACTCTTTTTTTTTTTGAAGAAAAATAAAATGAATACTTGAAATATAAGTTTTGTTAAGATCTTCCATGGATTGACTCAAAAAGAAAAAGAAGAGAAGGCTTTACTCTTCCGGTCAATAAAGTTGCTGAATACGGCGGCAGGTTGTGCTGTGCAAAATATGCATGCCACTATGGCACTCCCCTCTTTTACTTTTTATTTATTTATTTAATATTAATTTTCAAGATTTTCAAGATTCCATTTTTTATTCTTAATTTAGTCTTTTTGTTTTTGGTTTATGTGTTTGCTTTCCCAAAAAGAAATGCCGAAAAATTGGACAAATTATATCATAGATTATAATCAATATTCTATCATAAATCGTGGTCCATTTTTATAATGGTGTAAGTTTATTAAAAATTTAAATATATACGTTTATTATAACAGTACTATATGTTTATTATAATGATACTAATTCATCAATTATCATTTAAATATACTATTTTCTATTTTTCATATAAATAAAATTAATGTTAAGATATATTGTTAAAAATATCTAGTTGAGATATTTTAAATGGCTCTCATATTAGTGTATTTTTTAATATATTGTTTTGATAATTGTATGATGAAGTTATAGTTGTGATTTAATGAATTTGTAGTCCTAATTTATAATGATATTATTTAATGAGTGATTATTTAGATATTAGTTATGAACAGATACTTTGAAAAGTAGTTATGAACATGCATTGTAACAGAGTCAATAGTACTAAAAGAATATTTCTTTGCTTTTCATTTTATCATTAGCTGTTTATTGATCGACTTGCAATATTGATATGAATTTTTTTATATTGTGAAAATGAACATCAGTGTTCCCTTAATGAATATATTTTAACTGTATCAGTAGAATGTTTAGTTGCATTATTATTGTAAATATGAACTTTCACTATTGTATAAATGAACCATTACTATTTTGAAAATTGACCTACATGAGATACATCATTATAATATAGTTGCGTACAATTGCGAAAATGAACCTGTAGTTTTTGCAAATGAACTTGTAATATTATGATATTGAATCCGTTGTGTTCGCTTGATGTTAAATATATGGGTAAACATCATGCAATTGATGACACAAACTAGTTGTTTGTTTTCTCTCCGAGATTGTCGGTCGTTGGCTGATGGGCGATATTCCGGCGGACACTTTGGGTAGGTTGAGTCAACTCCAAGTACTGAGTCTCCGTTCAAATAGGCTCACCAGCTCCAAGCCAATGGGAGCATTGGTTCTTGGTGCTTTAATATGTTATATATATATATATATATATATATATATATATATATATATATATATATATAGGATTTGGATCCAGTGAGATCACCCTAATTAGACGAGATCGTGAGATTAAATCTTGATCATTCATTATTTTTATTTAACGGTTCAGATTTAATGTGTATTTTATAGTTGTTTTAGGCTCAATTTGATTAATGTAGGGGCGTTGTAGTAATTTTGCTAATTATTTCATTTATTACCATTTTTTAGTACCATGTTATTGTCGGTAAGTTCCTTATACGATTAGTCTTCCCACGGGTTCACTCACCCTCCGTCCGAAACACCTTAATCAAGAAATCCCAGTGCCGCCTCTCCCACGCGTTGGTGTGTGCATACCGGAGAAGCTTCATGGCGGATTCTTTGCTCCGACGTTTAAAAAGGGTGAGGTCATCGTTTGCGGGTGGGGTGCAAGGTATGCCGTTTTTCTTTCCTTTCTTTCGCTATTGGTTCTATTTTTTAATTGGGTTTTTGTTTTCTGTGGGTGTTTAGTTCGGGGTGGGGGTTTGTGTTGGTAGTGAGGTTGTCTGTGTATGGTTTTCCGGCGATGGGTAGCAGTTTGTTCAGAGTTTTTTTTTTGTTAGGGTTTTTCGATTTTTTTGGGGGACAGGGGAGGGGTGGGTTTGTTAGAGAATTGTTTGCAGCATGATACACGTGTCTGGGTTTATTGAAAAATCTGAGGAGTTGATGTCAAAGGGCGTTACTGAAATTCTTTGCACCAGTGGTACGTTTCTTATCATTTTCAATTGTGTTTTGCTTGTGACCTTTTTCTTTGGAATTCATCTCTAATTAGAAAAAGAGAATTTTGTTATTTAAAAAAAACCTTTATAGTTAATGTTTAGACTTTACTGTCATTGTTGTTCTCCATTGTTTTGTTTATAGGAGTGTAGGGTGTAGCACCATGCATTCCCCTATTCCCA
>CP025648.1:6280959-6360455 GCA_003576665.1 Ipomoea trifida
ATAATTATACAAATATTAATATAATTATAATTAAACATGGGTCGTTGGATTTTTATTTTATAATTACAATTAATTTTTTTTATTTTATATGTGTGTGTGTCTCTGTCTGTGTGTGGGGAGAGAGAACAAAATAAACAATCATTAATATTCTTCTGTGTAATTACTATGATAATCTATCAATATATATTTTTATACTTAAGGTATAAAAGCATAATTGTACAATATTAATTTAAGTCGTCCGAGCAAAAGTACATTATGAAAACGAATAGTGACACTTTAGCGTTACGGATTAAGATGATTCTGATTTTCCCAAAGACATATTTAAACTCAAGGATTTTGAGTGTTGAAGGCTCCCGGAGGTGTGGATAGCAACCAAGGTAATTTTTAATTACAATTTCGTTCTACCTCATGCAATAAAATTTTTTTAGCCTTGATTTTTTAATGGTTATTTTCGACCAGGGCATAACACTATTGGAAGCTACATATTCAACAAATCTAGAAGTCATCTCCGTTGATGAAACTACTCCTGAGCAACCGCCTTTGAAGAGAATAAACATAGATTGCCCATTGTCTTCAAAGAGTTTGAAAAAGCCTAAGATTGAACCCAAGGCATGATAGCCTGTAACACCCCAATTTTCACATCTGGGATTTATTACAAAATAGTTTCAGTTCTTTTTAGTTTGACTGGACTAATTAAATGCTTAACCGATGGATTAATTAACTCATGTTTTCTTAAGGGAAACTGTAAAGGAAAGAAAAACTAAAAAATGCACTAATTAACTCATATTTTTTTTTTTTTACAAAATGACAAAATTGCTATATATCTAGACAAAAAACATATGTTCCATACAAATGGTTTAAGATAACAATTGATTCCTATAACTGAGTTGCTAGAGAACAAGTACATTGCCCAATTTATAAAAATCATAAATAATAATATATAAAATCTCCAAAGATATAACACCGCATGCATAGATCTACACATTAGCTATTAATTTGAGAAATTATTTGCTCAAACTCATGTAACGATAACATCAAAAAATATAAATGATCCAAAACCTATATTCAATTGAACTATATAATATTTGATGATCTAATTTAAATAATTATATATTAATCCAAATATTTTTAATATATTATAACAAATTCATTCCGTGCATCGCACGGGCGAAAATACTAGTTTGATATAAAAAAAATTCAATACTTGCTACTTCATTTACGATGTTTAAGCCTAAAATTCTTTAATTCTTAATTAGGTATTGTTTGGCATCCATTGTAGGCCCGCATGTGTCAAAGAAGCATGAACACGTACTTGCACATTGTAGGCCCTTTTATCTCTTTCCCTATCTATCAATTATACCTTTAATAAATACAATACACGTAACATGAATATAATATGCCAACAATTAATGTTGTTGGGATGATAAATCCAGTTCTGTGGGCCCAAATGGATGGGATAAGCAATGGGCCAGGAAGGAATTGGACAGCTTAGTCTAAGAGTCTCAATTTGGTCAATATTAATAGTTAGAACATGAGGAATGGTTTGAACAATATGTTGTTGGGTTGGAAGGAAGTACCAAAGTATGGCAAATTATTGTCCACGCAACTATGTGGATCAGGGTTCAAAATAACGTCATTTTAATGTTAAAAATAAACTTCTTACTCTTCACATTGTTAGAACAATGAATATTCTGGATTAAGATAATGTATTTTATGAGATAGAATAGTGTACTTTATATGTGTTAGAATAATGAAATTTTTAGGGTAAAATAATATATTTTATGAGTTAGAATAATGTACTTTATGTGTTAGAATAATAAATTTTAGGAATAAGTTCAAATTGACCACTGAACGTAACCTGAAAATGCAATTAGGTCATTGAATTTTAAAAAAAAAAAAGTACAATTAGGCCACTGAACACTCCAAATGTATGTAATTTCACCTGTTAGCAGGTTACCATGCATTTCATCATGTTACTTGCTTACGTGGACGGTGAGTTGGCATTTTTAAAATAATTTTTAATAATAAACTATTAAAATAAAAATTAAAATAATTAAAAACTTTTTTAAAAAAACACACACACCTGCGGCCAACCCCACCCCTTTAATAATACCCTTGCCACCTTGATAGGAAACCTGTGGATGAATCAAATTTAATTAATTAATTAATTAATTTATTATTATTATTATTATTATTATTATTATTATTATTATTATTATTATTATTATTTACAGAAAGTCAACTTCTTTCACAAAACAATTTTTGCTTTATTATGGTGTGTGTGTGTTGTTTTTAAGAAAAATATTTTATTTTTTTTATTTTAATAGTTTATTATTAAAAATTATTTTAAAATGTCAAATTCACCGTCCACATAAGCGAGTAACCTGATGAAATTGATGGTAAGCAGCTATCAGGTGAAATTACATATATTTGGAGTGTTCAGTGACCTAATTGCACTTTTTTAGGTTCAATGGCCTAATTACACTTTGAAGTTACGTTCAGTGGCCAATTCGAATCTTATTCCAAAATTTTATGAGTTAGAATAATATATAATATACTTTATGTGTTAGAATAATGAAAGATATTGTATTTTATGAGTTAGAATATTGTATTTTATGTGTTAGAATAATGTATTATGAGTTAAAATAATGTACTTTATGTGTTTTTGGAACTGTGTGAACCATAGTCTAAGCAATAATAATTGGCAAAGTACATGCATGTCGTTCGTTTTAATAGTCGAGGAATCGGTAGAGGTCGTTGAAATATCATATTATTCGGTTGAAATAAGGTCTTAAGGTAATAAAATGTATGAATGTTATTTTACTTGGTAAGGAATCAGTAAAGGTCGTTCAAACAACGTGTTTTGACGGAGGTATTAAGTTGACAAAGTGTATGGATATCATTTTAATTGCTAATGAATCAGTTAAGGTCGTTCAAATAACATGTTTGGTTGGAAGGAGAAACTCAGGCTGGTATAGTAGCAAAGTGCATTATTGTTCTACTTATAACGATTTACTCAAGTTCATATGATGGCATGGCTAGTATGTCGGAGTGAGCAAAATATGCCAAATTCGTTCCAATACGCTCTGATTCAATTCGTATCCACTTAAAGTGGATGGATATGGATCTATTTAGTGAAAATTCTTTACTTATGGATTAGATACGGATGTGATTTCAAAAAAATCACTATATCCAATCCGCTCCGCTGATTCATTATCAAAACGATCCATTACAAAAACGAAGTAGTTGTGTGTGTGTGTGTGTGTTTTGGTTTTATCAACTTCGGATGGTCGAACGGCAAGCTAACACCACCAGAAAATCGACTAACGCTTGATCAGAAATTAGAGTGACTTCTCAGCCCTCTTTGTATTATAGATTGCTGAATGTTGATTTGTGGATTGGATGTCGATTTGTCCCAAATTCGCTCTGCACTCACCCCTAATGGCTAGAGTACCTACCTATATAAAAAGAAAACGATTTAAACATTAGTAACTATAAGGTTCCAAGTTTGACTCCCAATAATAGCGGCTTATTGACCTTTTTAGTTTGAATTGGTCAGCTATGTGCAACATATGTTAGTTTGTTTCATTGTAGTCCTTTGTCGGTTATGGTTACAAAACATAGTTTATCTAGTGCACACCCTCATATAATAATTACGGGTTCCTCTCGTCAAAAAAAAAAAAAAAAAAAACATTCTATAGCATCCGATACCTAACAACTTCTCTAAACTTATTGATAAAGACTTTTGTAATCTATTCAACTAGCTCTTCCAATGTTTGCTACTCCGTACTTTATTACTCCACATTTATAAGGGTCCGTTTGGAAAGCAGGAAAATGACTTCTGGAAAATGTTTTCTGGAAAATGAGTCATTTTCCAGAAAATAGTTTCATTTCCAGTGTTTGGATGTATTATGGAAAACTGTCTTTGTGTGTTTGGTTCATTTTCTGGAAAATGAATAGAATCGTATAATTAAACATTGTAATTGTTTTATTTAAAATATAAAAAATTATAATAGTTATTAAAATAATGGTATTTAATAAAAAATAGAATTTATAAAAAATAAAAATTAAAAAATTAAAAAAATTAAAAGAAGATGTAGCAAAGGTTTTCGGCGGTTTCCTCACCTCCTTGGTCCATGGTCATGGGTGATATGGCTTGATTTTGGTCGAAAACATGCAAAACAGCTATTCTGGCGATTCCGTAAAATGACTTACGGAAAAAAGTTCCGTAAGTCATTTTCCGGAAAAATGAACTGATTTTCCCTGGTCAACGAAAAACATTTTCCGTTGACCACATTTTCCGGACCTTGCCAAACACAGAAAACTTGAAAAACATTTTCCAGAAGTCATTTTACGGGTTACCAAACACACCCTAAAGTTGAAATCCGAAAATCAAACTTTTTTTTTTTTTCCACTTAATCACTTGTCCGGGTCACACTTCGATCCAAATCCAAACCTAATTCTTGGCCCAGATCTTGCTTTCCACATCAATGAGCACTATTCAATCTAAATATGAGCTGGCCTTAGCGTATCTATACCAATGATTTTTTAAGGATTTTTGGAATAATAACATGTGTTATGGAGGGAAGAAAATGAGGAAAGAGAAGGAACTTGATTCATATCTGAAAAAATGGGTTCATGGAACAGTAATGGACTGACACTAAAGCCAAAAATAAATAAATGTTTGTGCGCGTTTCACGCATAGCAGGCGCCCAGCGGGCGCGTGCACTGTATGCACTGGGCGCTTCATGTGCGCCTGAGGCATGACAGCTTATTTAATTTATTTTTTAAAAAATTATTTTTGTTTTATTTTTTTCCTCTCATCTCATTTTCTCTATTCTAATCACACTTGCAAAAACTCCTCAAAACCGCGAAATAACTCCACTAATAAGGATGCTCTTTGTTATAACTCACTGAAGCATAAATAACACCAATCGTTATATCGTGGACCAGGGTCCACAGTGCACTGTGAACCCTGATCCAATACACAGAATTTGACTTCATAATGTACATAATTCATGTTTAATTTATAATACACATACACATAAACACGATATAATGAACATGAATTATGTGTATTATGAACATAAACTCTGTGCATTATGAACATGAATTATGTGTATTGTAAACATGAATTTTGTACTTTAAGAGGTCAACTTACGTATATATGTTCATTATATCGTGTTTATGTATATGTGTATTATAAACATGAATTTTGTGTATTATGAACATGAATTATGCATATTAATTATGAAATCGAATTCTGTCTACCGAATCAAGATCCATAGTGCGGGACCCTGATCCACGATATAAATTGGCCAACAACACAAGGTGGACCAATAGGCTTAGTGTTACCAATGTTCTCAGTTTCCAGTGTGATTTATTTTAGAAGCTAAGTTAGTTTTTATTTTTATTTTTATTTTTTGATTCTAGGCCCGCAATAGGGTAATCATGCGATAGTTATACTGTGGACTAGGGTTTACCTTGTAAGGTGACTCCTAGTTCAAAATGACAATGTTTCATTTGTTTAAAATTCGCATTGGATGTGTTTTTAAACATTAATAAGTTTTAAATTTCTGAACATATTAGTTTATGAACATTAAATTTTGAGTTTCTGATGAACATATATAAGGCATGTTATGAACATGTAACAAAGTAAATGTTGTAGTGTTTAGTTTATGAACTATATTGTTTACTTTTTGAACATCAAGCTAAACATTGAAAATAATCTCTCGCGCCTATAAAAAAAATAGTAACTTAAGGTGCCAAGTTCCTTTAACTTGGTTTTCTCCTCGTCCTGTGACCCAAAGGGCAAAGGATCACAAGGAGGTAAACCAGCCTAGGTTAGGTTTGAAGATCAAACCTTGAACCTCTAGGTTATAGGTAGAGCACTCTTACCACCTGGGCTGTTTTTACGGGCAACTTAAATGCCAAGTTCTTCTCTCTTATTTTGAGTAACAATCTCTCTCTCTCTCTCCCTCTTGTTCTTCAGTGACAAGCTTTTGGTTTTTTCCCTGGTGTATATCCACCAATCCTTTCTTTTACCTTGTTTTCTTTGCCTTCATTTTTCTCAGTGTCCAACCAGCTTCCCTTTCACCCTTTCATCTATCATTTCTCATTTCTTTGGGTTCTCTGATCTCCTGCCTGATATATCATTACTACGGTATGGATCAGAATCAATGTATGCATCCATGTATGGAAGAACATACGAAGATTACAGATGATTATAAATATATCCTATCCTAGTTGGGAAGAGCCTCACAGAGAAACCTATAAAGTTCAACTTCATGAAGAATACCTTAGCAGCGGTCGGAAAAAGGTATAAGTGTTAAGGGTTACACTGGAGATTACAAAAACCACAACCACTGCACCAACAGATATTCCACTTCATAATATCATAATAATACATATATACACAAACATACATACAACTTGAACCACACCATCTCACCATTATTACTTACCAAACAAAACCAAGCAAGCCAAGTGGAAAAACACATGTCAATGTGAGTTTCCATTATTCACCACACTCTAGGAATAAATATACAAATTATAGAAACAAACAGATACAGTTATCCCTGTAATATATTACACACCATATATGATATATGGTAGCTCACGAAGCCTTTGAACATGCATGAAAGCCAACCAATGCATCCACCATATAAGCAAACACTTCCTTCAGCATCTGGATTTAAGTTGAAAAACAAAATTATATACAATAACACAAACTAGTAGTATTTATATACAATACCACTTGCCTTATTAAGTTTGCCTCCAGCATATAACAAAGAGCTTAAGAATCTTCTTCATCTCTGGATGGTCCTTCTTCATTAGGATCAGAGGTTTCTGACATCAACAGTTTTGTTAAGAAGGGAAAATACAAGTAATGAACAATACAATAAGAGAGGGCAACTTTAAGAAACTAAATGAGAGAGAGAGAGACCTGCATCACCACTATTAGAAGGCATTTTGTGAACCACCACTTGTATCATGTCATTCCCACAGTTGCGTTGCTCTTCCACAATTTCCCGGGCAGAATCCTCAACCGAAGAGAGACAACCCATTATTTCAATCAACTGTAGTGTGGTAATGTCTACAAAGTCACCCGGAATCTCTTTCAATTTACAACACCTCGAAAGGAGTAGGCGCTCTAATACTGGAAAGTTCACATTTCTAGCTTCCCATTCCACAAGACTAGAATAATCAATGAACAAATACTTCAATGAACAGAAAACATATTCTTCCTCCTCATCCTCCAACTTCCACTCTCTTCCTACACATGCTTGAAAAATGAGTTTGAGTACTTCAAGTTTAGGCAACTTTGCAAGAAGATTCACATCCTTCCACAAGATCTCAGTACACATAAGCTTCAACTTCTTAAGGCCATGCAAAGAAGCTATATTATCAACAGAACTGGTAGGTGTATGAATCGTTTGAGAAGCGTTAAAACTTTGAAAATCAATGCTTAGTGACTCAAGCTGAGGAAGAAAGGCAAGGTTCTCACCATACAGTATGAAATAAGATCTTTCACCTGTAATGCTTAGTTTCCTCAAGTGTGGAATCTTGGCAAAGACTTGCTGCAAGCACTGAACAGGGCTTATCGATGAAACACTGTGCAAGTTTTCATGGACAAACGTGGGAGGAAATAGCTCACAACTTGGCCAACATTTAAGGTATCTTAGTTGTGGCAACTGATCAAGAATGAAGGGTGGGAATGGATCTTTCATACCCTGATAACCAGCTGAAATCCGAAGGGTATGTAGATTTCGAGCTTTTGATATAGGGAGATTGGTTAGAGGAAAGCCAATGATGAGAGAAAGGTGCCGCAAATGAACAAGATCTGCAATCCAACTACTTAGACTGCCCAACTCTTCTAGGCACTCAAATGAGGACATCTCCAATACTCTTAGCAGCTTTAGATTCAAAGACACTTGTAGCAGATCTGAGATGTGTTTCCTTGATCCAAGTTTTGGTTTAAAAATACCACGTTTCATTAGTTCTATTGCTTCTTTATCTTCCTCAAAATAGATAAAGGAACGACAATTTTTGAAACAAGCATAAAGAGAAGGATCACTGTAACTCTCTTTCTGTGCTGTTATCCAACGTTGGCGAGAAGAAGCCATTTCCCTGTCACCAACCACATACAGAAGATTCTCTTTTTTAGCTTCTCTTATGGACAAGTCATGGAGAAGATCATGGACCATACATGTTCCTATTGTTCCATATGAACTTTTTCTGTCCCCCACGAGAACTAGATTTCTGTCTATGAGTTCATGTAAATGCTTTTCACCCACTATTCTTTCATTCTCCCCTTCCTTTACAAATCCTTCAGCAATCCAAAGCCTAACAAGTTTCTTCACAATGAGAGGATAGTTTTTTGGGAAAAATCCAAAGTACAAAAAGCAGGATTTCAGGTAATGAGGCAAATGGTTGTAGCTCAAAGCCAGTATATCTGCGCAACGTTCAGCAATAAGTTCTCTCTCTAGGGAATCTATATCCTTCTCGACGTTCTTCCATTCTTCTAGCGTCGCAAGTTTGGAAAAGAGCCCCGCTGCCACATTTACTGCTAGAGGTAATCCATAACATTTCTCAACAACTTTCTTCCCAATTGTCTCAAACTCCACCTGGTTTGAAATTTCTACCAAAAACTTCTTCTCTTTAAACAAATCCCAACTCTCCTCTGAGTTAAAGAAACGCATCTGGTAACAGTTGACAGTAGTAGCTGCAGCCTGGGCCACATTTTTGAGGCGAGTTGTCAATAATACTCGGCTTCCATTACAATAATCTGGAAAGCAACTCCGCACATCATTCCAAGCATCAATGCTCCACACATCATCCATCACAATTAGATACCTCTTATGCTTCAGATGCTTGTAGATCTGCTCTTGTATGTCATCTGAATCATATTGCGGTTGCTCCTGGTCTTGGACTAGTGATTTGAGGAGACGCGAAAGCATTTGATCTTTATTGTAATGTTGCGATATCACAACCCATGCATATTTTTCAAAGTGATTCTTGATTGATTTATCTTCATAAATGCTTTTAGCTAACACTGTTTTGCCTGCAGCTCAAATAGAATCAATTTGTGATAATACGTATAACTCTATAAGTAAGAAGTTGTAAGTTTTTTTTTTTTCTTTCTTTGAGAAAAGAAGAAGTTGTAAGTTTAAATGTAGGTTTCAAACGGTGACGTTAGTGACGAAGCAGTCGTCTTCTCCAACTGGAGAACTGGAGAAGACGAAGACGTCTTCGTCTTCACTGGAGAAGACATGTTCGGAGAAAATCATTCCAGTTGACGGCGGCCAGAATGTTGGTCGGAGAATTAATGACCAATTGTTTCAGGTAATTAAACAACCAGTTATTTGGGTTTAAATGTATCAAAATAACAAGTATGAGTGCTCAATTGAATTTTGGGATAAGGGTCAAATAGACCCACAAACTATACTCATTTGTTCAATTAGGCCCTTCAACTCCAAAAAGTTCCAATTAGACCCTCAAATTTGTTATATAAAAGCAAATAAGCCTTCTAACATATTTCTGACCTGTTATTGCAAATAAGCAATTTGTGATGATACTTGTAACTCTGTAAGTAAGAAGTTGTAATTTTTTTTTTTCTTTGAGAAAAGAAGAAGTTGTAAGTTTAAATGTAGGTTTCAAACGGTGACATTAGTGACAAAGCAGTCGTCTTCTCCAACTGGAGAACTGGAGAAGACGAAGACGACTTCGTCTTCACTGTAGGTCGTCTCTAGTTGGAGAAGACATGTTCGGAGAAAATCATTCCGGGGGCCGTCAGAATGTTGGTCGGAAAATTAATGATCAGTTGTTTAAGGTAAACAACTAGTTATTTGGGTTTAAATGTAATAAAATGACAAGTTTGAGTGTTCAATTGAATTTTGGGATAAGGGTCAAATAGACCTACAAACTATACTTATTTGTTCAATTAGACCCTTCAACTCTAAAAAGCTCCAATTAGACCATTAAACTTGTTATTTTAGAGCAAATAAGCCCCTCTAACCTATTTCTAACCTGTTATTGCAGGTCAACTAGACTTCTGCCCAACTCCGGCCAACCTCCGTCTTTTCCGGTGTTATTTTACTCGCCGGAGTTTGGTCGGAGGTTGGCCGGAATTGGCCGGAAGTCTAGTTGACCTGCAATAACAGGTCACAAATAAGTTAGAGGGTTTATATGCTCTAAAATAACAAGTTTGAAGGCCTAATTGGAGCTTTTTGGAGTTGAAGGGCCTAATTGAACAAATGAGTATAGTTTGCCCTTATCCCTTGAATTTTTTTAATGTTGAAGGGCTTAATTGTAGTTTTGGATAAAGTTTGAGGGTTTATTTAATCTTTTTCCCAATTATACTATATACAATGGTTCACATTCCAATGTGGACTAAGAATAAGTGATCATATTTAATATACTAGATGTTTATTTTTAGAGTCACACTTGTGTGAGATGGGTTGAATCTAAGATAGTTATTTCTTACTTATAGAAATCATAATACTCATTATAAAAAATTTAATTTAATACCAATTTGAAATAAATAAATTGTTACTTATAATATATATTATAATATGTATATGCGAAATTGTATACATACTAATGATAAATATTATAATACTTATAACTAAAATTATTAAACTTACAAAGTGTAATTCTAATGTAAATATAGTAATATGGAATATTGTAATTTATGTCGTTCCATAGTATGTTAGTTATCAATGTCACCCCTAAATTATTAGTGGTGTAAATATTGTCTCTCAATTTTCAAAACGGTATATATATATTGCTCCTCTCGTAGTGTAAATGTTGCCCCTCCCGTTCCAACCATTCCAACGTTTGTGATAATTTGTATTTATATTTCTGACTCATATAAAATAATATTGAGTATTAATTATTGTCATGACATCATTAAATTTGATTTTTTACTAGACTTATTAAATTATTTGTTATCTTGCAGGATGAACTATGATATATATCAAGTTTATACTAAAAATGTAACGCTCACTCGATTACCCCTTGAAATATTTCCAACACAAAACATCAAATTCTGCACTAAATTTTACACTAAAAATAATTTTCAGCATATTCTTACACAATTTTTTTTCATCTCCAACTCATTTATACCAAAATTTATTTTTACACTAAAATAATTTATATTCTATAATAATACTTTTATTAGTTTAATATAACATATAGACAATATATAGTTGTAATTTAATATTATGATATTCAATATTAATTTTATTTTAAATGTCTTAATGAGATATTTCGAATAATATAATCTATATCTCAAATTTTTGCCATTTATGAACAATTCTGTGCTAAATATGGCACATATTTTTCACCCACGGCAAAAAAATTGCTATTTTGGCGTGTTCATTGGAGACTAATTACATCAATTTCTAAAAACATAATAAATGTGAATGAAGGTTGTACACTTGTATCACTCATTTATGTCCGTTTTTTCCGTTAAGTTTTTTTTTGTACAGTGTGCTATAAAAGTTGTACTACATAATATTTTGGACAAATATACCCCTACCGTTATAACATCCGTTATCTTTTCCATTATTGTTACTATGCACATGCATCCACCATATATTTTCTTATCTTCTTCAATAATAATAAAAATATATATACATATTAAATATTAGAGTTATATGTTATTTTTTAAAATATAAATATCCAATTTATAAACATGTTTTCACTCAAACTCAGATTCATTCCCAAAGGAATCACCCACCAATAGTGTTCATCTCAGAATATCAACATGATTTCACTCAAACCTTTTATTATTATTATTATTATTATTATTATTATTATTATTATTATTATTATTATTATTATTATTATTATTATTATTATTATTATTATTATTATTATTTACTATATTAAAATTTAGATAAATTTAAAATTTTAATACAAAATACTAATATTGGACACCTATTTTTTGCGCATCGCGCATAAGAAAAACTAATGATACACCGTTTTCTAGTGTTTGTTGGAGATTATCTTAATTTTTTTACTTAAAATTTTAATTTTATAGATTATAATAATTATTTAATTATTTTTTTAGTAGTGATGTATTTTGTTTTTGATTAATTGAATACAAATATTCCAATTTTGAATTAATGAGAATGCTAGATATTCCTTTTATTTTTCCTTTCATGATATTATTCACACTGCTGCAAAAATCCCCGCCTACACCGCCTAGGCACCCGCCTAGGCGCTAGGCGCTCCTAGACCGAGGCGAGTTGCACCCTAGGCGTCCGCCTAGGTGGCCGGCCGCTTAGGAGGCCACCTAGCGCCTAACTCGGCCGACTAGGCCGAGTTGGCGGCCGACTGGGCCGAATTTGGCCTAGTTAACTCGCCCAACTCGGCAGAGTTGACCTTGTTAACTCGAGCAAGTCGACATTGTTAATTTTATTACTATATTTATATATATTTAAATTTATTTATTTATATAAGAGAAGGAATATATATATATATATATATATATATATATATATATATATATATATATATATAAAATATGACATACACCCACACACATGAATTAATTTTTTGTATTTATAGGTCGCCGCCTAGAATCGCCTAGGCGCCGACGCTTAGGCGCTAGGCGCTAGTCTACCGCCCGACTAGCGCCTAGCGCCTACTGCAACCATGATTATTCATAACTAAATTACTTTTTAAATATAGATGAACCGATACTAGAAGTCAAATAAAGTCAATACTCAAACAAAAAAAAAAAATTCTAAGTAATGGTATGGGATCAATAAATTCATAGGCAGAAATAAGTAATTAATTACCTATTCCGCCCATGCCATGAACTGCGACAACTTCTAGCCTGTTGTTGGATGTGCATCCAGAAATCAGCAGATCCTTCATCGCATCCAGCTCATCGCTTTTTCCTACCATTATTTCCTCCGGCGGTTCATCAGACGCATGAAATTGCGCCGCCACATCTTCGGCCTGGTCGATTTTGTCTTTGATACTTGTCAACTCTTCCTTGATGCGATCAATTTCATCTACTGCTCGTTGCAGGACTTGATGAAGAGTGGCCGGAGACGGAGGCTGTGGCTCCTCGGACGACGGAACGAGTTCGCCGGGAACAGGTTCGGCGAGATAAATGTGCGATAATTCGGATTCGATGCCGTCTTCCGCCTTGAGGGCAAAATCTCTGAGTTTTGCCCCCAAATCTCGCGGCAGTTTTTCATGGCCCTTGGCGTCCAACCCCTGCAATTCCTCCAGAGAGGATTGCACAAATCGGAGGCTTTCGCGGAGAGATTCGATGAGGTCCGTACAATCGGTGATGATTTGCTTCTGATGTTGTGGAAGTGGGCGCGGTTGAGATTGAAAGAATTCCAGCTCAATGGTTCTCAAAAGGGAAGTTACAGCAACATGAGCCATCTCTCTCTCTATATATATATATATGTTGCGAGATTAGTATGCAAATGGCGTTTAAAGTAGAAGCCAGGCTCTTTGATTCACTTGCTTAGTGTGTATTCAGCTCACCAATGACCAATTTATAGGAAATGTTGGAGCATATCTTACTCTCTTTTTTTTTCCTCTAAATATTTATCCCTTAGTTTTGTTTAGTAAGTTTTTAGTAGAATTTATGGTTCAACATTTGTGGATCTATTGAATCTTTTTAACATGATTATGTCAACATTCTTGATTAGGGTCGTGGGAGATCTCATTTAGAATAGTAATTGTCATTAGACCACAATGTATTTGACAGTTCTATTATATCTTATTCTTCTTCATTTTAAATTAATAAATCTCGAGACAAGCTATTATTCTTAAATATGTGAATTTCAATTAATTTAATATTATATATTTTTTTTAAAAATAACATTATATTTAAATGTGAGGCATTTACCTAATAACATTAGATTTTTCAAACTCCGCAAATATAAGTTAGTTCAATTAGTTTTTATTCAATTATACTATTAATGTAAATCAATTTATTTTTGGCTCGTAATATTAAAATATTTCTATTATTTTAGATTTTCAATTTATTATTGTATTTTATAAAATTTGTTTACACCATTTGTACAAATAAAATTTCAAATGAATGCAATAGTAGTTAAATTTGTTATTAGTATTATGCTAAAATCATAATAATTATATATTTTACCTTTCACATCACTTATGAAATGTTGCAATTATACATATCGATATAGTAGTAATAATGTTGCAATTATTTTTAAAAGTTAATTAGATGATGTAAAAATATTGACATGCAACAATGGTTCATCAATAGGTATGTTATATTAAAATGCAAATGGTGTTTAAAAAAAAAAAAGGCATGCACTTTTAGAACAATTTTGATAATAGACCTAAAAGATAGTTGTAAGTTTTTTATGTTGTTAAACAGATACAACTACATCCAACCTTTATTAGAAAATTGATAACATTGGGAGAAGAAGAAGAAAATCGATAACATGACATCTAAAAATGTCTTATTAAAATATAAATGAGTATAAATATCTTCTTTTTTTTTTTTGGAAAAGAGTAAAAAGATCTTTAGTCTATGAGAAATGAATAACTAGTTAACTACCATTACTTGTAAAATGATATTCGTATTAATTCTATTATGATAGCTAAATAAATCTATTGGACTAACAATCATCACTACTCTAATAGTTTGAGCTATTACTTTTAATAAAACATATAAAAGGACACCATGAGAAAAATGATCAATACCATTCAAAACTCCTCCGAATTGAATTGGTTATTTATAAAATTATAGGGTCTCTGAATTAGTATTCTAAGATTATTACATTGTTAAATTTGATAAAACAAAATTGTTATATCAAATTGTAAAATGACATCAAAATAACGATGCTTTAAATTTAGTAAATTCAAACTATATTTTGGGCATAACTCATTATCATTACTATATTATAAATATAAATCATTATAACCATAAATTATTATCATTATTTTGAGTCAAACTCAATACAAATAGCAATCATTACTGCAACTTAAACATAAAATTAAGAAATATATACCTAAATTTGAATAAAATAAAATTATTTTAATTTTAATTTTTGAAATGAAATTCAATACAAATAAAAATATAAAATTAAAAACTCTATAATATGAAAATATTAAATTAAATGGAAGATTTCATTTTAATCTAAATAGAATAAATTCGACATATCTATTTTGGATTTGAATGTTTATTTTATTTTAATAAAGTATTTATTTTATTTTATATAAATTTTTTTTACCATTAACTTAACATGTTGATGATCCTATATTAAATTAAAAATTTTCAATAATTTTTTTACATCTTTGTGCCTCTTGTGCGCATTTTTTGCCTTCTAGTGCATATTTTTCCTTCTTCTAGTATACATTATTGAAGTTCGTTGATGACGAATTTTTTTTATGTGCATGAAAAGATTAAAAAAACAAAGAAGAAGAAGAAGAAATATTTAAATATATATCTAAATACGAATAAAATGAAATTCAATTTTAAAAATATTGAATAGAAATTCAAAATGAAATATCTATAATACAAAAAATATTAAATTAAATAGAAGATTTAAATTCTACCTAATTAGAATAAATTAAATTTGACATATCTATTTTGAGGAACATTGTTCCTAAGAATAAAAAACCATTACTAAACAAAAGAATAGACATATTCCAAGCAAGCATTGTCACTCCATTCCAAGGAAGCTTATTCCATGAACTAGACATGTTGAAAATTCCTCACGATGTCACCATGTCCCGTGTAGGCTATACATGCCTCATCATCGCTGGACTCGAAGTAGAACTCCCACTCTACTTTGAGTCCTAACTTTGTCCATGCATCTTAGCTCCAATCTTTACAATTTAACCTCTCAGATTCGGACTTTGCACCTTAACTCACCAAAGTCTTTCTCATGTCTAGACCCCTTGGCGTTTATTTGCACTTTCACCACCCAAACTCTGTCCCCTTATTTCGATCTATAACCTTTCTTCGAACCTTTCGAGCTAAACTTGTGCTCCTCTTCCAAATCTAATTTGGATCCCTCCTATATTTCTTGGACCTCGATTCCAAGCTCCATCAATTATTATGAATTTATGATATACAATCAAATTCATAAGTAACATTTTAGAATTAATGTGGTCAAATTTGATATATTATATTAACATTTTAATATTAATTACAAAACAAAATAATTTGTTGGACACCTATTCACCTCTCACACACAAATTAAGAGGTAGTGTATTATATAATCGGCTATATGTGAAATTCCACTCCATACTACAACAAATTCTACCATAGACCAGGGTCTACTTCGTATTGTAGACCCTAATCTAAAAACATCTTCAGATTTAGTATTTGTAGTTGACACATTCTGTACCTATAGTTGATATATAGTTTATGTAACTATAGCTATCATATTATGTGTCAGCAATTATCAAATTATATTTATTTACATGTATAGAAACTGTTAACTGTAAGCCAAGTACAAAATTTGTTAATTGAAGTTACAAAATTTTTATATCAAAATTTACCGTACAATATGAACCATGATCTATGATATAAAAATTGTCATTATCTATGATATAACAATGCATGACGTGGATTCAATGACGAAATGAAGAATACTATTTTTTATTTTGGACAGTATATCATTGTTCTTGCTGGGTGGCATGTTTACTTTTCCATTTATTTATATTAATTAATGAATAGTGATTGTTGGCTTTATTTTGATAAAGTTCCGATAACCTTCAACTTTTATACTTTTTCTACTTCACTTTCGAATAAGCATAAGAAGCCTTTAAAATAATACTGTGTTTGAAAAGTAGGAAAATAATTTTTGAAAAATAAATTTTGGAAAAAGTTATTTTTTAGGAAATAGGTTCATTTTTTATATTTGGATATATTTTGAAAAATAGTCTTTGTGTGTTTAGTTCATTTTCTGAAAAATGAATAGAATCGTATAATAATATATTTTTATTATTTTCTTTAAAATATTAAAATATTTATAATATTTATAATTTTAAAAATAATATTTTAACTTAAAAAAAAAAAAAACACCCCCCGTTTTCGGCGGAAACCAGATTTGGGTTCTGCTGGAAACCTTCAGTTGAAGGAAGAAGTGAAATGGCGGAAAATGACTTCTGGGCGGAAGTTATTTTCCATCATTTTAGAGTGATTTTCCATGTCAACGAAAATTAATTTCGGAAATTGTTTTTCAAACTTCCAAACATAGCCTAAAATTGTAAATCAAAGGACAGGTGTCAAAGAAATGAAAAAGAAAAGAAAAAAATCACATATTGACCCTTAAATTATTTCACTTTTAAATTTTTGGTCTATATAAATTAATTTAAACAAATTTAGTAACTTAATTGTTCATAATATTATCCTTTTAATCATTAGTATTATATAATTGTCAAACTTTCTTAACATATAGCAGTATAATTGGATTATACTGCTATATTTATAATTAAAATAATTATATTTAGAAATTAAAAAAAAATTAGTAGTTAAATTTTGTATGATTAACATAATGCATACTATATGTATGTATTTAAGAAAAATTTTAAATATTTAATTATTTATATAGACACACATTTAGTTAATTTTATAATTTTATTTCCTTAATTTGTTTTTCATATTTTATTAATTATAGTCAAAGAAATTGCACTTACAAATTAAAATAATTTAATTTTTAAATTTGTATAGATTAATATAGTCACTAACTCTCTCTTCTATATATATATATAGAGAGAGAGAGATTTCTATCAAGATTCACAGTGAGATATGAACCATGATCCATAATATAACAATTGCCATACTACGCCAACATGAGAAATTTTGGGGAGTTGAGATTGACTTATAAAATATACATGAGAAATTTTGGGGAGTTGAGATTGACTTATAAAATATTACAATTAATTCTTTTAAATTTATTACTACAACTAGTTTTACACGCACATTGCGCGAATGGGTTAATGCCCAATGTTTATATTTAAATAAATATTTGAAAGTATATCAATGCAAGATTATATAAGAGAAGCTTATTGTAGGTAATTGAATGTCAAATTTGTTTATTTAAATATGTAACACAAGCCAAAGACCTTGTGGTCAAGTGGCATCCGGTGTCCCGATTAACACTCCCACATGGATGATGGGAGTGGGTTCGAGCCTCAGTGGAGGCAACTGTTGACTCGTTGTGTTATGAACAGATACTACATTGTAACAGAGTCAGTAGTATTCAAAAGAAAATATATTTAACACAAAGTATATGAATTCAATATAATATAGAAAATTCATTAAAATTGTCACTAAAATAAATGTTTGCAACTTTGTAAAATCGATAGTCTAAATATTTGGTCTAGCCTAAATAAATACTACTTTTGGTTTGAATTTTTCTAAGTATTCTTAATTCTCTTTTGAGTAACATTGTCATTGTCTTCATCTTTACTATTTGTTCACTTCTGTAACCCCTCGGTTTTTACGACAAAGTTAAGATTCGAGAATAGCGATATAATTTTTTTTAAGCTATGACATTTAAGAGAAAACTATTCGGTGCTCGAAATAATTTTTCTCTTAAGGATTAATTATCGATGAGCTGCGAACTACGTATCGGTTACGTACCGAGGAAATTTTAAGGACGTAGATTCAAATCGAACTTTCCAGAATTGGGATTATTAAGTATCATACGATTAGGCCTGAATTTTTTTATTAGTTCAAGAGAAATTTTAAAAGGACTGTAAGGGATAAATTGTTACGGACTCTGAACCTAAATTTGGCGGATTATCGGAAAATTCCCAAAATTGGTGATTTGCGACGGGAATATTTTTTACGATAATTTTGGTATTAGAATTTTCCCGAATTAAGTTATAATCTTCCGAACATTCATCTGAATTAAGCATAAACTGGCCAAATAGATTTGAGATCTTGTAAGGATTGCATGGAGTGTTGACATGTGGCAAGAAAATCTAAGTGAGATTGGGCAATTAATGAGGCATTAATGGATGTGGGGCCTAGTTGCACTTTGTTACTTGTAGATCAAGAACAAGGTCATTCCAAGATCACCACCTCCCTCTCATTTTCGTATCACACCCTAGAGAAAGAAGAAGAAGAATTATCCTAAGTCTTCCACCATCACCTCTCTAGCTCCCATTTTCGAAAAACACAAGGAAAGAAAGAAGAAGGAAAATCCTAGTCTCCTATTTTGTGATCCAAGAATTCCCTAGTCACCTCTCCAACTCAAGTGTTCTAAAATAGGTAAAGACTTTGGCTTTGTTCGGTTAATCCTTCCTAGAATTTAAGTTTAAGCTAAAGATTCATGAAAATATTGTTGTTATGGTAACATTTGTTTAGGATCTTCGGTGAAAAGTTTGAAGGAGAAGATCACCATTTTTCTACGGTTCTAGAAATCTTCTATTGAGGTAAGGAATCCCTTAAGTTGGCTCAATCACTTGAAGGTAGACAATTGCTAGGAAAATATATGATTAGGAATTTTTATATGAAAATTATGTGCTATGTTATAGATCTACAAGTTGGCTCAAAGAAATTACACTTTAATGTTAGTAATTTTTGTATGCATGTTTATAGCTAGTTTATGCATGTATATGTTGTATAAAGTCCATAAATGCTTATACTTGTGAAAATAGTGAAAGGAAACAAGGATAGTCTCTGGCAGTAACTTCCGTGATTTATTGGGAAAAATCGGTAAGGTATTTTGATCCAATTTTTTTTTATACATGTAGATCTATAAGTGTAGGACCTACATATAAAATTTCATAATTTTTGGAGTAGTATAAGTATGGTTTTCGAGTATTTTTCCAAAACTGGTCCAGAGAGAGAGACAGCACATTGCCAAGGGCAAAGATGTAATTTTCTGTGTTAATTCGTTAACCTAGGTGACCAAAACGTTTTATGGACATTAAGTACTATAAGTTGGGGTTCTACCATAAAAATTTCAAGTGAAAAAGAGTTCGGGAACTATTTTTACCGGCTCAATCTTTCGGACTGCGCCAGAAATTTTCTGGCAGATTTGGGTGGACGCCCCAGTGGACGCGCGTCCACCGTGCGTCACTGGCGTCCAGTGTTTTTTGAAAAAAGCCGTAGGAGTGGACGCCAAGGTGGACGCGGTCCACATGACGTCCACTGACGTCCAGAATGTCAATCCAAATTTTCAGTCCAAAGAGTTTGGGCATGATGTCAAACTATGTCTAAGTTGTTTTCCAACTGTACTATCTCCCAAAATATTTACGTATGTATGTGATACAATATTTGAAAGGCTTATGGGCAAAAGAGATCTATTTTCGAAAGAAATATCGGGTTTGGAAAAATTATGTACATCACTTTAGAAGAAAATATTGTTGTTGAGAAATAAGTACAACTCTGGTGGCTTGGGGAATTGTGTTGGAAAGCCTGTGAGTAAATAAAAATGTTTATAAAACTTACGTTGAAAGAACGTATGCTATTTTGGTAAACAGGTTGTCAAAACCTTACCTTTTTGAGGAAAATACCACTTTTAATGAGTGAGTACTTTACGTGAGAAAAATGAGAAAATGATGATTGAAAGGCCTAAGGGCACTGAGAGTATTTTTTAAAATCCTTCTTGGGCTGATGAGATAGCCGATTTCAACTATTGGACTCAAATGAGAAATGTGTCCAAAAGAAATGATTTGAGAAAGAAAACTGAAGGAAGAATCATGTTTTCAAACCCTTAGTTTCTAAAAGCGAGTTGAGGAGGACCTTGATTGACCCACGGATGGCTTCGAGTGCCATGGCCCAGTGGTCGTTGTGAATATTGTATGACCAGTTCATACTGCAGGGCGAAGTCTATTCGCCGGGTACTATATAACTCGTAGGATGAGGTATTCCTATGGGGATGTGCACATTTAAGGTATAGTTACTCCAGAAGTTCGGGTAGGTGTTGGTTTTTATGGACCTAGCTAGGCCAGCTAGGAATCATTTTAACGAACCTTACGTCCAGGGGATCAGTGTTAGACCGGGTGATGACCACTGAACCCGAGTTCGATGATCCAAGTGGTCCGAGAGGGATTTACGAGAATGCTCCAAAGGCCTCACGCTTACTAAGAAGAAACTAAGGAGGTTTTAAAGATGAGAAAAGAGTTACTCGGTAACGATTTGAGAAGGAAATGATTCTATCCAAAATGTGACGAGTTTTGAGCACGGAAATGTGCTGTCGAACTTCCTTTTGAGTGAAAATGAGGGAAACTACGGGGAATGAAATATTTTTTACAAACTTGCCTGAAAAGTAGGAAAACAATGTGTTTTAAGTGGTAATGATGCCGGTACCTTTACATGAGAGAAGTTTACGTGTTGAGTTAGCTTTACGCCTTATATTATATTATCTATTACTGATAACCTGATTGCAGGTAGAGCTATAACTCGAGGGTAAATTTTATAACTTACAAATGATTATATTTTCGAAACCTTTGTCTACTTTTGAGTGATAATGGATATCCTTACTTAGCCGTCGCGCTAACTACACTTCATTGTGTCATCTATTAGATGCAGTCTAGCGTGAGCTCTGAATAGGATGGAAGTCGAGGTTGAAGACTACTCTATCCTAGAATAGACACCTTGGAGGATTAGTTCCATATGTACACTCTTGGATGTTGATATGGTTTTGAGGTTGTAAGTTTAGCCTTAACGTTTGGGTATAGGAAAGATACCTGAGCGTGGCGGTAACACCCAGTTTTCTGCTGGTTAGACGCTTCCGCAATGTATTGTAATATTAGGATTTTATAATAAATCCAAGTTGTGAAAATTGGGGTGTTACAACTTCCTTTTTAATAAGTATTCTTAATTCTCTTTTGAGTAACATTGTCATTGTCTTCATCTTTACTATTTGTTCACTTCCTTTTTAATTTGTTGGTAGTGTGTTATTTACAATTGGGTTATTGTTGATAGCATAGATGACAACGTCATACAATGAGATTATGATATAGGAGAGATGCATGGACTTTCCTTTATGTGTTCTGCTCTAGGTTCATTTGATTCAACCATTATTGTTGAATGCATTATTGTGGATAAAGAAATCCCTAGTTTAAAGAAAAAGATTAAATAAATTAGTAAAAATTTGAAAATTTTAAATATGATGTATTCCAAAGATATTAAAAGGTGGTTTCTCGCTTCAATTTGCTAGGTAATGAGTTATTTGAGTATTTTCATTGTCAACAAATCCCCCAAGTAGTTAATATGATTGGTTTCAAACTATTTTTTTTTATTTTTTTCATAGTATTAATAAAATACTTGGTAAATAAATATATAAACATTATTTTGTATTATAATTTTGATATTTAATTACAAGATAGTGTAAAAAGAACATAATGAACAATGCAATGAATATCAATTGATGAATTTGAATATACAGAATCTTTGCATTAGAGAAAATAAAAACAATATAACTAATGAAATTATTTTTCTTTTTTAATTTATTGCTAATGGATTTTTTTTTAAATAAAGGCATTGTAGACACATAATTCTAAATGAAAGAAATGCATATGTATCATTTTTTGTTGTAACTACTAATTTATTTAATTCAATAAGAGTAAAATAGAGTGATCCCGCTTCAATTTGTTGGGTTATTTGAGTACCCTGATCTCTTTGTCAACTAATCCCCAAGTAGTTAATATAATTAGTTTCAAATTATTTTTTTAATTTTTATCCATGGTATTAATAAAATACATGGTAAATAAATATATAACGTTATTTTGTATTATAACTTTGATATTTAATTACAAGATATTGTAAATATAAGATAATAGAGAATGTAATGAATATCAATCGATAAATTTGAATGTAAAGAATCTTTGCATGGGAGAAAATAAAGACATATAACGAATGAAATTATTTCTCTTATTTAATTTAATTTTTTGGTAATGAATAATTTTTTCAAATAAAAGTATTGTAGACACATAATTCTAAATTAAAGAAATACATATGTATCATTTTTAGTTGTAGCTACTAATTTATTTAATTTAATAAGAGTAAAATAGAGTGAGGATTTAATTATGCCAAATTTGATTGGGATGGGGTTCGAACCTAAGACCTTTCTTATAGAAAATGGGTAAGTTAAAAGTTAACGGAATATTAACGGAAAAGAGAATATTTAACGGAAAACTTAACGGATAATCATATAATAAAGGATAAATTAGGAAATCTCAAGGAAAAATATAAATCTAAACAATCTGAACCATCCATTTGATTAAATAATTTGACCGTCACTTTTTCTATCCATTTTAGGCCTAAGTCTCTTTGACTCTTATTAGTATAGTAGATAATTTGACCCCCACTTTTTCTATTCATTTTAGGCCCAACTCTCTTTGGCTCTTATTAGTATAGTACAACTACATCCAACCTTCATTAGAAAATTGATAACATTGGGAGAAGAAGAAGAAAATTGATAACATGACATCTAAAAATGTCTTATTAAAATATAAATGAGTATAAATATCTTTTTTTTTTTTTTTTTTTGAAAAAGAGTATAAAGATCTTTAGTCTATGATGAATGAATAACTACCATTATTTGTAAAATGATATTCGTGTTGATTCTATTATGATAGCTAAATAAATATATAAATAAATCTCTTGGACTAACAATCATCACTACTCTAACAGCACGTTTGGTTCACGGAATAAATTTGGAGGGAATAGGATGCTATTCCACGGGGATTGAAATAGGTAAGGAATAGAATATGAATTATATAATAGTGTTTGGTTCGTTGAAGGAATAGACTTTAAAAATTGTATTCTAGTGTTTGGTTGGTTAAAGGAATGGAAATCTCTTGGACTAACAATCATCACTACTCTAACAGCACGTTTGGTTCGCGGAATGAATTTTAAGAGAATAGGAATACTATTCAATAAAACATAAAACGACATCATGAGAAAAATGATTAATACCATTCAAAACTCCTCCGAATTGGTTATTTATAAAATTATAGGGTCTCTGAATTAGTATTCTGAAATTATCACATTGTTAAATTTGATAAAACTAAATTGTTATATCAAATTGTAAAATGACATCAAAATAACGATGCTTTAAATTTAGTAAATTCAAACTATATTTTGAGCATAACTCATTATCATTACTATATTATAAATATAAATCATTATAACCATAAATTATTATCATTATTTTGAGTCAAACTCAATACAAATATCAATCGTTACTGCAATTTAAACATAAAATTAAGAAATATATACCTAAATTTGAATAAAATTAAATTATTTTAATTTTAATTTTTGAAATGAAAGTCAATACAAATAAAAATATAAAATTAAAAACTCTATAATATGAAAATATTAAATTAAATGGAAGATTTCATTTTAATCTAAATAGAATAAATTCGACATATCTATTTTGAATTTGAATGTTTATTTTATTTTAATAAAGTATTTATTTTATTTTATATAAAATTTTTTACCATTAACTTAACATGTTGATGATCCTATATTAAATTTATTTTTTCCAATAATCGTTTCACATCTTTGTGTCTCCCGTGCACATTTTTTGCCTTCTAGTGCATATCTTCCCTTCTTCCAGTGCACATTATTGAAGTTCGTAGATGACGAATTTTTTTTATGTGCATGAAAGTTACAGCAACATGAGCCATCTCTCTTACTCTCTATATACATATATATATATATATATATATATATATATATATATATATATATATATATATATATATATATATATATATTGCAAGATAAGTATGCAAATGGCGTTTGAAGAAGTAGAAGCCAGGCTCTTTGATTCACTTGGTTAGTGTGTATTTAGCTCACCAATTTATAGGAAATGTTAAGCATTTCTTACTCTTTTATATATTGGCACGGGATGAATTTGTTATAATATATTAAGAATATTTGGATCAATACAATTATTTAAATTATAACAACAAATATTATATAGTGTAATTGAATATACGGTTTGGGTCGTTTATATATGTTTGTTGATGTAATTATTGCTTGAATTCGAGCAAATAATTGCTCAAATTAATAGCTAATGTGTGGATGTACGCATGTTGTGTTGTAACTTTAGAAATTTTATATATCATTGTTCATAATTTTTATAAATTGGGCAAATGTACTCGTTCTCTAGCAACTTAGTTATAGTAATCAATTGCTATCCTAATTCAGTTGTATAGATGATATATTTTTTGTCTACATATATAGCAATTTTATCATTTAAGGAAAAAAAATAATATCATTGATTGTATTTACACATTCTTGAAAACCTCTTTGTAGACGACATTGGTAGTCACAACACAATCTTTTCCATCCTCGTCTAGAGCTAACACCTTTAGGCCATCAGGATGGGGAAAGTCACCTTTAGTGCTTGACCTTGGCTTTTGCTGGTAGTCATGGCATATGCAAGCATTAATGGGAATTGTTTACGCCAGAACTTGAAGGGCAATCTCGTATTGGAAGGAGTGCGAGACATTCGAGGGATAAGAACTTTAGTTCCTTCATGTGTCTCATTAATTATTCTTGCTTCGGCAATGTGATATGCCAATCTTGTGATGATGAGATGTGTCTCGTTATAAAAATCAAGAGAGTGGTCTATATTCGACAATAACATAACATGTGCACCGACCTTTAATGTCAATATGAATGATTCGAAAGACCCGACAATCTCAAACTATTTAAGAATTCAAGAGTCTGTACTTTTAATAGATTTTCACTGTCTAATTCTACCTTACACAAAGAGTCACAACTTAAATATGTTCTTCCTTCTGTAGTATACATGCCACACATATACTGATTAATTTGATCAATAACATCTAAAGTTGACGAAAGGATTGCTTGGCCTTCTAGCTGCGACTCATCAAGCATGCCATATCTTGAGCTTGGGAAAGAGCTTTCCACTATAATTGCTATGGGATCGTGTCCACACTTCAACAAAAATCGTGCTGGAATATCGATGACACTGGGGCGACTGATCACGCAACTCCTGATATTGCTGCGCTCTCTACCTCTGAAGAGTATATTGGTGGCGATACTCTTCGTGTTGGTGATGGTAAGGGTCTTCTTATTAGTCATACTGGCCATGCTTCTTTTACTACTCCGTCTAAAGTTTTTAAGTTGTCTCAAATCTTGCGTGTTCCTGGTCTGTCTTCTTCCCTTTTATCTATTCACCGCTTTGCCACTGATAATAATGTCTTTTTTGAATTCCATCCGTCTTTTTTTATTGTGAAGGATATAGCAACCAAAGCAATCCTCCTACGGGGTCCTAATTCGGGTGGTCTTTACACACTCCCTATTCCGAAAGCTAGTCCTCAAGCCTTCGTCTCGTCTCGTGCTTTCTCCTCGGTTTGGCATGATCGACTGGGTCATCCACATCAGAGAGTTTTAAATCGTATTCTTCCGTTTTGTTCTGTTAGTGGGTCTAGTAATTCTATTCGTTGTAATTCTACTTTATGTTCTGCGTGTCAATTGGGCAAATCTGCTAGATTCCCTTTGCCACGTGTAGAGTCTGTTAGTTCGAATATTCTTGATTTAATATACACTGATATTTGGGGACCAGCTCCTGTTTTGTCTTCCTCTGGTCATCGCTATTTTCTCTTGCTTGTTGATGATCATTCTCACTATACCTGGTACTTCCCTGTGAAATTAAAATCTGATTTGTATGCCATTTTTGATAAATTTCGTGTCTCTGTTGAACGGCTCTTTAATCGAAAAATTAAGTCTGTTCAGTCTGATTTAGGGGCAGAATACAAAAAATTGCATACTCAGTTTGTTAAGTTAGGGATTAATCATAGACAATCTTGTGCCTATACACATGAGCAGAACGACCGTGTTGAGAGGAAACACAGGCATGTTGTTGAAACCGGTCTTACTCTTATGGTTCGTGCGTCTGTTCCTTCTCGTTTCTGGGATTTTGCTTTTGAAACTGCAGTTTACTTGATTAATAAAATGCCGTCAAGTGTTTTGCAGAATTCCAGTCCTCATCTATTACTGCATAGGTCTTCTCCCTCGTTCTCTTTTCTTCGTGTGTTTGGTTGCCTTTGCTACCCTTACTTACGTCCCTACAACCGGCACAAGATGTCTTACAGGTCTTCCCCATGTGTATTTCTTGGTTACCCTGAGTCTTTTAGGGGGTATAGATGCATGGACCTAAAGACTAATAAGATTTATGTTTGCAGACATGTGCACTTTGATGAGAAAGTGTTTCCTTTTGTTAGTAAAGTTGCTTTACAGCCACCTCCTCCTGAGCAACGACCCTGGGTTGAATCAGTCTTGCAGATATTACCATCATCACCTTCTCCTTGTGATCAGTCCGTACCAGTTGCTGCCACCACTGCTGCACCTGCTTGCTAGAGAGGATGACCTCGTGGCAAGACCACACGTCCGACAGTTCGTTCCCATTCCATGGCTACTAGGAGCAGGTCAGTGGCTCCACTCTTGGCTCTATCTGCTCAGGTCTGTCCTCTCGAGCCCACGTGCTACACCCAAGCAGTAAAGTTTCCAGAATGGAGGGAGGCGATGGATAAGGAGTTCAATGCTCTGTTGCATAATCAGACTTGGGTTCTAGTCCCTCCTCACTCAAGTATGAATGTCGTTGGGTGCAAGTGGATTTTTCGTACTAAGCGCAAAGCTGATGATTCGATAGAGAGGCACAAGGCGAGGCTAGTGGCTAAAGGTTTCAATCAGGTTCCTGGTCAGGATTTTTTTGACACGTTTAGCCCAGTTGTTAAGCCCACTACAGTCAGGTTGCTTTTAAGTTTGGCTATTTCTTCCGGTTGGGTGATCAGGCAACTTGACATACACAATGCCTTTCTGAATGGTACTTTGTCTGAAACTGTTTATATGCGTTAACCCCTCGGGTATGTTGACACTCATTTACCTGATCATGTTTGTTTGTTGAAGCGTTCCTTATATGGTTTGAAACAGGCCCCGCGGGCTTGGTTTAATCGGTTACATGCGTTCTTGTTGTCAGTTGGATTTATAGCTTCAAAAACTTATGTGTCATTATTCTACTATTCTCGTGGCTCTGCTTCTGTGTACCTATTAGTATATGTTGATGATATCTTAGTGATGGGTAATGATCAGCAATTGGTGACTAATCTCCTCTCCAAGTTGTCCAATGCTTTCAAAATCAGGGATCTTGGTGAGCCTGGTTTCTTCTTTGGCATTGAGCTTGTTAAGAGTGGCACTGGTGTGATACTCTCTCAACAGCGGTATATGACAGACATCTTGAAGAGGGCAGGTATGTCTGACTGTAAATCCCTGGCCACTCCCATTTCTGTCTCAAAAACTCCTTCACTTTGTACCGAACCATATGAGGATCCAACGAAGTACAAAAGCTTGGCTGGTGCTCTCCAGTATCTCACAATTACACAACCAGATCTGTCCTTCGCAGTCAATCAACTTTGTCAACATATGCATGCCCCTACATTATCGCATTGGGAACAACTAAAGCGAGTGCTCCGGTATGTCAAGGGATCTCTCTCTTTCGGCTTGCGTGTGTCTCAGTCCAAGTCAAGAGAACTTCATGCCTTCTCTGATTCTGACTGGGCTGGGTGTCCTGAAGATCGAAAATCTACTAGTGGGTATGAAGTGTTTCTTGGCACCAATCTTGTTTCTTGGGTGTGCAAGAAACAGAAGACTGTTGCGAGATCTTCCACGGAGGCAGAATATAAAGCCTTGGCAGATGTCTGTGCTGAAGTAATATGGATCGTGTCCCTGCTACGAGAGATCAACATTGATGGAATTCCTGCTCCAAAACTGTGGTGTGACAATCTAGGTGCTACTTACATGTGTGCAAATCCAATTTTTCATGCTAGAACCAAGGCGTGGAGATTGATTATCACTTTGTCAGAGACAGAGTTGCCAGTGGGGATATTCAGGTGAATTTTATTTCTACAAAGGATCAACTAGCTGACATCTTTACGAAAGCTTTGCCTGGTCCTCGTTTTTCTTTTCTTAGAGACAAGCTTCAGGTAACTAGCCTACCCTGTGCTTGAGGGGGAGTATTAGGACTCTATGTATTTGAGTCATGATAGGACTATCTATTCTACTTTACCTGAGACTACTCTTGTATATATATCTCCGAGTTTTTACCCATTTTGGTCCCTTGACTATTGCCTTTTCTCAATTTTACATTTTGACTATTAATTTGACCCAATGTGGTCCCCTGACTTTAAAAAATTACCCTATTTTGGTCCTCCGTTAGGTTGACTGTGAAGCAAACGTTAAATGTGAGGGTATTTTTGTCACTTTGCTTGCTTGGCGCCTTCCATTACCTGCCTTGACCGAGTAAACCAAAGTAATCCCCAAATTAAAACATAATCGAAACAAAGAACCCTAATTTCTGATTTTGGCGACGAAGGCAGTGTACAATCGGCGAGGAATTCATGGTGATTCGAAGGGCTGGGAGTGCGAACTTGCCAATATATGGTACGCAATAGCTTTTTACTTCGTTTGTTCTGCTTTTGTGTCTTCGTTTGTTGAATGTCAGCGTATGCGTGTCTGTGTATTGTTGTGTTTTGTATGTTGTTCAGTTTGTGTCTTTTATATAGGGTCAAGTAAACAGGGGACCACTGAGTATTTTTGGTAGCATATGTATTAGAAAACTGTGCTATGTGTTTGGTTGTTACTTTGTTTTTTCTGCTTTAGCTTTTGGAGGGGACCACTAGAAAGAATTTCAACATTGTATAATAAAAGTATGCTATGTGTTTGTAAAACAGGGAACCAATGGGGACCACTATTGTTCTTTATTTTATTTTTGAACTGCTCTTTGTGTTCTGCATTGGTTGTGGTTATCATTTTTTTTTTTTTTGTCTGATTCATATGTTTTTTTTTTCTTTCTGTTTGTTAATTATTTAAATAATTCAGAGGATGATGAATGCAATAGCTTTACACTTAAGGTTAGACATGGTGGGAGGATAGTAATGACTGAACCAGTGTCATATGTGGGAGGAGTTATAGATCATTTTGACTATATGGATGTTGATGAATGGGGGTTTATGACTCTTCAAGAGACAGTCATTGGGCTAGGTATGATACTGGTGAATGTAAGATGTATACTGTTGTAGCTGAAGGGTTGTATGAGCTCATTTCAGATAATGAAGTATGGGACTTAATTGATTTAGTGATAAGGATAGAGAAGTGGAAGTGTGGATAAACATTGGAGACTTAAATGCTGAACAGAGTGATAATGAGGATTCTGATTTTGACCTTGAACTGGAAGAAGAAGAAGAGCATACTGTAGGGGTACAAGTACAGGATGATATTATGTTTGAAAAAGCAGTAGATCCCACTGTGGAATATCATGGGAGTTTACCATTGCTTAAAGTATTGCCAGTTTACACATATATTCATTCTTACAGTAGCAATAAAACATATATTCATTCATGGTAAAGATAGTTTAACAGTAGGACTACCAATTTCATATCTGTTACAGTTACAAATAAAACAAACTAGATGCTAAAATAATAAGCACAAACCACTTAATCCTACACCTAAAGCCTCCTACTTTTGCACAAGTACAAGTTCTTGTGAGGACACCACCAGAGGAGGACACCACCAGTGCTTTCAACCTCTCAATTTCCTCATCTTTTCTATTCATACTTCTTAATAAGCCAGGGATTATCTTCTTCGAACGGGCACACATGGAGGATCAAACCATTCCTTGAATCCACATTTGACACCATCCTATCAACAAATTCAAGAATTCTCACAAAGGAGGTCCAATTGAAAAAATTTCCAAAATACAAAATAAGGGAATTAGTGCTCCTTACACAAACCCAAAACCTACGACCTGGCATTTTCGCTACTCCAAGACGTTTGAATGCTCCATTCACTGCCACAATTGCAAATTCGCGTCGGGATTGCATCTCCGTAATGGTACCTTTGCCTTGGCGATGATGATGATGATGAACAAAGAAAGCTTAGTGCTTTGCCTCCATTGTGTTGACATTGTAACAAATTTTCGCAAATTATAGGAAGAAGAAAGCAAACAAAACTAGGGTTTCTGCGTGAGCAGCTGCGGATTGCCGGTGACTGGAATGAATATGGCTCTACTGTTTACTCGTCAAGGCAGGTAATGGAAGGCGCCAAGCAAGCAAAGTGACAAAAATACCCTCACATTAACATTTGCTTCACGCCCAACCTAACGGAGGACCAAAATAGGGTAATTTTTTAAAGTCAGGGACCACATTGGGTCAAATTAATAGTCAAAATGTAAAATTGAGAAAAGGCAATAGTCAAGGGACCAAAATGGGTAAAAACTCATATATCTCCTATTAGCTGACATTGTAATTGTTGAATTCAATACATTCAATATTCTGTTCTCATCATTACAACTAGAATGGTTACCATTATTTTGAGTATAATTTATTAATGACTATAATTTTAGTTACTTTTAGATATTTTGAGCATAAATCATTACTATATTATGAATATAAATCATTACAACAATAAATTATTACTATTATTTTGAGTCTAATGCAACACTAATATCAATCGTTACCGAAATTTAAATACAAAAATTTAAAAACATATATCTAAATTTGAATGAAAAGAAATTATTTTAATTTTAAATTTTTAAACTGAAATTCATTACAAATAAAAACATAAAATTAAAAATATCTATAATATGAAAATATTAAATTAAATAGAAGATTTCAATTTTATCTAAATAGAATAAATTTGACATATCTATTTTGAATTTAATTTTTTTTTATTTTAATAGAATATTTTAATAGGAATGAGATTTATTTGATTTATTTTGTTTTTATTTTGTAATAAAGTTTCCTTTTATGTGCATGTAAATATATATATATATATATATATATATATATATATATATATATATATATATATATATATATATATATATATATATATATATATATATATATATAAAAGAAATATTTCAGTTACCGTAATTTAAATATAGAATTAAAAGTATATATCTAAATTCTAATCAAATGAAATTCAATTTTAAAAAGAGTTAATTCCTTTTTTTTGTCCAAGATTTATATGTGTCAGATCACTTTAAGTCTTTTTTTATTAGAACATCTACTTTTGGTCCTAGTATTATTGTGGCATGACCATTTTTGACCCTTTATCAACAAAACAATTTAAATATTGTTAAATACAAGCACATTTCAGTTCTTCAATTATGAATGTTTTTTTTTAAAAAAATAAACATAAAATATATAGCAGTTCTACATACTTTATATAAAAAAGATTAAAATGTTTTTGTATTTAACGATATTCCGACGATTTTGTTGATGGAAGACTAAAAATGGTTATGCCGCAAATCCCGCAATAATACTAGGACCAAATGAGGATGCTCTAATAAAAAAATGACTAAAAGTGGATTGGCACCTATAAATCTAGGACCAAAAATGGAATTTAACTCATTTTAAAAATTTTGAATTGGAATTCAAAATAAAATCTATACTATTAATAAAAACAAAATCCTCCATTTTAACTTTTCGTCCAAAACACTACTATACTATTAAGGTTTGCGTAATATTGTAGAAAATACGGTAATATAATTATATTCGTACTACAATTGTGCATTAAATTATGGTAATACAATTTCTAATACAATATATTCTTTCCTACTTTCCTATTCATAATACAATTCTAGATTAAAATTAGTAATCGTAATAAAACAGTACATATACTTCCCTGCAGCGTAATCTATATCTATATTATTAATAAAAACAAAATCCTACATTTTTAATTTCTCGCCTAATATTCATAAAATTACTAATTAATGTAATATATATGAATATAAGGAAGATTTTGCAAAAAATAAAATAAAATAAAAAGGGCAAAGAATCGATAATTCCTAATTTTGAATAAAATGCAAACGTTTATTTGACTATTGAAATTGCACTATAAATATTCTCAAAAGCAAAAGAGCAATTCTACCATTGAATATTTTCAATTCTTCTCTGGTATTTCTCCTATTTCTCATTATTGTTTAGTAATGGAGTCTGTTTTCGTCTCTGCCTCAGACCTATCCCCCATGACGTGGAAAAGCTCTTTAGAGCTGCGATTGATGCATTGTTATTTTTTCAGAGAATATCAATGCTTTGCGATCAACCAACAATCACTCGAGTGCTTATTCTATGACTCCCATGTGAATTTCTTCCTAATATAGTTATACTTACTAAATATCAAAATACGAAGTATAAGTGTACCTCAGGATCTTGCAATAACTGACGAGCAAATAATTAAATTAATGATATATAATGCAATGCAGATTATCTACATATTGCATTTATACACTTATTTTAGAACACTGGATTTTTGTGATATTGGTTACATGCAAGAAAGACTGAAACTATAGTTTATTTGCCGATTCTTATATGTTATAAATCATAATATCATAAGAAATGGATAATTTGATGAATTATGAAGCATGAGTGGTCTGCCCAATCAACGATTATAGACATCGCATTTCAACAGTTCAGATGGACGTCATCCTAAAAAGCCATACACTCCATTTGGTAATCTGGAGTGAAGTTTTTGATTAACAGTTTAGATATATGATTCATACATTCTGATATATTTTTGTTTGATTGACACCATTATGATTATTTGAATTTTGAAAGCTTAGAAACAAGCTCGATACAAGCTTATATGCTTGAATGGTCTTACCTCAAAGTTAACTACCCACTATCACACAATGCTTTATGTTCTATGTTACACTCAAAGTTACTTACTTTTCATAGTAGTCAGCGACTTGCTTTATATGTATGAAATATTGACAAAAAATTAGGTTTTAGATGTGAGTTTTACTTATATATATTTGTGAATCTGAAACATTTTGAAATTTAGTGATTGGTAAAATCAAATGGTGAAAATCTATTAGAAGTACACCTCCTAAATTCTTAAATAGTTTGAGATTGTATGGTCTTACTAATCATTCATTGACATTAAAGGTCGGTGCACCTGTTATGTTATTGCGGAACATAGACCACTCTCTTGGCCTTTGTAACGGTATGCGGCTCATCATCACAAGATTAATAGATCACATTGTCGAAGTAATAATAGTGAATGAGACACATGAAGGAACCAAAGTTCTTATCGCCCCGAATGCCTCTCACTCCTTTTGATACGAGATTGCACGTGACTTTCTTCCGAGTCACCCATCTTGATAGCCTGAAGGCTTTAGTTCTAGACGATGATGGACAAGATTGTGTTACTACTACCAATGTCGTCTACAAAGACGTTTTCGGTAATGTGTAAATACAACTGGTGATATTATGTTTTTTTCCAAGATGACAAAATTTTTATATATCTAGTTATCTACACAAAAAAATATATCTTCCATACAAATGATTTAGGATAGCAATTGATTCCTATAACTGAGTTGCTAGAGAACGAGCATTTTTGTTCAATTTATAAAAATCCTAAACAATAATATAAAAAATCTCTAAAGTTTCAGCACCACATGCGCACAACAATTATTTGTTTGAATTCAAGCAAAGATAACATCAGAAAACATAACACATCCAAAACATATCTTCAATTACACTATATAATATTTAATGTTTTATAATTTATATAATTATATATTGATCCAAATATTCTTAATATAATATAACAAATCCATTCTGTGCATCGCACGGGTAAAAATACTAGTATCTATAATACAAAACTATTAAATTAAATATAAGATTTAAATTCTATATAATTAGAATAAATTAAATTTGACATATCTATTTTGAGAAACATTGTTCCTAAGAATAAAAAAAAAACATTACCAAACAAAAGAATAAACATATTTCACCAAAGACCTTATGGTTTATTGGCACTCGATGTCCTAATTTACACTTTCACATGGATGATGAGAGTGGGTCCGAGTCTTAATGGAGGCTTTTTTGACTTTTTGTGCTCAAAAGCCTATTCCGTGAAATAGACATGTTGAAAATCCTCATGACGTCACCATGCCCGGACTCCCACTCTATTTCAAGTCCTAACTTTATCCATGCATCTTAACTCCTATCTTTACACCTTAACCCCTCGGACTTTGCACCTTAACTCATCGAAGTCTTACTTCCTCATGTCTAAACCCCTTGACCTATGCACTTTCACCACCCAAACTTTGCCCCTTATTTCAATCTAGGGATAAGGGTCAAATAGACAGAAGCCGACAACGAAGTGAAAAAAAATAGACAACAGAGTCCCCAATTGCGAAGTCGATGAGACATGTGGCTAATCTTCAAGCCATGGATACTTCAGACTTTGTTCTTGTCTTTAATCTTTTATTTGTCTGGCAGATTCTAGGTCCAAATATATCCAAGCCATGGATACAATCGCAAATTATATCGTGGACCGTGGTCCACAATGCATTGTGGACCGCGGTCCCAAAACGACGTCGTTTTGATTAATGAAACAGACGGATGAATTCGCGCCGCCACTCACTTTCTTTTCATATATACTGCACTTTCTTTTCAACACAACTGCAGTTACTTTTTGATATAACTACAGTTTTATATTATTGAATGAAACTATAGTTATATCAAAAAGTAATTGCAGTTGTGTTGAAAGGTAACTGCAGTTGTGTTGAACAGAAAGTGCAGTATATATGAAAAGAAAGTACAGTATATATGAAAAGAAAGTGCAGTATATATGAAAAGAAAGTGAGTGGCGCGAATTCATCCGTCTGTTTCATTAATCAAAACGACGTCGTTTTGGAACCGCGGTCCACAATGCATTGTGGACCACGGTCCACGATATAATTTGCGCTTCGGTATTGCTCTAAGTTTGATAAAATAGCGACATGCATCCATGGCTTGAAGATAAAATTACTCCAAATATCTGCAGTCGATCTGGGCCTTAACCGGCAGAGCTTGTAGCCGCGGATAAGTCGAGACCAACGCCAATATCCTTCTCTTTGTTCGCCGCCTCCATACGCTAAAAAGTCGCAGGCTACGCATCAACGCCTAGAGAAGTCATCCGACCAATCAACAATTGGAAATTTTGTCGAAGCGAGCTTGGGTGTCTCGTCAGCGCAGTTGGAGACTTCGTCGTCTACTTCTGTTCGATAGCCATGACAGCTCTCAGCCTCTCAGCCTCTTAGGTTGGTGCTGCTCATACTGCCGAAGTGGCCTCCGGCGTGGTTACAACTTACAAGTACTTTTATTTTTTTTATAATTTATTTTTTTGTCTAGGTAGCTACTTATGTCAGCATTAACCTGAAGGTTACAGGTAAAATGGGTAGATTGCACTAATTTAACGAGTTGAAAGATTCAATTGGAGCTTTTTATAAATTGAGGGTCTAATTACTGTTTTGGATATACTTCGAGGACCTATTTGACCCTTATCCCTTCAATCTATAACCTTTCTTCTAGCCTTTCAAGCTCAAGTTGTGCTCGTCTTCCAAGTCTAATTTTGGCCCCTCATATGTTTCTTGGACCTAGATTCCAAGCCCAATCAATTATTATCAATTTATGATAATATACATTCAAAATTATAAGTAACATTTAGAATTAATGTAGTCAAATTTGATACCTTATATTAACATTTTAATATTATTTACAGAGTCACTTTCATTTTTGGTCCTATTGTTATTGGGACATTGTCAATTTTAGTCTACTTCATTAATTTTTACCACATTGCGGCCAGTCTTATTTAGTCATTGCCACTTTTAGTCCACCGTCAAAATTTTTGTCAAATAACCGTCCAAAACAGGGGTATTTTGATCTTTTCATGCTTTGATCATTTTCTTTACCCTTTGTAGTGGTTTTCCTTACTGATTTTCATTCAATGAAGAGGTCCGGCAAAAGCCATGGATTTGTAATGTGGCTCACATTGCTTTCGATGGACCTCTTCAATGGATAAAAATGTGTAAGGAAAACCACTGCAAAGGGTCAAGAAGATGACCAAAGCATGAAAAGACCAAAAGTACTCCTATTTTGGATGGCAATTTGTTGACAAAAATTTTAACGGTGGACTAAAAGTGACAAGGACTAAATAAGACTGGCCATAATATGACAAAAATTAATGAAGTAGACTAAAATTGACAATGCCCAAATAACAGTAGGACAAAAAATGAAAATTACTCTTATTTACAAAACAAAATAATTTGTTGGAAACCTATTACCTCGATCTCTCACACAAATTAATAGGTGGTGTATTATATAAGCGGCTATATGTGGAATTCCACTCCATACTACGCCAACATGAGAAATTTTGGGGAGATTGATTTATCAAATATTACAATTAAATCTTTTGAATTTATTACAACAAATAGTAATGCATGACGTGTATTCAATGACGAAATTAAGAATACTATTTTTTATTTTGGACAGTGTATCATGCATTGTTCTTGCCCAGGCCACTGGGTGGCAATTATTGTTTGCTTTTCCATTTATTTTATATTAATTAATGAATAATGATTGTTGGCTTTTGATAAAGTTCTGATAACCTTCAACTTTGTACTTTTTCTACTTCGCTTTCGGATAAGTATAAGGAGCCTTTAAAATAAAACTGTAAATAAAAAGACAGGTGTCAAAGAAATGAAAAAGAAAAGGAAAAACCACATATTGGTCAACATAAATTAATTTAAACAAATTTAGTAACTTAATTATTCATAATGTCGTCCTTTTAATCTCTAATATTATATAATTGTCAAATTTTATTAATATGTGATGTTATTTTTATCATTTAAAATTAATATTCACTATTTTAACCAGAAAATATAAGACTTTTCCCAATATGGGTCTTAATAATGTAAGTGGACTAGGCCCATTAAGCTATAGGTTGGATTGGACATCTAGGTTTAGTCCAACCCACCATATGCCTATATAAGCCTGTATTGATGGGATGGACAAATTATGCTGTGGACCCAGGTCCACCTTGCAAGGTGGACCTGAGTCCAAAACTATGTCGTTTTCGCCTTTTTTTTTTTTTTAGTAAACATATTGTTGAGTATAGAGTTGTCCAAAAATGTGTGAATGTAGAGGTTTCAAAGTGTGAATGTAGAGTATAGGAATCGTGAATATACAGTTATGATTGTGTGAATGTAGAGTTGCCCAGAAATGTGTGAATGTGAAGGTTTCAAATTGTGAATATAGAGTATAGAAATCGTGAATGTAGAGTTATGCATGTGTGAATCTGTAATAGAGTTAAGAAGTTCTAGCAACTTGTAGCCCTGTAATGTGTGAATGTGAAGTTTTCAAGTTGTGAATATGGAGTATAGGACCTGTGAATATAGAGTTTTGAATGTGTGAATGAATAACAGTGGTAATATAGTTACTAAACATATAATCTTGTAATGTGTGAATGTGGAGTTTACAAAGTGTGAATGTAGAGTATCATATAATCATGTAATGTGTGAATGTAGAGTATAGTGTATGTGAATGTAGACCCAGGTCCACCTTGCAAGGTGGACCTGGATCCACGGCATAACAATTGGATGGGATGTAGGATAGACAATCATATAGACGACATGGTACTCACACTGCTCAGAAAATACCAGGACACCATATAGGGTTCTGAGTCAAGTGTGAGACAAAACGGCTAACACAGGCAACACAACAAGGCATCAACTATGGCGGGAGATCAACGATCTATGCTTCCGCTATTACGAGGTTAGGTTACTCGTAAACTCATTCTGTATATGTTTAGATAAGATTTATGATCTTACATTTGGTATCAAGAGCTTTATAATCTCTGTTGTCTGGTTGATTGTTTTGCCTAAAACAATATTAATTTATTTTTCATCTACATTTATATTTTTTTTATATGATTTTTGGACTGTTAAAGTTTAATATTTGGACTGCTGAAATTTTTTTTTTTTTTAGCATTAAGCAATAATTTTTTTTTTTTAAATTAAAGGAGGAATTTGTATTTCTTATATTAAAAAAAATATATCTGATATTTTTTTTCTCCCTCTTCCGTCGTTTCATTGTGGTATTAAATTCATAATTAAATTATTATTCAATTTTGAACAAATTATTAAGTTTTAATTTGTTTGAATTTTAATTTTAATATTGAATATTCGGTTTAAATTGTATTCAGTGTTACATTTTAAATATTTAATTGTGGAGTTTGAGTTCATAATATGCATAATCTAAGCATGTTATATATGTGTTTTTTATTGCACTAATTATATTATTTGATTGTTATATTTATATCTATAGAAAAACATGTTCATTAAGATTGAATTTAGAGCCTTTTAGGACTGAATTATATGCTTATTATGCATGTTTTAGTGCATTTTAGGTGAATTTAGTGCCTTTAAGAATAGATTATGCATATTCTTACTTTTTCAGTCAATACTCCACTTCTTTTGGAAGATTTCAAAGCACATAGAGTACATAAAACTTTTCATAGTACTACCCTATTTAAAGCCTTATCCTTAGGTCAATCTACATTTATATAGATCAACCAAACGATTTTACTTTAAATATGAGAGCACATGATTTAGGGAAGTTTCTTGGGGAGGAATACTAGTTCCCTGGCCCTGGCTTTCACGCCTTGCTGGCTTAAACCGCCATATTGCTACTAGTCCCCTTGCGACGCTACTCTGTCTAAGGAGTTGGTTTTTAATGGAGCCTTAGCACCAACCAACTTTCCTGGGAGTATACATAAGGATTGTCTATCATGTTTTGGTTTAATATGTTTGATTAGGCTTTAAATACCCTTGCCATTGTGATTATGTTCAGTTTTGGTCAATTAAAGAGTAGCTACATCATCTTTAATTTACTTAAATTACATATTAAGGATTAATCACATAAAGTTTAGGCAAGAAACCTTGTAGTTAACTCTGCGTTATATAACGAAATTTAGCCCACAAGCAATTTTGTTATATTTAAAGGGTTAATTAGGATAAAATACTAAACTATGATCATAATTTGCTCACTGAGATTATGCATCGGTATATAGCTTGGTAGTTTTGTCATTAAGGGTGGATAAACCTTACCCAACCCGTACCTATATTATTCCGTTTCCACCTTTCAGTTTTGGTAATATTATGTACTTCAGTTACCCTCTCTCTCTATTATGTCTCTTAAAAATCCTCACCAAGCCTTAAGTTAACCACTAATTTAGACTAGTCACATATGTTATTCTTACAAATATGGAAACATTAAGAAGGTGTCTTACCATAATTTGGTTGTCATTGTTAAATATTAATGGTGGTTATAATGTTGATTATTACCATCAAATATCTTAATTAATGAAACTGTTAATGTTAATATGGTATTCAGTTATAAATCCTGAATTGTTTCCAATTAAGTTTATGTGACAATGTTCCAGTTAAGAAAATATTTTGGTCATTATTATATTCTTGGCCTTTTTCGGACCTTAAATTTTATTAAGTTTCAAAATTATATCCGAAAATGTTTCTACAGTTAGCGGTTATAACTATTTTTTTTCATATTTAGTCTCCTATTTAATGTGATAATTGTAACACCCCAATTTTCAACTCTTACATTTATTACAATTCAGTATTCATATGCTGCGGAAGCTTACATCTTATCAGCAGAAAACTGGGTGCTACCGCCACACCTAGAGTGAATTCTATCACCTCTTTGACAAACTCCACTCTAAGTGCTAAGGCTAAACTTACAACACCAACATACTACAACAACATCATAGTAGACCTCAACCTGCACTTCTCTTTTATTCTGAGCTCATCGGCTACAGAGGTACTCACTAAACTGCATCTGATAAAACAATACACATTGAAGTGTAGTTAGCGCGACGTCTAAGTAAGGATATCCACGGGTTATTCAAAACTAAATAAAGGTTTTGTAAAACAATTGTTACATCAAAACCCTATCCTTACTCATCAGCCGAGGTTCTACCTGCAACAGTTACACATAGCAACGTGCACACATAATAGGCAACAATTTCAATATCAATCTTGAATCACTTTCCCTCTAGACGAGGTCATACAATAATCATTTACTTACTCAAAGCATATATTGCTAAACATTTAAGCATATAAGCAAGTAATGGAAAAACACAAATTCCACCTTTTTGTTCTCAATCACTTTCTTTGAAAAACATTTCCCTCCTAAGGAAATTCTCTTCACTTTTCACCTTTCAGAGAGATCACCCACAACCTTTGGGTATTTTCAATACTTTTCACATACCTCTTCTCCGTAGCTACAGCGTAACTACATTCATATTTCAAAATCCACTTGGTTCTAGATAGAAAGTGAGTGTGAAGCCTTTGGAGTATCCTTTCTCCACTTTTGACTGACCACTTGGATCGTTCAACTCGGGTTCAGTGGTCATCGCCCGGTCTAATACTGATCCCCCTGGACTTATAGGAGCGTTGGAATGATTCCTAGCTAGCCTCACTAGGTTCATAAGAACGACCCCTACCCGAAAATAGAGTGACTATACTTAAGTGTGCACACCCCCGCGCAGGAGACCCTTTTCCTTCCGGGTGATATAGTACTAGACGAATAGACTTCGCCCACAGTATGATCTGGTCATACAATAACATAACCACCATACGGGAAGGCACTTTAAGCTCTCTATCCCGTAGGCTACAAGACAAGGTCCTTCACCACTTTTACTAGAACAAAGGTTTGAAAACATTTTCCTTCCTTTTCCCTTTCCTTGAGTCAAAAATCACTTTTTAGACATTTTCCACAAAATCAAGTCCTCCTTTGAAATCAATCACCATTCTTAACTTAGTTCTAAAGTCTTGTCTCTCAAAACATTTTGCTCAAAACATTTCCCATCATCACACTACACATATGTATATATGCACTCAACATAACATTTTTCACATTTATGCATACTTACATAAAGTACACATACCATATATATATACATAATACAACCTTTATTTAATTATACATATATACTCATATATGTACATATATATATATATATATATATATATATATATATATATATATATATATATATATATATATATATATATAGTTTAAACACACACACATCACACGTGTATATATATACATAATACACACATAACTATATATACTACATGTACATACATGTGTTTCATATACATAATACACACATATATATATTTACTATACTACAAACATATATTTAACACACACACACGTACACAGTATATATATATACATCATACTACACACAATATATATATATATATATATATATATATGCACATATCACGACACACACACCCACCACATATACACACACGGCATATACATATATATTTATACCTAAATACATAATTTCCCCACTTCATAGCATGTGTACACCACATAACATATAGGTTTCATGTACACCAATCAACAACAATTCATAACCTAGCTATCAATTATCTAGTTTCAAATAACCTCAACCAAATAAAGGGATTCCTTACCTTAAGAAGGTTTACTAACACCGTAGGAACAACTCTTGGATCTTTTCCCCAAATTCACCTTAAATCCTATGATCAAAATCAACACCATAACAACAAATATAAAGAAACTAAACTTAGATTCATGCTCTAGGAAGGAATACAAAGCTTTCTACCGAATAAAATCGAAGTCTTACCGAATATTTGGAGAGATCTATGAAGAACTTGGCTATGGGAGCAAGGTTTTAATGGTGGAGGAAGATGAAGAATCACACACTCTCTCACCCTCTCTCATTTCGGCAATAGGAAGGGGAAATGGGAAAAATATGGAAACAATTTCTTTTATATTTTCCCTTTGGCTTATGGGATAAGATTCCACTTGTGATAAGAATGAGGAGTCTTGAAGACTAAGTCACATTGGATCATCCCTTATAAGATAAGAATGAGAAAGATGTGGATAAAATTGTGACACTTGTCAAAGTCTTATGGTTCCTCAAGAAAAATATCTTCAATTGGACTGGTAAGGGTTAAAACAGATGAATTCTCGGTAGAAAATAATCTAAATCCAAAAAATTTTCGAAACCACAAATTTATTCCAGTCTAAACCTCAAAATTGGGCTAGGTTCGGTACACCGCGAAATTTAGCGATGCTACGATCACAATAAATTTTCGCTGCTATGGACCAACTTAATTAAATAGGAAACTCAAGACGGGTCCGAACACAAGTTCCTAAAAATTTTACGGTTCGTGACCGGCACGCATGATCGCAGCTTATTGGAATTAGTGAGGGGTTACAATAATATTATTATGGCTATTGCTTTTTGGATTATTTGCAATTTGTCATTAATGATAATAATATTATTAATTGGGTTATGGAGAATCATTTTAGTAATTTAAAAAAAAAAATATTTGGCAAGACAACTGGCTATTGCCACTAATTACATAATTCTTTAAGTTCTTTGAATTATGATTTTAGTGCGTTAGGCCCATAATTGATTAAGTATGAATAAAGAATATTTAGCGTAAATTCACACTTTATAGTTGGTTCATACTTTTCAGTTAGTTTTATACATTCAATCACATTAAGTGCATAATATTAAGTTTAATTATGCAATTTTGGTTTGTGAGATTTTAGTTTACAAATGACAATATATACTTTTAGTTAGATATTGTTGAAATTTGTAAATTCGGTCTATTTCTCATAAATTAAATTTAGTGTGCTGCATTAAAACATTTTCTAATGGGCTTAAAGTTTGAAATTTCAAAGTATATATTTATTACTTTACTATTCAAAAATTTGGGTCTCTTTGGTTTGGACTCATTATAGTTTGAATATTAAGTTTATGCTTTGGAAGCTCATATTAAAAATTGTCTTTAAGTTATGCAATTTGTTTAGAATATATGAGTTAAATGCCTAATTTTATGCATATTAATTTGTCCAACGCATAATATTTTGTTATGCAATTTTTTTTTTAATTATGCCTTTAGCAATGCATCAATTTAAGATGGAATTATATTAGTTCCTAATTAAGTTAGACTTATGCATAAACTTTAATTACGGTAGTGCATGAACTTAGTACATTTGGACCGTTAATTCAGTTCACCCATTTAAGCTTCAAACATAGGTGAACCATGTAATTTTGGTGTATACCCTACATTTTTTTTTTTAGGTTTATACCCCAAACACTTATACATTGAGTGCATATGAATTGAGGAGGCATACTAGTTTTATGGCCAAGACTTAAGAACATCTAGTGCCACTAGTCCCCTTATATATCATATATTTGGACTTTCTCATCACAATCTGGTATAATCTGTTTGTTAAATTTTTATTTTTTAATAATTCCTTGCCAACACATTTGATTTCAGTTCATTAAAGAATAGTCATAGCATCTTTAATTTACTGATTTTTCTTAAGTTTAAATCACATAAAGGTTAGGCAATGAATTGATAATTGTCTAGTGATCTTATAATTTTAATTTGGTTGGGGAGTAGCCACAACATCCTTTAATCAGTTAAAATTATATATTGAGCAGTTTATCTTGATCACATAAAGTTTTAGACATATCATTTGTGATTAATTGTATTTAATATGATGGAATTTAGCCCACAGGCAATTTCATTATATTTGTATGATTAATTAGGATTAAATACTGGACTATGATCATAATTTAGCCCACAGGCAATTATGTATCGGAATGTAGTTTAGTAGTTTTATCAGTAATGATAGAAATAAATAAATTTATTTAGTTTATGATTATTTCCATCTTTATCATAAAGTTTAATTTTATGATGTAAACTTTAGATCATATTTCTTAATTTACCCACAGGGATTAAGAAAAGGAACATGATTTCTTAAGTTTTATCATAATAGTTGTAATGAATCTCGTTGATCAAAACTTTAGCCTACATGCAAGTTTTATATCACTTGATTCTTCAACTCATTTGATAATTGTTTCATCATAAAATTTTAGTTGGATCTAATTGAGTAAAACTTTAGCCCACAGGCAAGTTTTATGTCTCTAGATTCTTCTGTCTATTTAATAATTGTGATGAAATTTTATCATAAGGGTTTTAATTGAATTTAATAGAATTAAAACTTTAGCCTATAGGCAAGTTTTATGTCAATAAATTCATCACCCATTAGATAATAATTTTATCACAATTTCTTAGAATTTATAAATTTAGTTAAATTATACTTCTAAGTTTTCATGGTTTGCATTGGCAAAACATGTATTTAGTTACTTCCCAAAATTTAACCACTTTTATTAATTATTTCGCGAATCTTGCTCGGTTATTTGGACTAACTGTAGTAAGTTATGTGATATATTTGATATATCTCTTTTGGTTTCTAAGAATAAAATGTACCTCTTTGAGCCAAATTCCAACTTGGTTTTGAAAAGTGTATTTTAGTATATCCAACTAATGGTGAGGAATTATATCTTCATTATTTAGTTGGATTGGAATCAAATATTGATTATTTAGTATGCCCAACTAATGGTGGGGAATTATATATCTTCATTATTTAGTTGGTTAAATCAATTCTGACTACGTATATCATTAATTCTGCTGAAGAATATTTTAATCAGTGGGAGTGATAATTTAGAAAAAGATCATTAAGATGCTCCATTAAGAGATTCCATAAGTATTAATGTTGTATTTGTTCATATAAATTCATAAGTTCAAATTATTGAACATTTGGTTGTGCAACATATTTATGAAAATGTTGTAACAATATTAAGGGGTTTATTAGAACAAAACATTTAACTTGTGATACACTGTTATTTAAATAATTTCTTTAGCATTTAATAGAGTCTTTAGTTTCTTCAAAATTGATCCTGGGTCATTCTGATTTATAAGGTTCAAGACAATTTTGCAAGACAAGAAAGTAAAACTCATAATATTCAGTTCATTATAAAGTGGACCTTGAAGTTATTTGGGAAGTAATGGTGTATATTTAAAATTCCACATTTATGGACTTAGAGTTCTGGTTTATTGTTTAAGTTGTTGGAATGCTTCTATGACTAAACTATCTTTTGGCTATTTTGATGAGTGGGAGTGACAGACGTGTCAACTCCAAACTCTTGGCCGTTAGAGGTAGTGCTTAAGTTAAGTTATAAAACTAGTCATGGAACATAGTTAGCATTATGCTAACATTAAGAGATCTCTACTTAAGACATAGTTAACATTAAGGATCTTAGAGATCATGAAGTGTACTCTCTTGTACAATTTGGATGGTTTTCTCTTTTAAGTTGCGCATATATTTTATTTTGAGAAACATCACTTTAAGGTGCCAAGAATAAACGTTGGGTTTGTTCATAAAGGACTTAAGTTGGGGAATAAAAATGCATGTGATGCATAGAAGATATTACTCTGTCGAGCAGAGGACATATCGCTATGATTCATGTGTTTTGTTCTTTAATGAGAGTTGTGCTAGTACTTGCACCAAGTGGGAGACTGTAAGACTTTTCCCAATATGGGCCTTAATAATGTGGTGCAAGTGGATTAGGCCCATTAAGCTATAGGTTGGATTGGACATCTAGGTTTAGTCCAATCCACTATATGCCTATATAAGCCTGCATTGATGGGATGCAGGATAGACAATCATATAGACGACATGGTACTCACACTGCTCAGAAAATACCAGGACACCATCTAGGGTTCTGAGTCAAGTGTGAGACAAAACGACTAACGGGCTGACCCGCAAAAGACCGCTATAAATTAAGCCCGAGGTGGGGCGGGCCAGCCCGCTTTGATAGTACTAGTTACAAGTGAACAGTTACACAAGGTGTAGACCGCGATGTAGAGTGACGTTGTAGGGTGAAGATTACAATTCGTAAGTAGTGGTTGTTACAATGAGATGAAGATGAGAAGTGAGGGGGAGACCATCCTATTTATACTAACTAAGTCGGTCTATTCTAACAAAGCCGCTATGCCCGCAGGCTGTCAATCGCCGCCTTGCATGCACAAGTTGGACTGCTTTGCTTGTTGTATAAGTTAGGTTATCGGCTCTAAAGTGATAGTGCTTTGCTAGAAGAATATAAATTGCAAATAGAAATTGAAATGGAAATGAAATTAAAGATAGAATTCACTTAGGAAATATGAATTACGAGTTTCAATCCAACTTTGATCTTCAATCCTTCAACCAAATTGAAACTCTAAGGGGTTGTTTACTAATTGGAAATTTTCTCCAGTTTTCTGGAAATTTTGAAAATTTGAGAACAGAAAACAGAAACCATGTTTACTAGCACATTTTTCTATTTTGAAAACAGGAAACAATTCTTCAGTTTTCTAGAAAACTGAAACACTATTAAAAACTTTTTTCTAAATGGAAAACAGAATCATCTATCATAATATTAGACTATATGTCACTATAACGACATTCTCACCATTATCTACTTACATATTTATTCATTGCTATGATTACATTCATTATCATCTTCTATCCTTTCTACTTGTATTACTTATTTAAACATAACTTATTTTCTTATTATGCTTAAAATTATACATCATTCACAGTATCAAAATTAAAAATTGAAATCTATGTAACGTTTTATATTTTTATTGAACTCAATTGATTATTGGCTCGAATATTTTTAATTGTGGTATGTCAGATACAAGTTTGATCCAGATATCGGATATCAAAATTTCACATATATTATTATATTAGAATTCAAAATAAAAATTATATATTATATACGTGTCATTCAAATGAATATATCCAAAAATATTTTAAATATTAGCTCAAAAAATATTAATATTATCTAAACTAAATTTTATGTGAACTTAATAGGTTATTGGTTCGGATATATTTTTAGTTATGTTATATACAAAAATAAATTTGATTTGGATATCAAATGTAAAATTTTTACATATATTGGGCTTAAAAGTAAAAATTATATTTATTCTATTTAAACAAAATATATTTTAAATATAAGGTCTAAAAATCACTCGAAATTAAACTTATGTTAATTTTATAATGTTAATCTAAAAAAATAAATTTGAAAAAAGAAGTGTTAGTAAATAAGTTTTCTAAACAGAAAATAGAGAATGGAAAAATAGAGAATGAAAACTGAAATTTTAAAAAATAGAAAACAGAAAACAGTTTTCTATTAGTAAACAAGCCCTAAGTATTTCTCTCCCTAAAAATGCTCTCTACTTGGAATTGTAAATCTAAATTGTAAAAAACTCTCAAATGATCCAACCTCCAAAATTGTGATCCTCAGAAAAATCCTAACTAGCTACCTTAAATAGCCTTCCCAAAATTGCCCTCATTAATTTTCCTCCCGCATGTCCAGTCCACGTTGCATCCACGCGTGGATTGCCACGTGGACACACACTAGAATTCATCCATGTTGGCTCCACGCGTGGATTACACATCCTTGCCATCCCGGGACTTTTTCTTCGCTCCAAATGCTCGGTATGTCCTTATGCCTTGCCGAGTGGCTCCCGGGACCTGTAAAACATTCTAAAACACACAAGGGATAGCTTTGCACATTGTCAACTCATTAGAGCATAAAATACCATAGATTAGTCACAAAAGGACACTAAATTGCTAATTCACCTCGATATAGACCTTAATACTAAGTCATCTTGGGAGCTTATCAGGCTCGCATGTTGCGTCACCTTGTAGACCGACCGGTAATACTACGGTAGTACGGTCAGGTGGCTTTCTGTCTGGGCGATTCCAGTGGTGATCCAAGAACATCTTCTCTTGTCACGAGACCTATCGGTACGAGTAGTACGGTTGATCAGAAGTGATTTATTCTAGTCGGGTTGATGACTATGAAAGACCAGTTGGGTGACTTATTGATAGACCAGCTATACGAGTCAGTCCTTTATGTGTATTTACCCATCACCATTAAATTTAATGTTTAATACATGTATATAACTAAATGGCCAAATTTGGAACAAAATCAATAGTCAATGGTCAAATTAAAAGCAGATGATGAAAATTAGTAAATATCAATAGTTAAGGGACCATTTATGATCTAATTAAAAGTTTATGATAAAAATTAGTAAATATCAATAATGAAGGGATCATTATTGGAATTTTTGTTTTTAAAGAATCATTATTGGAATTAATTCTTAATTTGTCAATGAATTTTCATTGATAAAATATTTAAAATTGTAAGTATCTAAACTATAACTATTTAATTCATTAGTAAATATATTACTCCCTCCGTCACATTTTATGTGTTTGGTTTGATTAACAAGACTTGACTGAACTTATTTTTAATTTAATTTTTTTATAATATTAAACTTAGTATTAGTATAAAACATTTATATATTTAGAAACAACAATAAAAGTACTATTAAACAAAAAAAAATCAAATTTAAAAATAAGTAAAAATACTAAAAAAAAAAATAAATAAATAAGAAAATGTTGATTTGAACAATAAATAATAAATAGGACGGATAAATAGAAATAATGACTACTATTTTATTATTCACTTGTAATGCTCTTCGACTAACACTATATTTGCTCTATTTTTATAATATTTTTTATTCTGTCACGTGACACTTTTCAGTTGGAATTGATTTATATTTTTTTTTCTTTTTAGAAAACAATATCTTCACATTTATTGTTTCACTTTTAAAAATTAGTTCCATGTTAATTAATCTAAACATATTTAGTCCTTTAATTATCCATTATATATGTTGCACTTTTAGTCCATAGTGTTTATAATAATCAAATTACATTAGCAATTTTTTTATTTTATGAGATTATTTTTGTCATTTAAATTTAATATTTATAGTTAAGGTTCATTCTATTTGTGTGAACGTTATTTTTAACAGTGAATATTAATTTTAAACGATAAAAATAATCTCATATGTTAATGAAGTTTGATAATTATATAATACTAGGGTTAAAAGGACAACATTATGAATAATTAAGTTACTAAATTTGTTTAAATTAATCTTTTAAAAGTGAAATAATTCGAGGGTCAATGTGATTTTTTTCTTTTCTTTTTCATTTCTTTGACACCTGTCCTTTGATTTACAATTTTATTTGGGTAATTCTATTTGCACCACCTAAAATTCTATTTACACCACCATTTAATAGGTTTGATAACTTTATAGGTGGTGTAAATAGAATTTGCTATTTACACCACCTTCATTAAAGTGGTCAAACAATATGTTTTTAATTTATATTTATTATTTATTATTTTTTTAATATTTTTAATTTTTATAGTATAATAATTTTATCTATAATATTTTGTAATTAAATATTTTTATTATAATTTCAAATTGTGATAGTATAATAATTTTGTGTATAATAATTTTTAATTATTTTCTGTAGTATCTAATGTTTAATAAATTTTCATGATATTCTTTATAACTCAAATTTTTTGTATACATTATTTTACCTTATTATAATAATATAATAAATTAATTTTCAATAGCTAAAAACAGTAAAACACATTAACATCACAATAAAATATAAAAAGAAAATTTTCATTTCATTTCAATCCAATATAACATTCTCATGAGTATAACTAGAGCGTACATACTCATTGTAAGTATTGATCCCATTCAATTAAATTTTCGCGAGACATGAACGCCTAATAAATAATTATTTTTATTAATAATTAAATTACTATGTAAGCATAAAATATTTTTTTATAATTTATAAAATATAAATATAAATTATAATAGGTTAATTATAGTTTTACCATTTCAGTAGAAAATTCGCATGCAACCTCGAGATTTGGGTTCTTCTGATCATCATTTTTATTTCTATTGTCATCATGAAGTTCAATTGCATCTTCATTCTAAACAGGCAAACAAATAACGACTTTTAGTAATGATATTTGACAGTATATATAGAAATAAATAACAATTCATTAATAATGTTGAATAGAATATAATATAGATAATACAAATGAATTTGAATATATGATAAAATATATTTAAATCAAATAATACTTAAAATACCTCATAATTTCGTTGGCTTTGATTTTGATCATTGTAACTAAAAAAGTGGCTTTGATTTTGGTCATTGTCACTAAAAAAAAATGGTTTTGATTTTGATCTTTGTAACTAAAAAAATCTTCTACCCAATCATCCATGGCTTATAGATTGTGTGATACATATACAAAATAGATACATATATATAGAGTCATATGAGTTCAGTTAGTATTCTCTGCCGCCCAAATTACCAATAGTTTCATATCACAAATAACATTGTTGACTAAGAAATTTAATTACACAAATATTAGGTATTAGAATTAGAATTTAAAAAAAATGTATTGAAATTATAAATATTATTTTAATTAAATTAAATTAAATAAATATTTAAAAATTAAAAAACAAATATTAAAAAAAAAAAACAAAACAAAAATGGAGCAACCCCTCCGGCGAAGGGTTGCTTGTTTTGTTTTGTTTGTTTTTTTGTTTTTTTTGTTATATATATATATATATATATATATATATATATATATATATATATATATATATATATATATATATATATATTAAAATTTTAAATTGTTATTCGATTTAATTTTTTCTAAATAATATTCATTCCATCCCAATACCTTTTTTTTTGAAAACTCTAATTTCAACACATTTTTCTTTGTGTAATTAATACAGTTGACCATGGTGGTGTAAATAGCCATACTTATACCTTTATTGCTATTTGTACAATTGTACCACCTATAAAATTATTGAAATTTGCAATCTTTTGTGAGTTTCAAGGTTATTTGCACCATGGGTGGTAGGAATAGCAACACCCTTTTATTTTAAAGGCTACTTTATCAAAAGTATAAAAAGCTGAAGGTTATCAGAACTTTATCAAAAGCCAACAATCATTATTCATTAATTATTAATATAAAATAAATGGAAAAGTAAACAATAATTGCCACCTAGTGGGCTAGAACAATGATACACTGTCCAAAATAAAAGATAGTATTCTTCATTTCGTCATTGAATACACGTCATGCATTAATTACTATTTGTAGTAATAAATTTGAAAGAATTAATTGTAATAGTTTATAAATCAATCTCAGCTCCCCAAAATTTCTCATGTTGGCATAGTAGCACGATTTTTATACCATGGACTAGGGTTTATATTGTATTGTGAAACTTTATACAAAAATTTTATACATTTAGTTAACATATTTTGTACCTACAGTTAATAGTTTTTGTACATGTAAATAAATAATTTTATAATTACTGACAAATAATATAATAGCTACAGGTACAGAAACGGTTAACTGCAGATACATAAGATGTCAACCATACATACAAAATATAAAGATTATTTTTGGACCAGTATCTACAATACAAGGTAGATCTTGTGTCCTGGTCCATAGTATAATTTGTTGTAGTATGGAGTTGAATTCCACATATAGCCGCTTATATAATACCCTGCCTCTTAATTTGTGTGAAAGAGGTGAATAGGTGTCCAACAAATTAATTTCCAAAAAAAAAAAAAAAGTGTCCAACAAATTATTTTGTTTTGTAAATAATATTAAAATGTTAATATAATATATCAAATTTGACCACATGAATTCTAAAATGTTACTTATGAATTTGATTGTATATCATAAATTCATAATAATTGATGGAGCTTGGAATCTAGGTCCAAGAAATATAGGAGGGGTCCAAATTAGACTTGGAAGAGCACAATTTGAGCTTGAAAGGTTAGAATAAAGGTTATAGATTGAAATAAGGGGCAGGTTTGGGTGGTGAAAGTGCAAAGCCCAAGGGATCTAGACATGACGAAGTAAGACTCCGGTGAGTTAAAGTGAAAAGTCTGAGGAGTTAAAGTGTAAAGATTGGAGCTAAGATGTATGGACAAACTCAAGACTCGAACTAGAGTGAGAGTCAAGAGATGAGACATGGATAACCTATACGGGGCATATATGGTGACATCATGAGAAATTTTCAACATGTCTAGTTCACGGAATAGGCTTGTTTGGAATGGAGTGCCGTTGCCTGATATAGGTCTATTCTTTTATTTAGTAATGCTTTTTTATTTCCAATAACAATGTTCCTCAAAATAGATATGTCAAATTTAATTTATTCTAATTAGGTAGAATTTAAATCTTCTATTTAATTTATTTTGAACAAGTATTCATGCAGCATTTTGAATGGAAGGAGTGCCTTGATTTGAGGATTTCAAGCAACACATTTTCAGGCCCGTTGGTTATTTTATTTTGGCTATAAAATGATGCTTTTGAAGCTCGTGAATGACAAGGAATAAGTACTCTAATTGGTGATTATATTTAAATAAATATTTGAAAGTATATCAATACAAGATTATATAGGAGAAATTTATACATGGGTAATTGAATGTCGAAATTTTTTATTTAAATATCTAACTCAAAGTATATGAATCCAAGATAATATAGAAAATTCATTATAATTATTACTAAAATAAATGTTTGCAACCTTGAATCGATAGTCTAAATATTTGGTCTAAAAATGATAGTCTAAATAAATACTACGTACTACTTTTAATTTGAATTTATCTAAGTGTTCTTAATTCTCTTTTGAGTAACATTGTCATTGTCTTTATCTTTACTATTTGTTCTCTTCCTTTTTGTTGGTAGTGTGTTATTTGCAATTCAGTTATTGTTGGTAGCATAGATGACAACGTCATGCAATGGGATTATGATATAGGAGCTATGGACTTTCCTTTAGGTGTTCTGTTCAACCATTATTGTTGAATGAGTTATGTGGATAAAGAAATCCCTACGTTTAAGAAAAAAGATTAAATAAATTAATAAAAATTTGAAAATTTAAAGTATTATGTATTCCAAAGATATTAAAAGGTAGTTTCTCGCTTCAATTTGCTGGGTTATGGGTTATTTGAGTACTTTCATTGTCAACAAATCTCCCAAGTAGTTAATATGATTGGTTTCAAACTATTCTTTTTTATTTTTTTTCATGGTATTAAAGAAATACATATGTATCATTTTTTGGTGTAACTACTAATTTATTTAATTCAATAAGAGTAAAATAGAGTGTTTCCGCTTCAATTTTGTTGGGTTATTATTTGAGTACTCTCTTTGTCAACCAATCCCTAAGTAGTTAATATAATTAGCTTCAAATTATTTTAATTTTTTTTTTCATAGTATTAATAAAATACTTGGTAAATAAATATATAACATTATTTTGTACTATAACTTTGATATTTAATTACAAGATATTGTAAAAATAAGATAATGGACAATGTATTGAATATTTGATAAATTTGAATGTAAAGAAACTTTGAATGAGAGAAAATAAATGCAGTATAACTAATGAAATTATTTCTCTTATTTAATTTAATTTTTTGATAATGAATATTTTTTCCAAATAAAGGTATTGTAGACACATAATTCTAAATTAAAGAAATACATATGTATCATTTTTTTGTTGTAGATACTAATTTATTTAATTTAATAAGAGTAAAATAGAGTGAGAAACTTAATTATATCAAATTTGATTGAGATGAGGTTCGAACCTAAGACCTTTATTATAGAAATTAATGGGTAAGTTAAAAGTTAACGGAATATTAACAAAGAAAAGAATATTTAACGGAAAACTTAACGGATAATCATAAATGTAAGGTTAAATTAGGTAATCTCTATTAATAATATTAATCTGAATTATCTTAACCATCTATTTGATTAAATAATTCAATTCATCTGAACCATCCATTTGATTAAATAATTTGACCGCCATTTTTGCTACCCATTTTAGGCCTAACTCTCTTTGGCTCTTATTAGTATAGTAGATATAGTAGATATTTGATCTCATCCTTGAAGTGATCTAAGTGCTTCACGAGGTGGTCTTGATTCTTTTTTTTTTTTGGATTAACGAGGTAAACCCCACTCCTGACTGTGTGAGTAGTGAGTAAATCCTCGCCCTGTGACCCTAGCCGGCAAAGGACCACAAGGAGGTAAACCAGCCTAGGTTACCACTTGGGCTGCCCTTACGGGCAGGTGGTCTTGATTCTTGAAACGTGACTATGTTGTGGTGTTGAAGATTGGGGAGTTCTTTTGACATGCACGTAACCACCAAGTATATGATGAAGATTGAGTTGGTGTAATTGGCTAAGGCTATAGTGTGTATGAATATGTCTTACCAAGCCCTGTAATCTTTGGTGATCGATCATCTAGTGAGTTGGGCTAACTTGAGTTACGCAACAGACGCATGAGGTTTTACTCCGAACTGTGTAAGCAATTGTTGTGTTCCCGATTCTATTTCAATTCTTTACTTATATTTTATTTTGTATTTAATCTATGTATCTGATACATCACCTAATCCATATAAGTAAATTAATTTAAAATCAAGTAGGAACCAACTAGGAATCTCTTGCATTCAAGACTCACGACCCTTTTTCAATTTATTTATTTATTTAGCTAGCAGAGTACAATCAATGGGCAGCAACACAAATATCATTTTACAAATAATGGTAGTTATTCATTTCTCATAGACTAAAGATCTTTATACTCATTAATATTTTATTAAGACATTTTTAGATGTCATGTTATCAATTTTCTAATAAAGGTTTGATGCAGTTGTATTTGATTAACATAAAAAACTTACAACTATCTTTTAGGTCTATTATCAAAATTGTTCTAAAAGTGCATACATTTTCTTTTTTTAAGCACCATTTGCATTTTACTACAGCACACTTATTGATGAACTATTGTTGCATGTCAATTTTTTTTTTTTACTTCATCTAATTTTTAAAAATAATTGCAACATTATTACTGCTATATAGAAATTTATCCCTACATAAGTGATGTGAAAGGTAAAATATATAATTATTATGATTTTAGCATAATACTAATGACAAATTTAAGTATTATTGCATTCATTTGAAAATTTTGTAGTATAGATGGTGTAAACAAATTTTATAAAATACAATATAAAAATTTGAAAATCTTAAATAATAGAAATTATTTTAGTATTATGAGCCCAAAATAAATTGATTTACATTAATAATATAATTGAATAAAAACTAATTGAACTAACTTATATTTGTAGAGTTTGAAAAAATCTAATGTTACTGGGCAAATGTCTTACATTTAAATATAATGTTATTAAATTAATTGAAATTCACATATTTAAGAATATTGCCTTGTCTCGAGACCTATCAATTTAAAATGAAGAAAAATAAGATATAATATAACTGTTAAGTATCGTGTGGTCTGATAGCATCATTGTTACCCTTCCAAATGAGGCAATTTATATCGTGGACCAGGGTGCACCCGTACCAAAACGACGTCGTTTGGTCATTTTAATTAACGGTTTATTTTTTTAGAAATCACGTTTCCCGTTTCGGCCGGTTTGTGTATTTGTGTTAATATTCTGTGTACTCTTTAAAGACATTCTGTGTATTGTAGACTATGATTCAGTGTATTCATGTTAGGGGTACTTAATCATAGGTTGTTACGTGTTTTGTGTATTCGAATGTTAGGATGATGATTTCTGTATAGTTGTGTCAATATTTTGTGTATTCCATCAAATCATTCTGTGTATTCTAGACAAGGATTCCGTGTATTACCTGAAGTCATTCGCGTCCACCATCCACTAACATTCGAAACGACGTCATTTCATACCAGAGTCTACAATGCACTATGAACCCTAGTCCACGATATAATGATTGTCCAAATGATATGTCATAGGTTAGTGTTAAAAAAGATAGGTCCACAAATGTTGAACTATAAAGTCTACTCAAAACATACTAAACAAAACTAGAAAAAAAAAATTATTTTAAAATCTACCTAAACTCATACTCTTAATTTTCTTTTTAAAAAAATCATAAATATTTAGAAATATGCCTAAATATGTAATATAGTAAGTGACTACATTAATCCATACAAATTTCTAAATATAATTATTTTAATTAAAAATATAGCAATATAAATTATAATTAAATAAAATAATATTATAGGATTTGCCTAAACACATATTACTAAATATTATGTGCATATACAATGTATTATATAATCATATAAGGATATGTGTGTTATTAGAATTTAAGGATTGAGAAGTGATTGGTTTTGATAGTTTTAGATTAATCCGACTTAAGTCAGTTCTTATATCGTGGACTGCGGTCCACAATGCATTGTGGACCGTGGTCCCAAAACGACGTCGTTTCAGTAAGTTAAAGACGGAGCCCGTAATTGACACTACAGTTCATCTCAAAAGATACTGTGTTACATTTGTTTTGATATTATCGAATGAAACTGTAGTTATATCGAAATGTAACTATAGTTGTGTTGAAATGTAACTGCACAGTGTATATGAACTGATACTGAATAACAGTTTCACATTGTGTTTTATATTACTGAATGAAACTGTAGTTCTATCGAAATGTAATTGTAGTTGTGTTGAAATGTAATTGCAGTTGTGTTGAAATGTAACTGCAGTGTATATAAACTGATACTGAATAACAGTTTCACATTTGTGTTTTTATATTATCGAATGAAACTGTAGTTCTATCGAAATGTAATTGTAATTGTGTTGAAATGTAATTGCAGTTGTGTTGAAATGTAACTGCAGTGTATATAAACTGATACTGAATAATAGTTTCACATTTGTGTTTTTATATTATCGAATGAAACTGTAGTTATATCAAAATGTAACTGTAGTTGTGTTGAAATGTAACTGAAGTTGTGTTGAAATGTAACTGCAGTGTATATTTACTGAAAGTGAGTGGCGCGAATTTATCCGTCTGTTTTTATTAATCAAAACGACGTCGTTTTGATTCGCGATCCACAATGCATTGTGGACCACGGTCCGCTGTAGTTGATGTTCCAAAATAAAAAAAAAAAAAGAGTAAGATACGCTCTAACATTTCCTATAAATTGGTGAGCTGAATATACACTAACCAAGTGAATCAAAGAGCCTGGCTTCTAGTTCTTTAAACGCCATTTGCATACTTATCTTGCAACAGATATATATACATATATATGAATATAGAGAGAGAGAGATGGCTCATGTTGCTGTAGCTTCCCTTTTGAGAACCATTGAGCTCGAATTCTTTCAATCTCAACCGCGCCCACTTCCACAACATCAGAAGCAAATCATCACCGATTGTACGGACCTCATCGAATCTCTCCGCGAAAGCCTCCGATTTGTGCAATCCTCTCTGGAGGAATTGCAGGGGTTGGACGCCAAGGGCCGTGAAAAACTGCCGCGAGATTTGGGGGCAAAACTCAGAGATTTTGCCCTCAATGCGGAAGACGACATCGAATCCGAATTATCGCACATTTATCTCGCCGAACCTGTTCCCGGCGAACTGGTTCCGTCGTCCGAGGAGCCACAGCCTCCGTCTCCGGCCACTCTTCATCAAGTCCTGCAACGAGCAGTAGATGAAATTGATCGCATAATCAAGGAAGACTTGACGAGTATCAAAGACAACGGCAACAAAATCGAACAGGCCGAAGATGGGGCGGCGCAATCTAATGCCTCCGAACCTGCATCCGATGAACCACCGGAGGAATCTCATGCCTCCGAACCTGCATCCGATGAACCGACGGAGGAAATAATGGTAGGAAAAAGCGATGAGCTGGATGCGATGAAGGATCTGCTCATTTCTGGAAGCACATCCAACAGCAAGCTAGAAGTTGTCGCAGTTCATGGCATGGGCGGAATAGGTAATTAATTAATTATTGAGAAAATTACACTTTTTTGTCTATAAGTTATATAATAATTATAGAATTTTTCTTATCATTAGCATTACTTTTTTCATCCTCTCGCATCTCGTTCCTAAGTTATACGGAGTATTAAGTAAATTTCATCACTAATGTTTTATTAGTAAAATGATAAAAAGTGTAATGATAACTTAGAGAGAGTAAATTATCAAAATGGTCCTTCAACTATATTGATTTTACCAATTTAGTTCTACTCATATTAATTTGACTAATTTCCTCTTTCGATTATCTTTTTTTTTTTTTAAACTATTTTGGTTATCCGGCGACTTAGAGAGTATACGTCTAAGTATGAGTAGGACCAAATTAGTGAAATCAATATAGTCAAAGGACTAAATTGGTAAAATCAATATAGTTAAGGGACTGAGTAAATTACCAAAATGGTCTCTTGACTATATTGAATTCACCAATTTGGTCCCTCTCATACCCGGACATATACCGTCTAAATCACCAGAGAATCAAAGTGGTTAAAAGAAAGATAGTCGAAAGAGAAAATTGACCAAATCAATATGACTATATGAGTATTGAGTAGGACCAAATTGGTGAAATCAATACAGTCAATGGACAATTTTAGTAATTTACTCACTTGGAGACAAAATGTGGGACAATAAACGGCAACATTTTTGTTGTGCGTGAACAATATGTGCCATATTTAGCATAATCCTGTTCATAAACGGCAAAATTTTGTAGAAGTTTTATTTTATTATTTTTTATTTTGTTCTTAGTCTTTTTTATAATTCTTTGTGTATCTGTTTTGTTTTTAAATATTTACATATTTGTTAAATATTTAAATTTATTAGTATTTTGTACGCGCGATGCGCGAAAATTTATGCTCAATTAAAACGTTAATAAATACAAATTATTAAAATTTATATAATTCGAATTATATATACACAAATAATATATGTATTTTATACACACATATATGATTTACTATTCATATAAATTTAATTAAAATATTATCAACCATTAAATTAATTATATAATGATTTGAATAAAATGATAATTAAAGAATAGGAAAGAGATATGATAGATATAGGTGTATGGTAATTAAAGAATAGGAAAAAGATATGATAAATATAGGTGTATGTTAAATATTTAAACTTACTAGTATTTTGTACGCGCGATGCACGAAAATTTATGCTCAGTTAAAACATTAATAAATACAAATAATTAAAATTTATAATTCGAATTATATATACACAAATAATATATGTATTTTTTTTTTGAGAAAAAAATAATATATGTATTTTATACACACATATATGATTTACTATTCATATAAATTTAATTGAAATATAATCAACCATTAAATTAATTATATAATCATTTGAATAAAATGATAATTAAAGAATATGAAAAAGATATGATAGATATAGGTGCATGGTAATAATGATGGAGTTAAAAAGTAACGGTGTTATAACGGTGTAAGGCTAATTTTGTATAACAAGAATATAGTAGGGACAATTTTGTCTAATAATATTAAAGTGTACAACATTTAAAGTAAAATGTATATATTTATTAGCATACAAAAAGATAGACATTAAATCAAGGATATAACCTTGATTGAGACTTATTATGTTTTTTAGAAATTGTACTTTCTCTATTGTTCCATTTTATATGTCCTACCCACTATTTATTGGTCAAACCAACTCTTTCTTCTTTATTTATTTTCTTTATTATTATTTTAATTTATTTTTAAATTGATTTTTTTTTTTGTATTTAATAGTACTTTTAGTATAATTTCTAAATATGTAAAATTTTTATATTAATACTAAACTTCATATTATGAAAATTTGAATTAAAAATAACGTCAGTCAAGTCTCGTTAACTGAACCAGACACATAAAATTGGACAGATGGAGTATATTATTAAAAATGTTTAATAAATTATATTATTTGAAATATCTCATTAAGATGTTTAAAAAAATTAATATTGAATATAATTAATTAAAAAATAAATTACATAAAACAAAATTAAAGTTATAATTTATTAAAGTACAGCAACTATATATTGTCTATATGTTATATTAAAATAATAAAAGTATTATTATAAATTTTTATTTTATGAGAATATAAATTATTTTAGTATAGGAATAAAATTTGGGATAAATGAGTTGGAGATGAAAAAAATTGTTGTAAGAATATGCTGAAAATATTTTTTGAGTGTAAAATTTAGTGTAGAATTTGGTGTTTTGTGTTAGAAATGGCCTAAGAAGTGATCGAATAAGTGTTACATTTTAGTATGAACTTAATCTATATCATAGTTCATTCTGCAAGATAGAAAATAATTTAATGATAAGTGTAGTCAAAAATCAAATTTAATGATGTCAATAATTAATACTCAGTATTATTTTATATGAGTTAGAAATATAAATACAAATTATCTCAATGCCTAATATTAGTATATTTTATATAAGAGCTATATTTTCTAGGTGTTGCTTTCTCATTTATATGTTCTTTGTGTACTTGTTGAGTTGTTCTACATTATTGGTGGGTCCAAACTTTGGCCAAAATTTTAAATTTTATTGTATCAGTAATAAGTTGTATTTTATAGTATGAAATTTCATATATAATTATTACAATATTTATCATAAGTAACGATTTATTTTTAATTCAAGTTGATATTAATTTTTTTTACAATAAGTATTACAATTTTTTTCTTAAGTAACATTGCACATATATGTATTACAATATTTATATTAAGCTAGGTGGCTGGCCGACTGGGCCATTTAGGTGCTGACCGCCTAGTCGACCGATTAACTATTATTATTTTTTAAATGGACTATTTCGCTCAAAACGATAACGATATCGTTTTGAGCGAAATAACACTAAATTGTTCAAATCCTATATGTTTTTTAGGTTAATATTTAATATTTTAATATTAACTATTAAACTATTAAATAGTTTATAATTATTAGTCTTAAAAATTAAAAAAATTTAAGCAACATGGGGCACCGCCTAAGCACCCTAGGGCAGAGGAGTGCCTAGCCATTTTTTTAACCACAGATTACAAATTGATTTTATTTGAGCTGCAGGCAAAACAGTGTTAGCTAAAAGCATTTATGAAGATAAATCAATCAAGAATCACTTTGACAAACGTGCATGGGTTGTGATATCGCAACATCACAATAAGGATCAAATGCTTTCGCGTCTTCTCAAATCACTGGTCCAAGAGCAACCGCAGTATGATTCAGATGATGACATAGAACATCAGATCTACCATCTTCTGTTGCGTAACAGGTATCTAATTGTGATGGATGATGTGTGGAGCATTGATGCTTGGAATGATGTGCAGCGTTGCTTTCCAAATGATAATAATGGAAGTCGAGTATTATTGACAACTCGCCTGAAATATGTGGCCCAGGCTGCAGCAACTACTGACAACCCCAATAACTGTTACCAGATGCGTTTCTTTAACTCAAAGGAGAGTTGGGATTTGTTTAATAAGAAGAAGTTTTTGGTAGAAATATCAAACCAGGTGGAGTTTGAGATGATCGGGAAAAAAGTTGTTGAGAAATGTTATGGATTACCTCTGGCAGTAGATGTTGCAGCAGGGCTCTTTTCCAAACTAGTGACGCTAGAAGAATGGAAGAACGTCGAGAAGGCTATAGATTCCCTGGAGAGAAAACCTATTGCTGAACGTTGCGCAGATATACTGGCTTTGAGCTACAACCATTTGCCTCACTACCTCAAATCCTGCTTTTTGTATTTTGGATTTTTCCCAAAAAACTATCCTCTCATTGCTAAGAAACTTGTCAAGTTTTGGATTGTTGAAGGATTTGTGAAGGAAGGGGAGAATGAAATAGTAGTGGGTGAAAAGCATTTACATGAACTCATAGACAGAAATCTAGTTCTTGTGGGGGACAGAAAAAGTTCATATGGAACAATAGGAACATGTATGGTCCATGATCTGCTCCATGACTTGTCCATAAGAGAAGCTCAAAAAGAGAATCTTTTGTATGTGGTTGGTGACAAAGAAATGGCTTCTTCTCGCCAACGTTGGATAACAGCACGGAAAGAGAGTTACAGTGATCCTTCTCTTTATGCTCGTTTCAGAAACTGTCGTTCCTTTATCTATTTTGAGGAAGATAAAGAAGCAATAAAACTAATGAAACGTGGTGTTTTTAAACAAACACTTGGATCAAGGAAACACATCTCGGATCTTCTAAAAGTGTCTTCGAAGCTAAAGCTGCTAAGAGTACTGGAGATGTCTTCATTTGAATGCATACACGAGCTGGACAGTCTAAGCAATTGGATTGCAGATCTTGTTCATTTGCGCCACCTTTCTCTCATCATTGGCTTTCCTCTAACCAATTTCCCTATATCAAAAGCTAGAAATCTACATAGCCTTAGGCTTTCAGTTGCTTATCAGGGTATGAAAGATCCATTCCCACCCTTCATTCTTGATGAGTTGCCACAACTAAGATACCTTAAATGTTGGCCTAGTTGTGAGCTATTTCCTCCCACGTTTGTCCATGAAAACTTGCATAGTGTTTCGTCAATAAGCCCGGTTCAGTGCTTGCAGGAAGTCTTTGCCAAGATTCCAAAGGTGAGGAAACTAAGCATTACAGGTGAAAGATTTTATTTCATACTGTATGGCGAGAACCTTGCCTTTCTTCCTCAGCTCGAGTCACTAAGCATTAATTTTCAAGAGTTTAATGCTTTTCAAACGATTCATACACCTACCAGTTCTGTTGATAATATAGCTTCTTTGCATAGCCTTAAGAAGTTGAAGCTTATGTGTACTGAAATCTTGTGGAAGGATGTGAATCTTCTTGCAAAGTTGCCTAAACTTGAGGTACTCAAACTCTTTTTTCAAGCATGTGTAGGAAGAGAGTGGAAGTTGGTGGATGATGAGGAGGAAGAATATGTTTTCTGTTCATTGAAGTATTTGTACATTGATTACTCTAGTCTTGTGGAATGGGAAGCTACAAATATGAACTTTCCAGTATTAGAGCGCCTACTCCTTTCGAGGTGTTTTAACTTGAAAGAGATTCCGAGTGACTTTGAAAGCATTACCACACTACAGTTGATTGAAATAATGGGTTGTCTCTCTTCGGTTGAGGATTCTGCCCGGGAAATTGAGGAAGGGCAACGCGACTATGGGAATGACATGATACAAGTGGTGGTTCACAAAATGCCTTCTAATACTGATGCAGGTCTCTCTCTCTCTCACTCTCATTTAGTTTCATAAGGTTGCACTCTCTTATTGTATTGTTGATTACTTCTATTTTCCCTTCTTAACAAAACTGTTGATGTCAGAAACCTCTGATCCTAATGAAGAAGGACCATCCAGAGATGAAGAAGATTCTTAAGCTCTTTGTTATATGCTGGAGGCAAACTTAATAAGGCAAGTGGTATTGTATATAAATACTACTAGTTTGTGTTATTGTATATAATTTTGTTTTTCAACTTAAATCCAGATGCTGAAGGAAGTGTTTGCTTATATGGTGGATGCATTGGTTGGCTTTCATGCATGTTCAAAGGCTTCGTGAGCTACCATATATCATATATGGTGTGTAATATATTACAGGGATAACTGTATCTGTTTGTTTCTATAATTTGTATATTTATTCCTAGAGTGTGGTGAATAATGGAAACTCACATTGACATGTGTTTTTCCACTTGGCTTGCTTGGTTTTGTTTGGTAAGTAATAATGGTGAGATGGTGTGGTTCAAGTTGTATGTATGTGTACATATGTATTATGATATTATGAAGTGGAATATCTGTGAGTGCAATGGCTGTGGTTTTTGTACACATTTTGGACTTGGATTTCAAATGAGAAGTTAATTTTTGAAATTTATGTTTTAATATAGCATTAATGTCACTATTGGTGGCAAATTATTCTATCGACTCAAGGTGGACCCGGGTTCAAAATAAACAATTTATATACTTAATGTTCATAATTTATATACTGAATGTTCATAATTTACATACCTTGCAAGGCTGACCGATTTCGTCGTTAAAGTGATTAACGACGAAAATTTTTGTCGCTATTTTCACGTTTTTTGTAGTGGCAATTTACATTATGAATGTTCACAATTTGAATTGTAAGCATTCAGTATGTAAATTGTGATGAGGTTTTCATGTTATCACAGTTTCTCGTCTTAATTTTGAAATTGACTGCTTAAATTTTTTTGAGAATTAATTTTTTTTTTCTTTTTGGGGTCAGTGTTGGTCATTCATTACCATTTCTATCCAGTTGGAGTTAAGACCTCGGGTAGAATTGTAATATCCATTTCACTATTCTTTTAGTCCTAAGTCCTAACTAGTAATTTACCTATGTAATATATGAAGACAAAAAATAAAAAATTTTAAATAAATCAAAACTTAAATGCATTTTATTATTTAAATTGAAACATTTGTATATTACACTTTAGATATTTAAAAATATAAATATACCAACTAATATTTTAATTCCCAGTTGTTTTGGAACATGCAATCGTGATAGTAAATTTTTGCATATACATATTTCAAATCTATACACACTTGCCAAAAATGCGACTATTTCAGGAGACAGATTTGTATTAATGCATTATCTATGTATTGCTGAAAAAATTTTATATACTTTCAATTGTTTCATAATTATCATAAATTTTATCTATTTGGTAAAATATGAAGAGTTTAAAATAATGCTCCTTACTATCTTATTTTGAAATGCTACCTTAAGTACCATTTCATAATTTTCACACCTTAACTTTTTCTTTATTAATTTATAAAAGTGACACCATCTGCCATTCATTAATAAAAAAAAAACAAACTAGGGGTTGAAAAATTGGAAAGAAGAGCATTTACTAAAGCTATTTCCCATTTTCAAAGTAGAGAATAGTTCTCTATTTAATTGGAAATTAGAAACCTAGTCAAAAGTTATTTTCTAATATGAAAACACACGGATGAACAGTAAAATTAAAGGCATCGATTCGCACCACCAGTTTTTATTCTCTTTCTTCCTCACGTATCTTTGTCACTTTATCACAGTCTCTCTGATTCACAACCACCATCTCACAGCTTAAATTCCCCTCAAACTCCCCTCTTCTTTGTCACTTTAATTATCACAGTCTCTCTAATTCACAACCACCATCTCTCAGCTTCAATTCCTCTCAAACTCCCTTAAATCACTCATCCTTCGGAGATAACGAGACCAGGGTTGAGTGGGAGATGGTAGTTTGTACTTGGTGATGGCGAGACCAATGCTAAGTGGGTGACAGTAGTCCGTAGTCGGCGACAACGAGACTAGGGCTGAGCGAGCGACGATAGTCCATACTTAGCAACTCTCTCATCTTTATCTACGGTGTATACGTGCGGGGCGAGTCATGTGCATTCTTTTGCAATTGCTAATGTTTTTAATTGATGTGCCGCTTGGTTATATTTGCTTAATTGATGTGGATGTGTTGGATATGGTGTGGTCACTATGCATTTGCTGATGCTTTTAAAGAAATTAGAGATATTTGCTTAATCTTACTGCTAATAGGATTACCCTGCCATAATAGATACTGTACATTTGCTTAATTCTTGCACATGATGTATAATATATCACTGCCAAAATAGATACTTCATACTTGGATAATTTGTGTTGTTAGACAAACACTGGTACACAAGTTTTCAATTTCAATTTTCAAAAACAGAGAATAGAAAACAAAGAACGAAAGTAAACAGAACCCTAATATCTCATTTTATCCTTTTATGTCTTTTTACACTTATCAACTTATTTAACAACTAATTTTACCAAACACTTTAATATCAATTAGTTAGCTTATTAGATACTAGCATTTCAGTTGTCAACTTTCAGGTAGGTGTGCTAAACAGAGTCTATGTCATCATCATCAAAATCTATAATACACTTTTCTTCCTAACAGGCAAACATTTCCAACACAACCCTTCCTTTCATAATGCTTCGCCAACCCCACGATGCATTGAGTGTGCACATACTCCTGAAAAAAATCCATTTCTTGAACATACTTGTCCCATAACACTTGAACCCATAGCTTCTTGGGATTCATGAGAACCTGCCAGTCTGCAACACCAGCTTCCTCAGGTAGGCCAGGTTGAAGTCCCTTGCCTTCTTGAGCCCTAGTCCTCCACGCCATTAGGAGACATCATCCTAGTTGACCAGGTGAACCATCTTTTTTTCACTTGAGTCCCCCAAAAGAAAGTTTCTCTAGATTCTATCTATGTCTAAGCATACTCTAATTGGGAGGGCCAAAGATTGCATGGTGTAAATTGGGATAATGGAAAGCGTGGAATTAACTAAAGTCTTCCACCCTACTAGAATAAGAGAGTCTAATTTCTAGTTGGTGAGCATCTTCATAATATTATTAAGGATGTAGTTGAAGGTGTGCTTTGAGACTCTTCTAGGCACTCCTAAATAATTGGCAAGGTAGCCAATGACAGAAATCCTTGCCACCCCCTAATGATGATCTTAGACATGCAATCAGTGTTAGGAGAACAAAATGTTTGTGATTTGGAGGGATTGATTATCAAACTTGAGATGCTTGAGAATTTCTCCATGCATTGCATCATGCACTTAATATGCTTTGTCGAGGTTTCTCGAAAGAACATCATATCAATTGCAAAGAAGAGGTGTGAAATCCCATTGTATCTCTAGGAAAGGAAAATCGATTTCCACTACTTGGACATAACCTCCTTTTGAATCTCCCAAGATAGCCTCTTCATTACTAAACCGAATAGATATATAGCAAAGGGGTCCCCTTGACTTAAACCCAGGCCAGGCAAAATGGGCACTAACTTACCACCATTCCACAGGATAGTGATACTACTCCCCTGCACTAAAGAGAGAAACAAATTGATGAAACTATGAGGGAACCCAAAGTCTACTAATATCGACTCCAAAAGGCCCCAATCCAAATTATCATAGGTTTTCTGTAAATCAAGCTTGATAGTCATGATACCTCTTATTCCTTTTTTTTTTTTTTGGTGAAGGGAAGGGAGCAGAAGACCCCCAAAGCTTATCTAATTCTTCTCTTCTAAAAGCCACCGCTATCACATTACGATCCAAAAGCGTAGCCAGCCCCTTCGGAGGGGAGTCAAGTGCCAAGGTGCCCCAAACCGAAGATTGTGCCAAATTAGCCAGAAAATCTGCATATTGGTTGACTTCACGAAACACGTGCATTAATTTGAAACTCTTAAACTGAGTGATGAGATGTTTGTAATCAGCTATCAGGGTGTTATTGAAGGGTAATATTTTGCGGTGAGTGGAATTGTAAGTGATAAAACGAAGAGTCTAAATTCCCCGAGTGTCGGTCTCACGAGGATGACAGATTGGAGAGCGCAAGCATCATATCTTTCATTGCATAGGTAACGAAAAGTAAAAGAAGCAAACTGGAAGGGGACATAGTTTCATGGGTACAATCTTTAGTAAATCTAGTAATCAAAAAGAAGAAAAGGCGAATGGGGCTAGGGTGTATCAGAGTTTGCATCATTTCATAAAAGAGAGGCTTGGTTTTACCCATTGACCTTACCAAAGGAACTCGGAACACATTCCTGAGTGGCGTCACACTCAAGCTCTCAATCCTCATTCAGTTAGGGAATTTTATCAAACACTTTGCCTACGAGTTTCCTCTGGACCTCATCCTTCCGGATTGAGGGCGGGAGATGTGAGTAGTGGGCTCTCACCCATTTGCGATATCTCACCAAATAGGTGATCCTAGACTCTTGAAGGGACCAGGGCCCTCGATCCAACAAGATCGATCACAAACTTACACACAATTTCAACAATCAAAGGAAAATCAAGTCTCATATGAACATCTCAAATCATGAATGCAAAACTCCTTTCCTCCTAGCCCTATCCTAGAATCTAGCCACTCATGGGCTTCATAAACATCATATACTACTCAAGATCAAGATTCAATAATAGTAACAATAGAAAATGCAAATGAAATCAAAGGAAGAAAGGATTCAACAAAGGGATTTGAAAAGCAATCACCAAGAGTAAGGAAAGAGTGTACAAAAAATGAGAACAAGCAATAGCAATTCAACCCCTTCACTTTCTTTCCAAGCTTCCTTTTTCTCCCTAGAAGTTCTATCTAACCCTAATCTAAAAGTTAGAAAAATGTGAATATGAAAAGTCCTCCCTCCAAGCTAAAATTGAGCCCTTTATAAATAATTTCACGTAGGGTTCTGATGCTGTGTTCACGTAGCCTTCACGCGTGTATGCACGCGTGGAGAGCTACTAGAATTCATCCACGTGTGCTACACGCGTGGTGTTGGCGTGGACGGGGGAATTTTCCTTGTCTTTGTTTCTTCTGCTAATTCGGGTTTGGTCTGCTGTGACGGAAGCATCACCTTGATGGAGAGCCTACAACTGGCCGAGAAGACGAAGAGCATGGGCCTGAGTCGCCGATCCTAGAGATTACTCGATCAAAAGCCATAGTTGCCGCGACGTGGATTTTTCAATTGCAAGGTGCATGACTTTCTCAGATAATGAGGAAATCAACATTAATAAAATTGCATGGTCTTGCTGTCGCCAAGCAGTACGGGAAACTGCAAGTGAAGTCGCCGGAACAGCAACACCATCAACCGCCATGGACGAAGCAGAGGGCAACTCCGGACACGGTATGGTGCCATCGACATAACCTAGCAGACCTTGACCTCGAAAGAATGGGAGCAACTAGGTTATCCAAAACAAGTAATTTCGATTAGTCAGTTTTACGGACACAAAATGGTGAGCGGTGGATAATGAATTGCCAGCAACGATGGGAGAAGAAGCGGTAGCCTCAGTCACAGTGAGCTCCATAGACGCGCCAGTAAATTCATCATCCCGAATCGTCTCCATAAAAAAAACGAAAGGAAACCCGGTAGCTGATACCATATGAGGATTGTATTATCTGTGTAACAATACAATGAGAAGTACAAGATAAATATAATACAGAAGTAAAGTCCAACTAGAAGTCTAATGATAATATAATCCTAACAATGATGAATTTACCATTAACATTTTGTATGAATTGATTTAATTTTGTCAATTGAGTTAAGTTTTACCATGTGATCTTATTCTATCAATTGAGGATATTAATGGGTGGCAACTTGTTTCAAAAAAAAATGGGTGGCAACTTGTTTCAAAAAAAAAAATGGGTGGCAACTTTAGCATAACTCAATTATATTAATATTAATTTGAAGGAGTTATCTGAGTAAATATCATGCTTGATAATTCTGTGATCTTGGAGGGTAAATGAGTAGATAATTTGATTGCCTTATCATGCTGTTTATTTGGTTCCAACTCGAGTATTTTGTAAGTTCTTTTTTGCTTAATGTATTTTAATTGTTCGAATAAGTATCTTAAGTACATGAACAGTTAGAATACGTGACTTACCTTGGACGCCATACGGAGTAGTCATATAACCGTTAGAACGAACCCTTAATTGATTGGCAAGTTAAACTAATATGCAAAATAGGTAATGGTAATTGATTCATGTTCCTAATCTTTATTCTCTTGCTGCTATTTCGTTTCGTGGTTATTCAATTATTTTTCTTGCCTTCGTTTTCCACTTGCAGTTTTATTTGGTTAAGTACATTTTGATTCTTAATTAGCTTTGAACACTTTAAAAATTGTCAAGCTAGTTTAGTTTCAAATTATTAAATTACATTGTATCAATTCCCTGTGGGTTCGACCCTTGCCTTTGCACACTATTACTACAGTGATTCGTGTACTTGTGAGGACATATATTAAAATTGTCCATCAAGAAGAAAAATAAAAATTAGTAGAAATCAACGACAAATTCCTCAAGGATCACAACCACCAATGGATTCAGTGTTGAAAATGTGTTCAGGTTGTTAGAGAAGCAAGCCAAGGAGTGTCTCCACAAAATTGAAGCTCAATTTGACACGATGATGCTCTTGCGATTTGGAAGGTAGTAATGGTGGAAGTGCTATACATAATAGAGCTAAAAATGAGAAAAAGGATATCTTTGTCTTCCAAATCGCTATCTTTGTCATTCAAATGATTTTTGTTCACACAGGCTTAATTCACTGGTTCAGTAGAAGAAGGGAAGGAAATGTGAAATGTCACAAATGTCGAAAACCAAAACTCTAATACCGCTAATGAGTATACTAATGCCAAGACTAATTTTACAACTTGTTAGGCAATTGAATGACTATGTTTAAAAAATAGGAAAGGCATAAACAACATTTACAACCTAATTCCTTGAACTCTTCAATTACACCGTTTAGTTGGAAGAAATTGCAATTCCATCGAATTACAATTCCCCCCTTTGTTGAATTAGAATTCATGACGTTCCCTTAAGAATGGCAATTTAGCGCTAAATTTGAGAAAATGAGCTACTGTTAAAGACAATTTGCCATTCTAAAATTACATGGTCTCATTAGCTCACCTCCACTCATCTCATCCTCATCTCTCATCTCTACTGTCTTGTTTCTGGTGGTGTATTTTATGGAGTATATTGCAAAATAATAGTAATAATAATAATAATATATTATTATTATTATTATGACATAAGAATATTTCAGTTATTATACTACTTTTTTTTAAAACAAAAAAAAATATTAATATTACACAAGGATATATTAATTATATCACTTATTTCTTTTCAATTTCATATAATTCTAGTCATGCATGTCAAATATGTAATTTAAGCTCTTATTTTATTCTATTCTATATTTTTTTCCCACAAATTATAATTCTTTCTTTCCAATCGAACGCTTATTACAAAACCGTAACAATTGAGGGTCCAAAATTTTGTTTTCCCCTACTTATAAAATTCGAGAATTTACCGCATAGGACGTGGTAACATTAATGATCCAAGGAATATGTTCGCGTAAAAGCGAAATTGAAAAGTATTCTTGCTGTTCATTGCAGACAGCATTTTCTTCTTTAAATCGAGAAGCACTGAACTGAAGCGTGAAGTGTGAGCTTGACAGCTTGTGATTATCAACTAGGGTTTTTTTTTTTCTCGGTTCGTATAGAGATTTTACGAATTCATTTCTTTGCGAGTTCTTCGCTGGACGCAAATAGCAAAACTTATAATTCTAACTTGAAATTTGATGTTCTTTCTCAGTTGATTTTGAAGTGACTAATGGCGAACGGAGCTCATTCTGAAGATAAAACTCTACAAGCCATCTGCTACAAACGCGGCTCTCTTCAGCTCCTTGATCAGGTCCTCTCTCTATGCGTTTCTTTGTGTTTATACCTGTATTTATCTATGTATATGACACTTGTTAGGATTTAAGTTGAGGCTGGAACTGTTTATATTTGTTGATAAAGATTGATTTTTTTCCATAGTAATTACATCTTTATATTTGAAATGCACTGAGGACTGGGTTTTGTCATGAAAAAGATAAGTAAAAAAAAGTATGGGGTTAATCAAAGAATTAACTTTGAGATAGAAGAAAAGCAAAAAGAGGGATGAAAAAGAGGTACAGAGTACTTTCGAAATCGAATTGAGACTTTTATTTCTTTATATGGGGCTAGATGAATCCTTAGGTGTTTATATTATCATTGGTAGGTTTATATTGAGAAACTCAATGCCCTAATCAAGTTGAAGTGACTTTAAGTATGACTCTGTTTGATTTTTTTAAGAAGTGGACTAGGAAATAGTTTCTTTTGTTTCTTGTTCTGGAAGAGGAAGAAATGAAATTGTTAGGAAGGAGGAACCAAGTTTAATGGTGAACAATGAGAGAGTTTAACCTTTTTAAAAAAAAATCTAAAAGACTAAAACTAAAATAAGAGTAGAGAGAATAGGAACTAGAATCAAGTGTTTTTGAATTTCTAGGAAGAAAGTTGACTTGCTAGTTTAACCTTTTTTTAGAAAAAATCTAAAAGACTAAAACTAAAATAAGAGTAGAGAGAATAGGAACTAGAATCAAGTGGTTTTGAATTTCTAGGAAGAAAGTTGACTTGCTCCATGAAAGTGAACTAAATGAGTTTTTAGGAAAATGTTTTCTTTGTATTTGCAAAGCAGATTGGTCTTGCATTGCATTTCCATTGGGCGCGCCTTGATGTAATTTTTTGGATGTTACTATGTCTACATTACTAATAATCGTTTTTTTTCTGTTTTTTGATGAACAGAGGAAGCTTCCATTGCAGACGATTTATTTGGATATAAAAAATGCAAAAGACGGATGGTAAAACTTTTTAATGCTTATTGCACTTCTTTTGTTGCTCTATTCTCTTTGACCTCTTTCACCTTCCAGTTGCGAGTGAACTAAGATATACATGGTTTGAAGTTTGAGCAGCCTCTTGCTGTTATATGTATTTTTTACTCATCAAGTGATGCTCTTTTCCCTATAAATTAGGAATCTGGAAAAGTTTTCTTTAATATTTGAATTAATCTTTTTCCTGTGTGTACATATATGCATCAGGGATGCAATAAAAGAAATGGTAGTCCGCGGGGCACCTGCAATTGCGATAGCTGCTGCACTCTCCTTGGCTGTAGAAGCGTCTAACTTAGAGACCTTTAATGGGACAGCTCAAGATGCGGTATCTTTCCTTAGCCAGAAATTAGAATATCTTGTCTCAAGGTAACCAATAGGCAGGAACGGTAAACTATTTTATTCGAATGATCCCTTGAAATTCATTTGCTTATTTCTCTGCCAAATGGATTATGAAGCACAGAGTAAAACCTGATTAGTTCTTTGCAGCCGGCCAACAGCTGTCAATCTTTCAGATGCTGCTACGAAGCTTAACGAAGTTATTAAGAAGGAAGCTTCCACTGCTTCGGAAGCCAAGACTGTTTTTGAGGTAGTCATACAGTTGTGAGCTGCTCCGTGATTTTTATGCTGTAGGGTTATGGAGTATAAAACAATTTTTTTTCCAGACAAGTATCCTACGGAATACTGTAGAATTTACTTTCTAGTGCATTATAATTTGATTGTTATCTAACTTGCTGCATCTTAATCTCAGGCTTATATTATGGCAGCTGAAATTATGCTCGAGGATGATGTTGCTTCCAATAAAGCAATTGGGTCGCACGGAGCTTCTCTTCTCCAAAATCAGCTGGTGGACTCTAAGAAGATATCAATATTAACCCATTGCAACACTGGCAGGTACACTTTCTTGAAATGGTAGCTCATAGCTGGTTATCTAACTATGGGTATAGTATTCCGGTATGAAGTGACTCTGATGTTTTTCATCCCGTTGAATTCAAAAGCCTGGCAACGGCTGGGTATGGAACTGCTCTTGGTGTGATTCGGGCTGTCAATACTGCAGGGTTTTTGGAAAGGGCTTATTGCACTGAAACACGCCCTTTCAACCAGGTGAACTTGTAGCTTGCATTTGTATCTAGTTCTAATTAGTGGTATTAGTGTCTGGCAGTATACACATTAAGTCGATTTGGAAGGTTATATACATTTTCTTTACCAAATGCTTTTTCCCGATTTGAATGTCAGGGATCCAGACTGACAGCATTTGAGTTGGTTACCGAGAATATTCCTGCCACCCTCATAGCAGATTCTGCTGCAGCCGCGTTGATGAAAGCTGGATGTGTGAATGCTGTCATTGTTGGAGCTGACCGCATAGCTGCAAATGGTAAATCTTATTTCCTCTCGTGTTGTGTTTGAAAACCCGAATATTATGATAGGGAATTCTGTGACATACTTGTAGGTGATACTGCCAACAAGATCGGGACTTACAGCCTTGCTGTTTGTGCTATGCATCATGGTATACCGTTTTATGTGGCCGCTCCCCTAACTTCTGTTGATCTCTCCTTGTCTTCTGGACAACAAATTGTGATAGAAGAAAGATCTCCAAAAGAACTGTTGCATACGCATGGAGGACTGGGTGAACAAATCGCTGCTTCGGGTATTTCTGTTTGGAATCCGGCATTTGATGTTACCCCGGCCAGTTTAATAAGTGGCATATTTACTGAAAAGGTCGGCTTCTTATCTCCATCTCTTCCTCCTAGCTCATAATCGAACCTCCACAGTCCACACCAATACATATGCACATGAACTCCACTAAAAGCAAAGGACCACAAGGTCACGAGTTTGAATTGCAGCCTTTTTGGTTTAAGCCAGTCAGCTATGGGAAACCTAAGCTGGTTTACCTCATTATAGTCTTTTGCCGACTAGGGTCACAAGTCGGGGTTTACCCAATGCACACCCTCGGGTAATGGCTGCGGGTTTTCCTCGTCACCCCAAAAAATATGCAAGACTTAGTGATTGTATGATTAATGTGATGATGTTATCTAAACAGGGCGTCATCTCAAAGGACGGGAATGATGCTTTTGATATTACTGGTTTTGTACACAAGGTCTCGGGAAATGTATAATACACCCCTCCCCGACCGAGCTACCTACTCATACTGCGGTGAGGCATCCTTCGTTGGTAAAGAAGGTTTCAGTTGTATTGCATTGAACGGCCGGGTGTTGGATGCACTTGTTTAATTTGAATAAACCATCATCCATACAAGGTCACTTGTGCTGTACTTGACATGTTTAAATGATTCTTGAGGAATCTGGATTTGTGAGCTACTTTCTGTTTCTTTATTGCTTTTTGAATTTAGATGTGTATCTGCCATTTATCAGATCTCATATTCCTTTGGGTTTATTAATAGCAGAAAAGCTATGTGCCCAAAAACTCCACTATCTGAATACAGTTAACTTGTGTGAAACTGAGTATTGAGTCAGGGTGTGTGTGTGTTTTCTTTTAGAGACCATCCCAATTGAGTTGATTGGACCGTTGGTTTGGCTCTTTATTAAGGCGCACATTTAAGTTGGTTTGGCTCTTTATTAAGGCACACATTTAAATAGTGGAGGCAAACTTTCCTATAAGTCAAATGGTGTAGTATTTTTTTTTTTATTTTAATTTTTAGTTTTCAGTAACTATAAGTACATTCCTTTCAAAAAAAGTAACTATAAGTACATAGGCAACTCATAAATTTTAAAATTCTTATTAATCAGAGAAATTCTCTATTTTAAGAAAGAAAAAAAATATATAATGAAAATTGTAAAAATTAGAAGTAAATGCAGTTTTAGTTCGAAAAGCATTCCAGTGTGTTATAAGTTAGGTAAAAAAAGAGTAAAATTAACATATCTTATTTTTTAATAAATTCAAACTTTGAATTATTACTTAGATTATATCGAGTTAAAAAAGTGTGTTATAAGTTAGGTAAAAAAAGAGTAAAATTAACATATCTTATTTTTTAATAAATTCAAACTTTGAATTATTACTTAGATTATATCGAGTTAAAAAAATGTGAACTTTAAATTGGGCAATATTCAATGTGGAATGTATTAAAAGAGGATTCTAAGCAGTTCTTATATCGTGGACCGCGGTCCCAAAACGACGTCGTTTTAATAAGTGGGAGACGGAGCCCCGTAATTGACATTACAGTTCATTCCAAAAGATACTGCCTTACATTTGTTTTGATATTATCGAATGAAACTGTAGTTATATCAAAATGTAACTGTAGTTGTGTTGAAATGTAACTGCAGTGTATATGAAAAGATACTGAATAACAGTTTCACATTTGTGTTTGATATTATCAAATGAAACTGTAGTTATATCCAAATGTAACTGTAGTTGTGTTGAAATGTAACTGCAGTGTATATGAACAGATACTGAATAACAGTTTCACTTTTGTGTTTTTATATTATCGAATGAAACTGTAGTTATATCAAAATGTAACTACAGTTGTGTTGAAATGTAACTGCAGTTGTGTTGAAATGTAACTGAAGTTGTGTTGAAATGTAACTGCAGTATATATGAAAAGAAAGTGAGTGGCGCGAATTCATCCGTCTGTTTTCATTAATCAAAACGACGTCGTTTTGGGACCGCGGTTGGAGCAGTATTAGAAAAGGACAAGGTTGGAGCTGTATTTGAAGATTAATTCACCAAGATGGCGTGAACATCATCAAGCAATATTGAAGATCAATTATGCATGGACTTGGAGCTCAATTCAATGGCCAAAATATTTTCAATGTCTCACATAACATTAAAAATATTAAAGCCTATTCATAGACTAAAAAAGGCTATGAATATAGCTGACAAAGATTCAAATTGGGAGCGTCTTTTTCCAACGGACAAACTCTCAATATCTATAAATAGATGAAGATATGAAGCAATTGAAGACATAGAAGTTACACAAGCAATATACTACAAGCGAACAAGTGCTAAAATTCGAAATACACAAGTGAAAAATCTAGAGTGCTAAACTTCATCAAAGAGAGACTTGATCTACATTGAAACATCTACTGAAGAGCCTCTAAGTTGGAAGAAAAGAAAATCTTGTTTTACAAATAAGTGGTTTCTCTACCGGAGTGTAGAAAGGGGATTGTCACAAAGGAGTGTGAAATCCTGGTGCAACTAGTGTGGACTTGGTGATCAAAGCACTAGTTAGGGCATGGTTAGTGTTGGCCTGGTGATCAAAGCACTACGTGAAAGAGTAGTTTAGTGTGAAGTGGAATGTAGGTGGTAAAACGAGGAAGAAGTTCCCCGAGTGTCGTGTTATCAAGGATGAAAAATTGGAGTCGAATTACGTGTTGGCATTTAGGGGGTTAAGAGACAAGAGTTGCATGAATGGCTAAAAAACAAAAGAATCATAAGGAAAGAGATAAGCAAGGATAGACTAAGGAAAACAATGAAAAGGAACCAGAGAGTGGATGTCTTAGCTAGTTCTTGCGGTTGATCCTACTAAGGGGATTCTAGACAATGTGACTCGGTCTCAATCAAGGGAGCCCACGGCACCATCACCGGGTGGCGTCACACTCCAGACTCCCAATTCCTCATTCGGATGGGGCATTCTATCGAACACTTGGTCTACCACTCCTACCGAGCCTCATTCTCTCGGATTAAGGGCGGGGATGTGGTCGATTAGGACTCATGTGGATCCGCTATCGCGCAATCCACACTTTCTCTAACTCTATTATCTATCCCGGTCGAAAATATAAGCAAATCAAGATAAGCATCAACCACACAAGACATTAAAACCCTAATTCATCATTTCTACAATCAATAGAAGAATTTCAACAAATCAATCACAATAGCTAGGTTGGAGCATCCAATCCCCTAAACTAAACTATCCAATCATCATCTAATTCATTAAATCAAAGAAAAAGATAACAACAATTAAATCAAATGGAAATTGTAATGAAATTAAAGAAAAGAAAAGTACAGTAGAGATACCAATGTATTGCAAGAACTCTATTACATCTTCTCTTCAATTCCTCCAATCTAGCTAGATCTACTCCCTAAACTAAAGAAATCTAGAACTAAGGATTTTGGGGAAATTCCCCTAAGGAGGGGAAAGAAAATGAAATCAGATCTAAACTAGAATTGGGATCCTCTCGAAAATGTTGAGGATTCACTTAAATAGTCTTCATTAGCCAAATCCCATTTTGTCCTTAATGGTCCCGTCCATGCCAGCCCCACACGTGGGAGAGGCGTGGACCCTCTGTGCCTGCTTCGTTTCTTCATTTGTTCCTTCCTTCGGCCTCGGGTCCTATTTTGTCCTGCGGGAATAGCTTCAAAACACAACACAAAGTGGAGTTTGCAAGAATGATCACATCCGAGCTTATTATGCATGAATTGATTACAAATTGGTGTAAAAAATAGTGCGTTTAAGTCCTTAAATCGACCCTAAACCCGACTACTTTTGGCGCTTATCACTATGTTACGGAAAGGGCACGATTAGTGTGGGCTTGGTGATCAAAGCACTAGATATTGAAAATTAATTGTATCTTGTAACCAAGGAGTGGTGGATATAGTGGATTCCTCCTGGAGATAGGAGAAAGTGGAGTAGGAAGATTACATACACCTTCTAAGAGTTAATTTCAGCAATGGTCCTCGACTATGTTGATTTTCTAAAATTAGTCCCCAACTTTTAATTTGGACAATTTAGGTCCCCTAACTTTCAAATTCTTTCCAATGTTGGTCCTTTCGTCAAATTTTGGTTAAATTGAGGTCAAATGAAGTGGTAAAATTGTCCGTTCACCTATTTAGTTTATTGTTACTCGTATTTCTCCTGTCCTATACGCTGTATATATGAATATAATCTCAGCCGAAGTTTCAATCGAAGCCATATAATTTCAATCGATGTCTCTTCGACTGATATTATATATATATACATATATATACATATATATATATACATATATATACATATATATATATATACATATATATACATATACATATATACATATATATACATATACATATACATATATATACATATACATATATATATATATATATATATACATATATATATATATATACATATATATATATATATATATATATACATATATATATATATATACATATATAGGGTCATGTTCAAGTGTGGCCGCGTCTTAACGTGTGAACAGTGCGGCCTCACCACTATGTATACAGATATACACCACTCAGTGTTAGAAAATGCACCACACAAATATGCACTGTGGTGTGTTTCTTAAAATTGTGGTGTGTTTCATTGTAGTGTGTTTCTTAACATTGAGTGGTGTATTTCGTAACATTGAGTGGTGTGTGACTGCACGGCCACACCTAAGAGCACGGCCACATTTGAATAAAAATCTACATATATATACATATATATACATATACATATACATACATATATATATATATATATATATATATATATATATATATATATATATATATATATATATATATATATATATATATATATATATATATATATATATATATATATATATATATATATATATATATATATAGCGTATAGGACAGAAGAAATACGATTATACAAGTGAACGGACAATTTTACACCTTCATTTGACCTCAATTTAACCAAAATTTGACAAAAGGACCAACATTGGAAAGAATTTGAAAGTCAAGGGACCTAAATTGTCCAAATTAAAAGTCGGGGACTAATTTTGGAAAATCAACATAATCGGAGGACCATTGCTGGAATTAACTCCACCTTCTAACCACTGTAAATTTCTTGTGTCTTTTATTGTTTTACTTTATTTATTTGTGTATGCATAATCCACACTTGAAACACGCACTACATAATTATTTATTATTCCGCTGTGTACAAGACACTAACAAACTTTTAAGTGTTTTGATTTTGATTTTAGCTTAGCAATTTGAATTGGATTAAAGTCTATTCACCACCAACCCC
>CP025648.1:6364125-6429593 GCA_003576665.1 Ipomoea trifida
TGGGGTGGGATGGGGTTTCGAAAGTTTAGAGAGTTTAATATTGACATGCTCAGTAAACAAGCATGGAGACTTATCATCAACTTGAATTCGTAGGTAAGCAAGATTTATAAGGCTAGATACTATCCCTCATATACTTTTTAGAGGCTCAAAGTGGTTCTAATCCTTCCCTAATTTGAAGGAGCTTGCTGGAAACTCAGGATATCATAAGAATGCATAGCAGGTGGAGAGTAGAAACAGGGAGATGCATCAAAATTTGGAAGGACAAGTGGCTGCCTAATTAGGATAATCCTAGTGTTAGCTCTTTCCCATCCCTGGAAAATGCATCTGTTAACACTTTGATTTTTTTTTTTTGATAAGAGAAGAGGGAGAATATCCCAAGGAGATCAGAGGAAGAAACTATCCCCTAACAGAAGAAAAAGCTCGAAGAGAAGTGGCCCCAAGTTGGTCATCGTGAAGAAGGCTCCACAGGTCATTCGGGACCTCGTCAAGTTGATAAAAATGGATCGGGTAACACAGGGCCTTCTTGGCAAGGGCATCAGCCAACTTATTCTGCTCTCGATACGCATGTTCAAACCGAACATCCTCAAAATTAGTAGCCTCATGGAGACAACGTAGGATGAGATTACCCCCATTCCCATAGCCCAGGGATTTATTATGCAAGCGATCAACCAAGCCTTTGGAGTCGCTCTCCACCACCAGCTTGCGAACACCCTTCTTCGACGCCAGACAAAGGCCCTGAAGCACCGCCCAAGTTTCTGCCACCTCAATAGAGCAACACCCAATATTGTAACAAAACCCGCTGGTCCAAAGACCATTTGCATCGCGTAAAACCCCTCCACACCCCGCGAGACCATTCACGTTGGAGTAGCTACCATCCACATTAACCTAACCTTCGACCAACCAATTGGCGGTTTCTTCCAAGACAGAGGAATCTCCACCGTCGGGGTTATGGACCTCCCGGGGTGCCTTTTTGAAGCGAACGCCGCCGCAATCTCCGAGACTTGCGTCGTGATCCAGTCGAGTTTCTGGCTGAGCGGAACGATGCGAGCATTGAAGACAGCCTTGTTCCTCTACTTCCACAACCACCAAACCCGGATTGCAAAGAGTTGCGGCCAGTTAGCAGGAAAGCCAAAGGAACGATCACCCTTGAGATTAGCTAACAGCCAAGCATCCCAAGTAAGGCCATCGAGAGCTACAAGGGTTGGCGCCCTCAGAGCCGCGCTCCAAACTGTTTTTGCTGCACTGCACCGACGAAAGATATGATCACAATCTTCATACGGTCCTGCACAACAAACACAAGAAACATTAGACGTGAGATGCCTTCTTGCCCGCTCAACATTGGTCATAATACGACTATGTTTTAACTTCCAAAGAAAAAGACAAATGCGTTGGGGCACTTTAATTTCCCAAATACAGCGCCAAACCAAAGAAACGTCCATCGAGCTAGGAGGAAGAAGATTAGTATAAGCCGAGCCCACAGAAAAACGACCATCTGATTCTAAGCACCACCCAACACCATCGGCAGCATTAACATCTGACACCAAGACAAAACTAGCTAGTTTCCGCAGAACATCCATCGGGAGGATATCATGTAGAAGCTCCCATTTCCATCCTCTGCCCTCTTCCCAATACTCATGAATCGTTGCATATAGCACAGGAAGACTCATCGGTGCGTGAACAAGCTGACGAAGGGGGTAGGACACAATCCATCTATCTATCCAAAAGCGAGTGTCACGCCCATTACGGACAACCTTGCTCATACCCGCCTCAAGAAAGGGGTGCGCAACCTTAATCCCTTTCCAAGCAGTTGACGTAGTTAGAGCACTAGAACCCCTATATTTGATGTTCAAGAGCCGAGCCCAGAGGGAATCCTTCTCTATGTGTAAACGCCAACCCAATTTAATCATATAAGCCATGTTCATCTCCTGAAACTTCCTAATTCCAAGGCCTCCCGAAGCCATAGGACTAGCAACCACATCCCAACTGACTAAATGCAAGTTACTACCCTCTGTGCGATCACTACCCCAAATAAAACGGCGCATACTCCGTTCCACAGCCTGACAAACCCCTTTAGGGAGAACCGTGGTTTGCATGGTGTAAGCGGGAATCGTATTGAGCACCGATTTAGCTAAAGTAACTCTTCCCGCCATAGAAAGCGTTTTCGCTTTCCAACCATCGAGACGACTATTCACTCTATCCAAAAGCTCGGCATACGACCTGCAAGTAACCCTCCCATGTATGGAAGGGACCCCCAAATAACGGCCCAAATCTGAAGTACTCTGAATGTGGAGTCTACGTGAAATGGCCTCGGCAAGTTGACGGTCCGTATTTCTTAAAAATAAAACCTGAGATTTCGCAAAGCTAATGCTTTGACCCGAAGCAGCACAAAACCGAGAGAGACAATCATTAATAACCTCAACCTGGTCCAAGGTTGCTTCAGCAAAAAGAACCATATCATCCGCGAAACATAGTTGAGACAAAATGGGGCTATTACGAGCAAATTTGACGCCACGCCATTCCTCCGATTGAACCCGAAGCGTAATCATTTGACAAAGCCTTTCCATGCATAGAACAAAGATGGCTGGAGACATGGCATCGCCCTGGCGAATACCTCTTGTTAACACTTTGATGGTTCGTATTGAAAACAGTTGGGATGAAGAAATAATTAGAGAAATTTTCAACCCCAAAGATGCTGAGTTGATTATGAAAATCTCCCTTGCTAGACATCAAACTCAGGACAAAGTCATTTGGGCTCCAGATGATCTTGGGAACTTCTCAGTTAAGAGTTTCTATAATGTTTTAAATGAAGAATTAAGACATCAAGACAAAGAGGACTGGGCTATTCTTTGGAAGTTGAAAGTTCCCCCTAAAATCAAGATTTTCTTCTAGCAAGTTTGTTCCAATTGTCTACTTACTAGGGACTTACTAAAACAAAGAAGAGTGAATTATGAGGATATTTGCCCTCTCTACACTGTTGAGAATGAATTAATATGACATATTTTTATCGATTGTGCTTATGTTAAGGAGGTTTGGAGACTAATGAGAATTCAGCCCCAAGTTTCTTCATCACAATCATTCCGGTGCTAGTTTTTGCAAATTCTCCAAGGGATGTCGAAGGAAAAGGTGTGCTCCGTAATTTTAATTTGTTGGGAAGTCTGGAGGCAACATAATGTAAAAATTTGGGAGAACAAAAGCCCTGTTAGGCTTTCCAAAACCATAAGAAAAGCTACATGATATCTTGAAGATTGGAGGAAAGCTTGTTGTGCTGATACTAGTCCTGAAGATAAAAGTCAGACCAATGTTAAATGGGCCAATACGCAAAAGGGTTTTCTAAAGCTTAATATTGATGCAGCTTTCGATAGGGATCATAAAGCTATGGGTTTTTGTAGTGTGCTAAGAAACTATATTATGAGAGCATATTCATTGCTGCAAGGGGCATCCAGTGCAGGGGCATCTACTCACCAAGAGAAGTAGAGGTTGTGGTAGGGAATCTCTCAGCTGGATTAAGGACATGGATTTGGATAATGTTTTCGTGGAAACTGACTCTCTCTCAGTTGTTAAGAGTCTTGATCTAAATATTGGAGAGTCTTACTTTAATTTAATGATTACTGATGTAAAAAACTTATTGAGTAGTTTCTCTCAAGTATTTTTACCGTTTGTTAAATGATCAGCGAATCGGACGGCTCACACTGTTGCAACTCAGTCTGTTTTTAATGCTGGTTGTTCGAAGTGGTTTAATAACCCTCCCCCTATCTTTGTAATGTTCTTTCTTCGGAGTTGATTAATTAAATGTTTCTGTTTCTGTTTAAAAAAATAGTATAGGGGTGAAAGTTAAACAGGACGAAATGTTTGGGCATCTTTTGTATTTATACCTAAGTTTGGGGTTCAAATAACAAGTTCACCTTTCTTCTTCTCTGAAGTGTCTTGGGAACAAAGCTTCTACCCCTTTTTTTTTCTCTCTTTCTCCCTCACTGTTCGTATAGATCAATAACATCGTACGTCTTTTCACTGAATCGGAAAACCAACTGCAAAGCTTTGAAGAATTTCCAAAACATAAAAAATGAGTAGAGGAAGCGGCGGCGGCTATGATCGGCATATTACGATCTTCTCGCCGGAAGGACGTCTCTTTCAAGTCGGTAAGCAGAAGGATTTTTGTTCACTCTTTAAAACTCTAAAGTTCACACGTAATGCAATTTACTTCACTTTCAGCTCCATCAAAATTGGGGTTTTTTCTTCCTCTCTTTGTTTTTTGTTGGCGTAAAATTGGTAGGGTTTTTTTATTTTGTGAACAGAATACGCGTTTAAGGCTGTGAAGGCCGCTGGAATCACCTCCATTGGCGTCCGAGGAAAAGACTCTGTATGTGTGGTTACTCAGAAGAAAGTCCCGGTAAGTTCTTATATTTAATCAGTTCCATTTAGCTATTGAGGATTTATGCTTAGTTGTTACGGAGTAGTATGTTTTTTAATAGCTGGAAAATCTGTATATGTGACAATTACATTTTATGATAGATACAATTAAATTTAGGTGATTCTAGTGTTCCTGAATTTTGTACAAATTGATCCAGGATTAGATTAGGTTAATAATTATTAATTTTTACACTGATGACTGTGGATTTACATTTTTAATGTGATTATTGTGAGCAGGACAAGCTATTGGATCAGACAAGTGTAACCCATCTGTTTCCGGTAACCAAGTATCTTGGATTGTTGGCCACTGGAATAACAGGTTTGTTGCTTTTAGTTCTTGAATGAATAAATGAAACAATGAACTTGTTGGAGGGGTTGAGAATGTTTTGTAATTTTGTTAACGGGAAAAGAATGTGCCATTCTTGATGATGCTAGTGTGTAGGAGGATATTCATCACATTGCGGTATCATTCATCCATCATGAGCATAATGTCTTGATAGGTTGTCAAATGGTCCTTCGTTTCGGTTGTTCTGTTGTGTTTCTTCAGGCTCAGGGTCTTGAAATCTCTTGGTATAATTGGAAATAGACAATATATTCTATGATTTGTATTTTAGATGATGGAAGACCTTGATATTAGGAGAGTTTGTATTTATGTTCCCAACGTGTAAGTCCTTTTTCTTGTTATTATATCTTTGTGGCATTCTTTTCCAGCCTTTATGAAGTTTTTTTAAAGATTGGGACAGAACTAATTAACTCTCAATCACTTATTTTACATGGAGTAAATAAACATGTAAAAAGTTAACAATGGTATTTTTGTCTTTAACTTGGTAAATAAGTTGGAGTGCTGGAAGCACATTGTAACTTTTTTGCTTAGTATAAAAACTTTTCCATGATGTGCATACATCATTGGCTCAATGGTGGTCTCTGGATTTGGAATTTTTACCAAAACATTACTCTCTTTCTTACTGTTTCCAATCCATTCTTGCAGCTGATGCTAGGACCCTTGTCCAACAGGCTAGGAATGAAGCTGCTGAGTTCCGCTTTAGATATGGATATGAAATGCCAGTGGATGTGCTGGCCAGATGGTATGCTAAACTGTTTCAAATGATTCTTTTGTTCTGTGAATCTGTTCAATGGATTAACAATAACTGTCATGGCCAGTATGTAATTAGCTGGGCACCATGTTTCTCAAGTCATTAAATGCAAAATGAGGATGCTTACATGAGCAGCCAACTATACATCATTCTTATAGATATTGACTGCTCTTTGATGAATTATTGAAGTAGTAGTATTTTAATGAGGTAATAAGTATGTGTCAATGAGACAATGAACATATACATAATTGCAGACAATCTGAGATCTCTACCCTGCGTTTACATGCATAATATTATTCAAATAAGATATAATAAGTGCTTTTCAACATAAACAGGATTGCAGACAAATCACAGGTCTATACCCAGCATGCTTATATGAGACCACTTGGAGTAGGTTTGTCCAGGATCACTTGTACACTTACCTATTGATTGATAGTTTGCTGCTTCAATATGTTGGTCCCCATTCTGATTCGTCATCTTTCCAATGTGCAGTTGCAATGGTTCTGGGTATAGATGAGGAGAAAGGCCCTCAGCTCTTCAAGTGTGATCCTGCAGGTCATTTTTTTGGTCACAAGGTGCTTGGAAAACCTATATGTCCTCTTATGTGTTTGAATTTCTGGTGTTTGAATTTCTGTTTTCTGTTCTTCACTTTACTTGATTCTTTTTTATGCCTGTTAGAGCCAAACCCATGTATCTGTTTGCCAAACCTGGATCCTGGTTGTCAGCTCAACTGACGCTGATTGATCCTCTAATCAGCTTTTAAAATCTTTATCCATCTGCAAAATGTATTTCTTTCTCTTTTTTTTTTTTTAAATATGTTTTCTTCCATGAAGTTGAATTCCTTTTAAGCATGTTAAAATTAAGCATACATCACATTTTGGTCTGGTATTAACAAATAAAATTGTTGCAGGCAACTAGTGCTGGAGTAAAAGAACAAGAGGCAATCAACTTTCTTGAGAAGAAAATGAAAAATGACCCTGCATTCAGTTATGAAGAAACTGTACAGGTGAAAAGAAAATGCAAAACAAAAACATGTTTTTAAACTCATTTTCCTCGCACCTGTGGAGGAAATGCTGAACCATCATCTTTTAAAATGGCCTAATTGGCTGTCCTATATCTATGTTGTTTTGTAGACTGCAATCTCTGCTCTCCAATCTGTTCTACAAGAAGATTTCAAGGCCAGTGAGATTGAGGTACTTTCATTCCCCTTTCCCCTCCTGGAAATGAAGAAAGGGTTCTTGTCTGTCTGGTTGCGATATATGTTAACTGCTGTATCTGTCCAGGTTGGCGTTGTGAGGCAAGAAGATCCATCCTTTAGAGTGTTATCCACTGAGGAGATAGATGAGCATTTGACAGCCATCAGCGAGCGTGACTAATCAGCCACACAATACTTATTTTACGTTGAAATCTGTGGTGTTGAAATTTGGTGAGATTCACTTCACTTCACTTTTCAGTAAGACATTGTTTCATATGCATGGAACCTTGAATTCAGACATTGTTTCATTTCAGATTGTTGTAGACTTCTTGTAGTTAATTAAAATTGAATATCTTTTGATTAAATTTCAGGTAAAACATGAATCTTTTTAGTTGGAACTTTAGGCAGTTCTGTAGAAAAGATTTTAGCTGTACTGCCATTTCTCTGCACCCTTCATGGTATATACCTGAAATGCTAACAGTACTTGGTGCAATCTAAGGGTGTGTTTGGTTCATGGGTTTACACGCTAGGAATGGGAATCAAAATCATAGTTAGTGTTTGGTTGACAACTTTTTAAAACACAATTATGGATTTGATTATTACCCCTTCATTTAAAATTCCATTCCCTAATTAAAAACGGGTATCATTTCATTTTAGTGGTAATATGATTTTTAAGTTTAGATTAGTGTTTTTAGATTTTTGTTTTGATTATTTTTTGTTCATTTGGTGCTTTGGATGTCATTATATTAGGATCAATTGTCTTAATTTTTTATTTTTGTGTTTTTTAAAACCTATATTCCCATTATAGGGTCATATATAATCAAACATCAATATTGGTAATCATTCTAATTCCATCTTACTACCAAACATGCAAAATACTTTTACCAAAATTCATTATTATTATAAGTATCTGATTTCAATTCTGATTCCGATTCTCTTATGCGAACCAAACACGCCCTAAATAACATACAATGTTAGCCGTTTTTGTCGTTTGACACGGTAGAAATTCCCTATTTTTAAGCTATAATTACTTCTCAGAGTTACAGGCTATGAAATAAGCAGCAGCAGTTATGGTGATGCCATACAAATTATGAAGTTTATGTATGTTATAGTTCTTCCAGTTCACCAAACTCCCTTTAATAGGCATTCTTTTTATCCAACCACTCTTGATGCTGTGTAGAGTATACCCATTTTGTCCAGGGCAACATGTTCTGGTTTCTTTAGAAACCCATACCCAAGTTACTCATTCTCTATCCCCATTCATGCAGGTATAGAAATTACAACATACTGATCAGTGATTACAAATCAGATTTAGGGTGTGTTTGGAAACCCGGAAAATGATTTCCGGAAATCATTTTCCGGGTTTTTGGTGTTTGGAAAGGAGAGGGAAAATAGAGTCAATGGAAAATGAAGCCCATTTTATGGAAAATGACTTTCCCTTTTTTTTGGGGGAAGTCATTTTCCGGAAGTTTTTTTGGCTTCTTGCTTCGCCTTCCGCTTCCTTCTGCTTCAAGTGCACAATCGTCAGCCTGGTTTCGAAACCAGTCGGCCGCCGGCGACTAGTCTTTGAAACCAGTCGGCCGCCGGCGACTAGTCTCTGAAACCAGTCGGCCGCCGGCGGCTGGTCTCCGAAACCAGTCGTGGCCGGCTGGTTTCCGTGACGGAAACTAGTCTGGCCTTTTACCTTTTTTTTTTTTTTTTTTAAGTTTAAGATTTTATTTTATTTTATGAAGGAAGTGTATATGTTTTTGTGTATTTTTTAGATATTATTTTGTTGTTAATTTTATTTTTTGAATTGTATATTTGTTATAAATGTTATATTTAAACAAATTAATTAAAATATTCAATTATATCCATTTTCCTATCTATTTTCTGGAAAATGAACCAAACACTCAAAGAGAGTTTTCTACTCTGCACCCAAACACAAGAAAAGAAAATGTTTTTTTTAAAAATGACTCATTTTCCAGAAATCATTTTCCTGCTTTCCAAACACACCCTTAACATAAAATATGCGTGCTACATTTGTTTTGAAACGATTCTCCGGTTAATGATTTCACTTTTTAAGGTTCAACTTAATTTTAGTCACTACTGGAACCGCTTCAATTTCATTATTCACACAAACACACTTAAGAAATGTTTCATATTATGATCTATGGAAACCCTTGTGTTTTATGGCATGTTTGGTTGGATGGAAAATCAATTCCATGGAATAGATTTTTCAAAAAGTTGAGGAAATGAGTTATTATGTTGTTTGGTTGGATTGAAAATGTTTTCCATTAATTTTGACTTCCCAAAAGAGGAGGAAAACAAATTCTTAGATTGAGATAGGTATTTTGTTTTCCAAAGAGATTGGGAAGAAAGTATTAAGTCCTTAGACTATTTTACCCTCATCAAAATTGATTAATTACATATGTATATATAGCCAAACTATTAATTACTAAGGGTATTTTGGTCTTTATATTCATAATTCCTTAGACCTTCCTCAATAGTTGGTATTTTGGTGTGATTTTTTAGGAGTTTTTGCAAATGTGATTAAAAAAGAGAAAATAGGGGTAGAGGGAAAAAAAGAAAAGGAAAAATAAAACAAAATTAAAAATAGAAACAAAATTATAATAATAATAATAAGATAATTTACGCGCCCAGGCGGGCGTGTGGGCCTGGGTGCAAATCTACGCGTAGTTATTATGCCATTTGGTGGGCCTCACTGGGACTGACAAAATTTTGAAATAGCCTGAGAAAAACACTCCTTAAATTTTATCTTCCCATTTGTATAAAAACTCATCAATTAATTTTTGTTCCTAAAACATTGTGCCAATGTTAACTAATGTGGATGGGCTTACCATTCCCAACCCAACTAAACAATGAAATTCATATTCCCAGCAATTTATTTTTCATCAACCAAACAGTAGAATCTATTTTCTTGATAATTTGTTTTTCATGGAATTTGAATTCAATTTCCTTCAAATATTTTCTAGCGAACCAAACGGGCTGTTAGTGTTTTGGAAACCTTTCTTTTCAATAAACCAAAAATTCATAAAATGTTTTAGTTGTTTTTCTAATTTTAAAAAACGTGTCTCTTAAAAATTAGTAAATAATTAATATTATGTATATTAAAATATTTATAAATACACTTTTTTTTTTCTTGAGTCTAGTATTCTATGTTTTCCTGTATTTTTTTTTCCTATTTTCATGCTATCTTAAGGTTGTGTTTGGAAAACAAGAGAATGACTTCTGGAAATGAGTTTTTTTTTAGAAAACATTTTTTCTCTTTAGTGTTTGGTTGCATTCCAGGAAATTGTCTTGTTGTGTTTGGTTCATTTTTTCGAAAAATGAGCAAAATATAGAATTAAGCATTTTAATTGTTTTGTTTATAATATAAATTTATAATAATAATAATAATAATAATAATAATAATAATAATAATAATTTTAAATCTAATTAAAAAATAACTAATAAGATATGAAAATAATCAACCAAAGTCTTTCAATTCAAAATAACAAACCCAAATAACTAAAGTTTTACCATCCACAATTACAAACAAAAATTGCTAAAACATTTATCTATAATATAAAGTCTAACAATATAATCCATAATAAAGTCATACTAAAAAGTCTTTGAAGACATAGTAACATAGGCACATGCTCAATTAAAGTTTTCATGTAAGTCATGACATAGAAATCACATTGGTTACTATCCGGTTGACAAGGAACCTATACATGTTAAATAATATTTGTGCATTAACAATTTATCTAGATGCATAGATATACAAACACTAACAGGGCGTTTGGTTGGGAGGAAAGAATTAGGGGGGAAAAGAATTGTAATTCGGTGGAATTACAATTCAATGAATAAAGTAGGAATTGAAATTACAGTGTTTGGTATGCAGAAATAGGAGTACAGGGAATAGAGCCGTCAAATTGAGCCGTCAAATTTGCAGTGTTTGGTATGCAGAAATAGGAGTACAGGGAATAGTAGCAGTAGCAGTAGTAGTAGTAGTAGTAATAATAATGAATAATATAATAATAATAATTCATTCTAATAATAATAATAGTAATAATAATAATAATAATTCTTTCAAAATAATAATAATAACAATTCTTTCAAAATTTTTAAAAAAAAAAAAAAAAGAATACAAAGGGTATGGGAGGAGGGGCAAAATTGTCTTTACACCAACAAATTGCCCCTTCTCTCCACCGAATTGTAATTCATCATTTGGATTGCAAAGAATTGCAATTCCCTCCAACCAAACATTGTAGTTGGTGAATTCACTGAATTCCCCCCAAACTACATTCAACCAAACAGGCCATAAGGGTGCGTTTGGTTCGCACATGGGAATTGAAATCGGAACGGGTATTAAATACTTGGTAAGGGTAATGGGTTTTGGTGAAAGTATTTAGCATGTTTGGTAGTTGGGTGGAATGGGATTGATTATTAATAGTTGGGGAAGAAATGAGGAAGGGAAATGAAACCCTTATTTAATAAGTGTATGAGTTTTCTCGGGTATTCCAAACGCACAGTAGCATTCTCAAAACCTATCAACCAAACACTAGCAATCACTTTCATACCCATTCCTTATGCCTAAACCCACCAACCAAACACACCCTTATATATACTTAGTTAAAAATCTTAAATTACCTTGATAATCAATTAAGGTTAGTGTTCATGCTAGCATATCTAGTAGTTCTTGTCAAATTTTTGTTTCTCCGCATCATTCAACACTCATTAATGCATATCAAAATATTCAAACATCAAAAAGTAAACACAAAAATGTAGAGCAAGCATAACCAGTGTAAGATATGAGAAGGAAGAGGAGGTTAAAATAACAAAATGTGTGCAGGTAGCCTCTCAACTCTTGTGTACTTCCAAGTTCCAACCACGACGAAATGGTCTATATATGGTAGTGCAGCAGGTTATTACACCAAGCTTAGTCTTGAACAAAAGCACACATTTTGTCCTTACCATGCTATTCTTTTGGGTATTAGATCAGGATTACTTGTTTCCTTTGTCCAGAAGAATGAGAGTAGAATTACTGCATATTGCATTCACTTTCAAGCTAAAAAGTGTTTAATCAAATGGCTTCCTCACATGTTTGATCTAATTAAAGGATTTAAAGCTTCAAGTTATGAACGCTCCAATACTATAACTTAAAGCTGCTACCAACTGAAGGGAGCTTGTTTTCACTCTTACTCTAATGATGATTTAGCTATCTAAATGCTACTCATGTGGACGAGGACAAACTTGTCCTCTATCCAATATAATCACAACCATGGGATATCGTTGTCCTCTATACTGATTTCATCATGGTCTTCCTTAACCATGCACTCATTCTACCACAATCATAACTCACTAGAAAATTAAAAATAAGTTGGTGAAAAATTGAAGAGTCATCCAAATTTTGGTTACCTCAAAGAGGATAATGATTTTAAAAAAAAAAAAAAACAAAAGTTTAAGTAAATATTAAGAATAACTAAATTTAGAACTATGGCTAATGACCTTGTGGTTAAGTGGTATGACTCTCTCAAATGGGAGGTTATGAGATCAAGCCTCATAGAGGCCATATTGACTCTTAGAGTCAGTGATAATAAAAAAAAAAAAAATTCACCTATGAAACTTATAAATGACCTTTTGTTTTCTAAATATGATGGTTTACTTAAAATGTTTGACTTCAATGTACTACAATATAATTGAAATTGTATAAATAGATTGAGTTTTTATCATCATTTTCGCATAAATTAAGGGTTCGATCCTTAGTTTTGGGTATGAAACAGTCTTAAATCTTCAGACCAACTGTCCCACCAATAGAGGTACCTACAATCTAGCGAGGAAATTAATCACTGTATCGATGATAAAAATTCTGGATTACGCCCAAAAAAAAGAAAGCTTCTCTTCAAAAAAAAGAAAGAAAGCTTAATTAATTAATATTAATATTTGATGAAGTACTGAAAGGTAGTTGATTGACAAGGACAGGTCTATGGGGCAGAAGAAAGGAAAGTGAGAAGTGGAGAGTGATAAAGTGATAACAGGCAGCATGCAATGGTGAAAGTGACGCCACCCATCAGCTCAAACAGTCACACGTACTTCGTACTTTAAGGAATGGCACTGAATCACAGACAGACATACGCAAATAATTACTGTGTTTCACTAAATACGACGTACTCTAATTATTATTATTAATTAATCCCCCGATGTTAATGTAAAACACACAGCATTGGGAGCTGCAAAAAACAATGTGGGAACAACTGTCCTCTTTTGTTTTGCACTCCTTCCCACATAATACTACTGCTTTCTCAAGGTTTAAGATATTGCGAATTGGTTTCGCAAAAAAAAAAAAACAAAACAAAATATTGCGAATTGGAAAATTTTCTAAATATAGTCGTTATAGTTCATACAAGGAGTGTTTGAGAAATCATTTTTAGTGTTTGATAAAGGAGAAAAATACTAAATTCAATGAAATTTGATTTTTTTTTAAAGTTAATTTTTTGAAAATTGACTTTCAAGTAGTGACTATGCATTTTGCTCGTCACTCATATATATATATATATATATATATATATATATATATATATATATATATATATATATATATATATATATATATATATATATATTATTTATTTATTTTGCAAACAATTCAATGCTTGTTAGCGCATTTAGAACTGTTTGACGGTTCATATCAAAAGTTAAAGATCAATAAAAAGTGGGAAAAATATGGTGATATTTTTATAATTTTATGTAATTACAATTGTAGATTTGAGAATGCTTAATGGTGCATTTGAAGATAACTCAAACTGCATTAAGAAATTCTTGTATTGACAAAGAAGAGGAAGGTGATACTGATGAGAATTGCTTGTACATTTGGAAATGCTTGATGGTGCATTTAAAATTTTTTTACAGTACATCCGCACGATCGCACGTGAAGACCTATTCACACCTTAACCTGACTGTATGAAAAAGTGTTTATCTAATAAGTATAATTATTGAATAAAAATGAATTTGATAATATGTATATATAAATACTATTTATATATACATATTATCAAATTCATTTTATTCAATAATTATACTCTTTAGATAAACACTTTTAATTTATTTTTTTAACATTAAACATTACTTTTTCGCATTTTTTTAACTAGTAATATGTAAAATGCACGTGACAAAATTTTATAAAGTTATTAAAATATAACATTTTTTTTATTAATCTCATGACTATTCTGATATAATTACATTTAGTTTGCGTTATGACATTTGATTCTCTATTACAACTTCATTTTCTAACCCCTAAAACAATTTCATAATTTTACACCTTTACAATTTATTTTTGTTAAAAATTATTAACATAACATAACCATAAAAAATTATTTTTTAATAAAAAAGTTCATCCAATTGTTGATTACTAATTAAGTTTCACTTCTTTCTTTTCTCTGTGTCTCTACAGCTCAATAGTATAGTCACGTGCGGTTGCGAGGCATTGATTCGAGCCTTTCTTCTCCCAAACCTTCTGCAAAGTCTGCAACAGTCTCCATCACTATCACCATTGAGTATGCTCAAAGTCTCAACATTATTTTCACCTAACCATTACCCCCTCCATTTTTGCAACAATTATAAGAGCATTGCTAATAATGATTTTTTTTTTTTTTTAATTTTGTGATGGGTCGAAAGAAAAAGAGTGTTATGTGAGAAGAAAGAGAACAATTATGTTTTTGTTGAATAATTGAATTTTTGAGTTAAGAAAACCATAAAACAAAAACACAATTTAGAAGTATGTAGCATGTCCAACGAGCATGTGCTCTTCATGTACTCGTTGGGCGATTAGAGTAGTTGCCAACTAGAAAAATGATATAGATGACAGAAGTAGAACAATTAGGTTCTTGTGAATGAATCGAATTTTTGAGTTAAAAAAATCAAAAAATAAAAATGTAATTGAGAAGCATGCAGGTTGTCCAACGAGCACATGCTCTTTAAGCACCGATTGGGTGATTGAAGTGGTTGCCAACTAGTGATAACTTGAATTCTTCTCCATATATATATATATATATATATATATATATATATATATATATATATGTATGTATGTATGTATATATATTCTTTTCCTTTGGGGTTCCAAAAAAGACTTGTAAAACTCCGTGATAGGGATTTAATATTGGGTTGAAATTATGTGTAAACAAATCAAAATTTATCCTATAAGTAAAACTTGGTCACAATAGGTAGGGGTTAAGCTAATACTAAATGATTGAACCAAATTAATTAACTGATCTGCTAAGATTTTGTAGTCTTGTAGCACCCGATTGCCCTTGCCCTTCCATATGAAAGGGGGTGGATTCGAGTCTTAATAGTACTAAAAAAAAAGTAATTAACTAATCTAACTTGTAACACTATAAACTCATTACATTTTACATCTATTATAAGGCACATTTTTCTTAAAGAACACAAATCAATAAAGGAAAAAAAAAAGTATATGTAAATCTTAAAACTAACACTTCACATAGTTCTCATTTCACAATTAAGTCATTGATAGGCTTGTACCTTCATATGTGAGTTGTCATCCTCACTTTAAAATTGACTTCAATTCTCTCCACCAACTGCCAAAACTTCATCACAGCTAGCTAGCTGGAAGCAATAGTGTAACGTTACTCTCATGAAATTGGCCACTTCCATTAATTGCTACAATTGAACAAAAATGGAAACTTAGGTGTTACAATCTTTTGATTGTAACACTGCTGTCAACATTTATTTTGACTTGATGTTGTGCTTCAGATGTAATTATATATTAATGTATGCAGATATGAATTTATTTTCTTTTTTTTTTTCAAATGAAATCTTTCACATTGGTTGCATGGGGTCATGAAACATTATGTATGCATTAATTTTGTTGCACTACTAAGTGCTCTCAGTTGATCACACAACGGGTGAAGTTTTGGAAGAAAGACGGGGAATCGAGCCTTACCTGTGACAATATGGTAGCAACTTCTCAGTAATGAACTGAGTTACCATGATTTACATCCTCCCAGATATTCTGTCGGGCCATTGGGATTGGGGATTCAACCTTTTGGAAAGAAAAAAAATTATTTTTATACTTGAAAATTAAAGGTAGTCAAGTAGATAGTATGCTTTTTGTATTGAATGATCACGCGTTAGTTTAATTTGTACTTTTCTTGGTCGAGCTTATTGCACATGCATGATATACAATATAATTATTTATATTTATTGATTGTTTATAAATTGTTCTACTACACCTGACTTAGCTTATACGAATATTTTAATTCTAGTTCAAAATATTCTCGCATATAGTAATATGAAGTTTTGTAATTATAAGAAGACAACTAATTAAGTCGAATTTAAGTGATGATATATTGTAACTATAACAAGACAACTAATTTAGTCAATTTGGTTTTTGAAATACCAATGATTTTTTACAAGGTAGTATGTGCTTTATATCTTCTCAAATCAAAGAATCAATGTCTTCATCACGAGGGTTTGATCATGTGACTACCTATTTGGATAGTAACAGATGTATCAACATACTACATAGTAATTGGTAATAATTTAGTCAAATTTAAGTGATGCTATTTGGAAAAACTTTCTCAATTGCATTATTGTAGTAACCTCTAACTTTAAGAGCATCCATATTAATAGTTTTTAAGTGGCTTTTTGTGGGGCCAAGCATGATATAGAAGAGAGGGAAATGTGAGTTTTCCTTGTAAGAACAAATTTTTTGTGGGACCTGCACGGAAGCGAAAAGAAAAAAAACATTCTTTTGTCTTGTGCACTGAGTGCAAGATGCATGCCCAAAGGGCACGCAACGGCTTTTATTTTTATTTTTTAAATTGCTTCCCTAACAGTTGTTTTTCATTTTTTTTTTTTTTGTTTTTATTCTCTCTTCTCTCCCAATCACACTGATATTTAAAAATCCTAACAAATGGGGTTGCTCTTAATGATAAGGTAAACTGTTATAGTTGACTAGATCAAATCAAGAAAGTTAATAGACGGTTAACGAACTTCACTGTGTTGGCCGAGTAACCAATAATTTTACTTGACCAACTTCTATCATATCCCATGTCTGTATGACTGTATATCAGTCACCTTTGGCATAGCATAATGCATTGGACCTTATTGGTTATGTCTGTCGTCCCATATCCGTCTACTTACTTTGACTGAGCCACCAGTTTTACGTGTCAACTCCGGGGCACTGCCAGGTGTCAGGCTGATTTTGGGCAGGAAGCCATTTATGTACATCACAGAAACAACCTAAGCTAAGCTAAGGGTCCTGCCAACCCAGGTGGTTTTTAATTTGGTGAATTGTTGAAGGATGTCTGGTTCGGAACGAGGTGGCGGAGTGGCGTCATTGCCGCCGCCGCAGCCCAGATCGCCGCCGCTGTGCCGCCGGGAACTGGCAAAGGTTCAGGTGCTGGAAAGAGAGGTTGGCTTCCTTGAGGTGAGTAAGTTGTTCAGCTTCTTCCGTATATAATCCTTAACTTTCAGTTACTGCACTTTCTTAATTGCCACCTAAAATGATGTATGAAAACATACACTTGCCTGAGAAACATAAATGTTAAAATTTTATGGCTCTTAAAGTTATCTTTTCCAATCAGACTTTTTCAATGGCCTGTAATCCCCTAGTTTCTTGTTCAAATGTGCAGAAGAACAAAAATAGCACCAGATCAAACCCCAACCGAGTTTGTTATACAGTTGGTTCGGTTATGTAAAGTTACAAGTCAACTTCTGGTCTAACTTTCTTGGTTTGATGAGCCAATCACCAACCAAGTTGGTTAGACAGTTGGTTTGGTACAGTAAAGTTACAGGTCAACTTATGGTCTAACCTTCTTAGTTTGAGCCAATTAGCCAGCCGAGACAGTTAATTCGATAATCGTAAAGTTACAGGTCAACTTCTGGTCTAACTTTTTTGGTTTGAGCCAATCAGCCAACCAAGTTCGTTAGACATTTGGTTCGGTAACAGTAAAGTTATAGGTCAACTTCTGGTCTAACCTTCTTGGTTTGAGCCAATCAGCCAACCGAATTGGTTAGACAGTTGGTTCGATAACTGTAAAGTTACTGGTCAACTTTTGGTCTAACCTTCTTGGTTATTAGTCAGCTGAGTTGGTTAGATAATTGGTTCGATAACAGTAAACTTACTGGTCAACTTATTGTTTTGTTTAAATTGGCATTGTAAAATGGTGCTAACTGGAAAACATTATAGTGGTTGAATGATGAAGAGATTTAGGGATTGGGATGTGATGAAATTGAGATTGTAATGCTGAAGCTATGTGGCATCAGAAAAGCTCTATTTCTCCAGATTCTTGGATTCTGTTGCCCAGAATAAATATAAGCAATCATGTGCTCAAATTGGAGTATTATAAGCTGAATTTAGTAGAGATTCCAATGACAAGGACAACTGTGTTGCCTAGGTATTTGGAAATTGTCTGAGATTCCTACTTTGGAATCCAGATTTTAAAATTTCCTGAGAATACATTTGTTAAATCTATCTGATCAGGGGTGGGGGGCTCAAACCAACAACCCCTAGTAAAAAATGAACTGCTCAAGATTTTTAAAAGTATTTGTTGTATCCTGAGAACACATTTGTTAAATTGAAATAATCACCAGGCAGGGTGGAAGCTCAACCGTGAACCTATAGGAAACAATGGCTGGTTTGAGATTTAATATTCAATAAGCTAAGGCGTTGAACTTTATTTGCTGTTACAGAGGAGGGTTATATGCTTACTTCTGTGTTCTGTCTTGTGAAATCGTTACTTATGGTTACTTATTCAAACCAAATGAAATCGTTAAAAGATAAAAGGGGGGTTGATGAACTTCCACGGGTTTGACTTGCACTTTCTTTTATCATGCAAAAAGATCACAGATCGTGATTTACTATCTTCAGTCGTGTGGGTGGAAAGATATTACTAGTTGAATGATCCGTAATTCATTTTCTGTATTGGAACTATACTTCCCACTCATGTGTTGGACTGACCAAATTGGAATAGTGAAATACTACCTGTTAAGAGTGTCACATTGAAAATATAAGAGAGAACATTGGGTTTATAAAGTCATGCGTTAGACTAGCTAATTCATTGGATTTAATTTTTTAGTGTGGTTTAATTTGGTGACACAATTGTACTTGCTTTAACCTTTGACGTTGTCTAATTTTGATCATTCATTTTGTAAGCAGGATGAGCTAAAATTTCATGAAGGCCTGCAACCGGCTTCTCTATTGTGCAAAGAGTATGTAGTGTTTATCTTATATGGATATAGTATATGTCAATGCCTCTACTCTGTTGTGTAGTTGAATTGACTCGAGAATTTTGCAGGGTTACAAATTTTGTGTTGGCAAAACCAGACCCCCTCGTTCCAATGTAAGAAAGCCTTTAGCGATCATATCCACACATTTGCAAAGATTAACTCTGTGACCTAATAATGTTTTGTTATTTTCTGTACCTATCAGCACTAAGAAGGCGTCAAGATCCTCTCGTTTCTGGAAATGGCTCTGGTATGCTGAATTTTATATAAGATTTTTACTTCCATTTAGAACAGTTGAGTAATCAGAAAGCATTTTCCTCAAACTACTAAGATTGAAATTAGTGTCTTTTTTTTTTTGTTAGAACATAATAGTCCTGTCCTGTCCAAATCTTACAATTTTCTTTCAGCTGCAGTGCAACACCGTGTTCCAACATTTCATGGATTTGCTGTCATCGATGTCCCAAAATCAAAATGTCACGATGTTTCAAGTGTGGTGACTGCAATTTGTGCTGCGGCTGCTCCTCGTGCATCATCGGCTGTTCAATACCTAACTGTCACAGCAGCTGTTGCTCCTGCCCGGACTCTCGTGGCTGCTTTAAGAAGCCCTCGTGCTCGTGCAACTGTTGCACTCCAAATTGTTGTAACCCGAAATGCCCTTCCCGTCGATGTAGATGCTGCTGTTGTCCTCGATGTCCAAAGGTAAACTGTTCCAACTGTACAAAAACATGCTGCAATCCATGCTACTTGTGCTGCTGATTCATATGAAAGATTTTTTCTTTAAGCGTCTTGAAATGTCGCTAGAATCTATCTTGTGTGTGGGAACGAAAGAGATAAAGGGTATGGAATTCAATCATAATCTTTATTTCATATTCATTTCCTCCCTTAGGTTTTGATTTTTTGATATATTTTCATTGCACCAGAAAATTACATTAGCACAGACTGATTAATATAATTCTCCTTCATCCATATTACATCCTTCTATTTCCAATCACCAGATTACAAGATTCTTAAGATAATTTATCCGAAACCCGATTCTTACAAGGTTAGATTGAGCTCCCCTCCCATATCGAACCAGACACTAGCTAGCTAGCGAAGTTAAAACAGCTGTGTCCATGACAAAGCGATCGGGCTTCTTACTTGATTCTGAGCATTGTTCCAAGAAATGGAACCAAATGCAGCATTGCTAGGCGTAACGACGCCTTTCTTTGACACGAACGTGACAGTGTACCTCAGCCTGTCCGCTACGTTCTTGAAAAAGAGCTTTGTCGGCTTCACTTTCACCATTACAGATGGTGGAGCCTCGATGGCTACCTCGTACGAGGTCCCTGCAGCTCCCACATTGGTGAGTTCCCTGGTTTGGCGTACGACTCTTGATTTCCCGAACAGGACTGAGAAAGAGGGGTAGTTGAGCTGGCCAGGATTGGATAGTTTCTTGGCACAGGTGATGTTTGGTGCCTTCACAATGGCCTGGATTTGCTGAGTAGTATAGTCTAAGGAGCACAAGAACATGATATAGTCAGTTGGGGCAATGTCGTAGACCAGGCCCGGGGAGAGGGCCTTGTGGGGGTCGACATGGCCCGACCCATGAGCCCACGGGTTGGAAAATTCGTCTCCTTCGGCATCCCGGATGGGGGAATTGGTGTTGTCATGGGTGTATGCTGTTGTCATTAGTGCAGACTTGATTGCCCCTGGGCTCCATTCTGGGTGAGCTGCTTTGAGCAAAGCTGCTAGCCCACTTATATGGGGACAGGACATGGATGTTCCTGCAGTTGTTCATCAACAAGATGAAACAAGACACCCAAACAATGTATCAATGACAGACTTCTTAAGGAAAATGGGAGCAATGCAGAAACTAAACAAGATTAACTAAACAAAATAAAGAAGATAACAGCAGCATATCATGTCTTCCATAATGTTTCTTCTTTTTTTTTTGGGTAACAAGGAAAACCCGCAGTCACTACCGAGTGCGTGTACTAGCCAGCAAAGGACCACAAGAAAATAAACCAGCATATGTTTTTCATAACTGATCGGTTCAAATCAAGAAAGTCAATAAGCCGCTCCTACTAAGAACGTTTTCCTTTCTAGCTTTTGTGTGATTATCCTGTGGACACGGGTCCATCTTACAAGATGGACCCAATTCTAAAATACACAATTCACATACTGAATGTTCACAAACATTCAGTATGTAAATGTATACGGGTCTATGGTATAACTATTGGTTTTTGTGTGGTGTGAGTAGGGGTGTCAAAGTGTGGGCAAATTATTGCATGGACCATGGTCCATGCAGCTGTGTGGACCAAAAATAAAAAGTACATTATTTTTGTACTGTAGGTGCATTATTTAATAGTATATATCAAATAATGTACCTTCAGTACAAAAATAATGTACCTACAGTACAAAATAATGTACCTCAATACAAAAATAATGTACTTTTTATTTTTGGTCCACACAACTGTGTGGACCATGGTCCATGCAATAATGATTGGCCTGCAGGCCGGTCCTAAATTGTCTCATAGTGGGGCGGGTTAGGGCCTAAAATATTTTACCTACCAAAATGCGGGCCTCCAAGAATGTTATTTGGAGAAACATATAAACAGTGCAACCAACTTGGTAGAAATGTTCATAATTGCAAGTGTTGTTCCATTAGCACACCAATACACCATGTTAGTATGAAAAGGCATGCATTTAATGAATGATTATTGGATGTGCATGGGTTGTGTCAATATCAGAAAATGAATGAGGTATGGTCATTTCCAAATCTTACAAAATAAATCAATTATCTCTTTCTTTCCAGCTAATGTTGCCTGTCAAGTAGGGCCTGCATGATTTCATTAAGACAACTAGAATAAGGCTAATCCTGGAAAAGCCTGTAGGGAAACCTTCTGTCTATTGAGCTAGAAGCCTAGAACTACTCCAAGTTGCTTAACAATAAAAAAACCCTCCAATTTTCTTGAGTTCTACTACATTATATTTTCATATTTTTACTCTATAATATAGCAACTAATAATAGGATATTTCATCATATACGTCTAAGGAAAGGTATCTACATCAATAATTTGTGGGAGGAGTTGAAGTTTGAGAATAAGAAGTGAAAGTTCATGTATTTTCCAATTTTCTTAAAGCTAATCTTACCATTGGGCATTTAATTTGTTGCACCTACTACTACTTGCCAAGATCAAATACTGCCCAACCCACCATTACCAAGACTTCGAATCACAAGCTTTGATTTTATCGTCATTTTTTTTTGGCTGACGAGGGAAAGTCGCGACTACCACTGTGTAATAGTCCATAAATCACATTAGAAAAGTAAATTGTACTAAGAAATCCTACCACAGACTTGACTTAAGTGTTAATAAGAATAGGACTCATTACTTTCTAATATGAGAATCATATTCCTCGGAGTGAGGATATATAGCAGCAATAATCTTAATAGAGGTCATATTAGCAAAATGGAACTCATGTTATTTTGTGCAAATCCAGACAAGAAAAGAAAAGAAATGAACCCTCCATTCATCCAAAAAGGTCCCCACCCCCAACCCACTTTCTTGTTCTATCTTCTACCATTAGTTTTTGGGAAATGACATCAAGGTGACAACTCTTCTTGGTATTGTGGGCTCTTCGGGTGGATCAATAGTTACTTCTAGAGCTATTTTTATCCTATCCGTTGGATCATATATATTAAATCATTTACACTAAAATTTACTTCACCTAATATAACTTGTGACACAATTTGTAACACATGTTATTAGCTATTATTAAAATTAACCAAACAAGAAAAAAATTATGTAACAAACCAAATCTCTTTTTACAAAGGTGCTACTTAGTCCCGGTCGTTATACCATGGACCATGGTCCACAATGCATTGTGGACCATGAATCATAACTGATACTATAGTTGTGTTAAACTGATACTGCAATTATGTTGAACGGATACTGCAGTTGTGTTGAAAGAAAACTGCAGTTACGCGGAACAGAGGCCGTGTTATCTGTCTGGAACTGCAGTTGTGTTGAACTGATACTCCAGTTGTGTTTAACGGATGAACGGCCTCTGTTCCGCGCAACTGCAGTTTCCTTTCAGCGCAACTGCAGTATCTTTTCAACACAACTGCAGTATCCGTTCTGACACAATTGCAGTATCAGCCATGATCATGGTCCACAATGCTGTGGACCATGGTCCACAGTATAATTTGCGACTTAGTCCATTTAACATGATCTAGTGTAGTGAATCAAATCCAAAAAAGAAAGGCTTTTCCTATTCATCCATCCCAACCATCTTATTCTCCATCTTTAGTTCCCTTGAATTGGAATCAGCTTTACAACCAATCCAAATTAGATATGCATAATCTTGGATGTTTCTTCTCTTATCACATGATCTAAGGCATAAAATCTTCCAGAAACTTTATATAATAAGCTAAAAAGGATTTTCTTGAGTGGCTCAAAATGAGAACCAAGATGCTTTAGGCATGTGCTGTGACTCAATCACACACATGGCTTCATGCCCCACCAAAGCATTCAATTCGTATTCAGATATAAAGAGATTATAAAGATGCATTATTAGATCACAAGAGATAAAGTTAAGATGCCATTTATCTTATTTGCAGATTTATAGCTAAGATGCCATAAAAAGTTTGGTTCAAATCATGAAAAGAGTTTTGAGGTCGTAAGGTTATAATCTTATAAGTTCAAATTTCACCAAAAGCAATTCTAGATTTTTTATTTTTATTTTTGGACAAAGAAAGAAACTTGTAACCACTATGTAAAGGGTATATTGATTATTGAGTAAACTCCGCTCTTCTGTAATATTTCACAAATCACACGGGAGAGGTTTTTAATTGCACTAAAAAGACCTTATGTAACTGGTTCACTCATTCAATCATTCTTTTTCGGAGATTCTAAAAGTAAGTCCATCATATTAAGGTTTTTGTCAGAATTTTTGCCAACAAGGACAACGAGGTGAGAACAAAAGGAGGGGAAAAGAGTAAAAGAAAAAGAAAACAAAGTTGTTGGCTTAGGAAAAAAAAAAAACAGGGTTTTATGTGCCCAAATGGCGCGTGCATGACTAGTGCACCACACGCAAAATAAGCAGAATTTTTTTTTTTATATTTTCTTTTCTCTCAATTTCCTTCTCTCTCCTCCAAGTCAGCTTCTCGCTCCTTCATTAAAGCAAAAAAATTTCCAAAAACTACTACGGTACGAGTGATGCTCTAATGATATTATAGTTAATCAAAAAGTTGATATTTAATTTATAATTATATACTTACCGTTTTGAAAGAAACATTAATATATTGTAATAGGTTGGCAAGAAAATGTTATTAAAAAAAAAATTAAAAAGAAATTTAAAAAAATAAAAGAAGAAGAAGAAGTAGACGAAGCTATCATTTGGGGGGAAATGGGAAATGCATGCTTACCAGACATGATGTTGAAAGGAGTCCTCCTGGAGTCCGCAACAAGCCCAGTGGGCCCGACTGCCTGAGACCAAGCAGCCAAAATATTCACACCCGGCCCGATCACGTCGGGCTTCAAGATCTGGGGAGTCACCGTATTAGGCCCTCTTGAGCTAAAAGCCGCCACCACCGGCGACGGCTTCACGTTCACCACTGTCCCACCAAAGCTGAGCGCCGCCGTGGGGCTCTTAGCCGTCTTCACGTACTCCCTTATCACGTCCCCCATTTTCCGCCCCACGGCCACCGCCGGCACCATATGGCTATCCGCCACCAACTCCTCGCCGCTAGCCACCGTGTTGGCCAATATCATCCCCACCCCTCCGGCTTGCCGGACCACCACGCCCTTCTCCACCCTAGCGTTACCCCCTCTGTCGCACAAAACCACTTTCCCTTTCACCATTTTCGGATCCAGTGATCCCGGCAAACATAGATTGCTTGCCCCGCCGTTACTTTTGGAATTGTAAACTAATCCCACTTGCTGTTTCCCCATTCCTTTCCCGCTGTACAACGAAACTCCGGCGAATTTTTCGCCGTTGCCCAGCGTGGCATACGCCGGAAAATCCCGGTCTATTGTTCCGGCGCCGACAGTCATGATCCAGGGAGCGACGTTCGCGAGCGAAGATTTTGTGGGCCCGCTGTTTCCCGCGGAACACGAAACGAAAATCCCTTTCTCCATGGCGGAAAAAGCGCCGATCGCGATGGTGTCGTGAAAGTACGGCGCGGAACCGCCTCCGAGCGAGAGTGAGAGTATGTCTACGCCGTCGAGGATTGCTTGCTCCATTCCGGCGAGGATGTCGGAGCCGAAACACCCGGTTTTCTCGCAGACCTTGTAGGTGGCCACGCGGGCAAGTGGGGCCATCCCGCGGGCGATTCCGCTCGCGTAACCGAAGAGGCTGGCGTTCGTTACGTGGGACCCAGCCGCAGTACTGGCGGTGTGGGTCCCGTGCCCTTCACGATCACGCGGCGAATCGGATTCTCCGCCACGGATTCTTCTACCCGACGCCATTCGAGAGCCGCTGGTGTAGAACCGAGCGCCGATGAGCTTTTTATTGCAGTGGGTTTTCGGGTCAAAATCCGGGGCGGAATCGCACCGGCCGCGCCACCTCGCCGGCACATCCGTCATGCCGGAATCGTCAAAGCTCTTCGACTCCGGCCACACCCCGGTATCCAGAACCCCCACGATCACGTCTTGACCAGCCCCCTCCGGCGAGCCGCGGCCCGCCCCAAGCCCAAACCCCGCATCCAGCCCGAGAAACTCAGGAGTACGGGTCGTGTGCAAACTGTACACCGAATCCTCATACACACCAACCACCGCCTCCGACCGCCTGAGCCGCTCCACCTCGTCGGCGCCTAAGGCGGCGGCGAAGCCGTGATAGGCGGTGGTGTAGGTGTACAAAAGGGAGTCCTCTGAGGATTGGAGATGGGCGGCGTACCAATCCCGGTGGGTTTCGAATGAAGAAGGCTTCTCATGATGTTTCATGTGTACGATGTATGTTTTCTTCGCCGCCGCCACGGTTGCCGCACATGGTCGGAGAAGATGGAGGAGGATAGCAATGGCTGAGAACCAGACTAGAGAACCCATTCTCAAATGGAAGACCAAGAATGAGGTTTTTGAGAGTATAATGAGAGATTTTCGATTTATACTAACATCTGATCTGTGGGAGATATATATAAATATACATATAGGTTATATAGAGTGATGAGCTAGCAAGCTGTGAGCTGTGACTTCCATAGCAGAGATGATCGTCGTTGGAATTTATAAACGAAGGATGCTATTGGAAAAGGCCAATTTTTTATTTTTATTTTTTAAATTTAATTTAATTTAATTTTATTTAAATTTTACCTCAAATGCCACTATAAGGACAACTTACGGTCGTTAGAGTTGGCGGGTTATTTGTACCCTTATTTATTTTGATACATTAGGTGAGACTCAAAGCTTCACAGTGACTCTCATTTTTAGAATCTCTGTTCAAGCTTCTCAATCGGTCTACCTTTACATCTTCGCTCCGACTTTGCACTGTAGTGTCAGGTGGTCGACCATTCAAACTAGTTCCACAGGGTAGTGGCATATTATATTACTAGTATACTTATACTTTTTTTGAGAAATTACACTTTTATTTTAAAGGGTGATAATTTTAATACATAAAACTTTTTTTAAGGTATACAAATATGGTATTTCTACTATTGTGAAATTAATTTAGATTTTATTAGGGATATATTCTTCGAGTTTGATCTAGATAGGGATAATGGTCAAATATGTCATCAAAGTATATATCAAAGTGTAATTAGACCCTCAAATTTTAAAAAAAATAATTCCAATTAGACCAATAAACTTGTTCAAATTGTACAATTAACTTATTTAACAGGTTACCAAAAGATAGTGCCAACTTTTGCTTAAATGACATCTTATGTGAAATCATATTCAAAAAAATTGAGAAAAATCATAATAATAATAAAACTTTTTGGCCGACGACTTCTCCCCGATATGACTAGGAGTGGGAATAGGCCAGACTCCTCCATAGGGACCTATGACTTGGCCATTTAGGGTCTAGCCTGACTTGGCATGTTTAGTAAAAAGGCCAGACCTAGGCCTATTTAGAAGCATATTTAATTAAATAAGTCCAGGCCTATATGTAACAATCGTTATACCCTACACCACGGTGCACATAGCAATGTGCACCGTGGGACTAAACGGCGCCGTTTTACTAATTGACGGGACGGACGCCGTTTAGTCCATCCAATCAACGTTATTTTATTTTTTTAATTAAAATATATAAGCGATGAAGAGAGTCTTCCTTAACAAGATTCCCGACTCTCTCGCTCCACTTCGACTGTACTTCCACTGCACTTCATCAACAACGTAACACTCTCAAGAAAAACACAAACGATCACACCAGAACTCAAGAACATCAGAACAAATACGCATTGATCAACAACAAATACACATCTTCATCGACGTATCAAGAACACACGGAACTAAAAGGTAAATATTTAAAAAACATTGTTGATCAACGACATTGTGCAAAAAATAAAACATAATGTTTGTATATATATCACATTCGCATTTGCATTCGTATTCTAGCATGAACATTTACTGATTCTCAATATTATAGCATTTTATCATCCACATTGTTGATTTTCAGTATTAAACCTCATCAAACAACTGTGTTAGGTTATTGATACTAGGGCTTAGATTCTGTGTATTATTGTTAAAGACTCTGTGTATTATATCATGTCATTGTGTGCATTTTAGCATGTTACCATTCCCACATTGTTGATTCCAAGTTTCCAACATTCTTGGTGTATTGATAATAATGAGACGTTTATTCTGTGTATTGTTGTTAATGAGTTTGTGTATTCGTGTTAATGTGTTTGTGTATTCTTCTTACTAACTCTGTGTGTTCTAGCATTTTATCCACATTGTTGAATTTAGGTTATTGATACTAGGGTTTAGATTCTGTGTATTATTGTTAACGACTTTGTGTATTTTAGCATGTCATTCTGTGTATACAAGCATGTTACCATCCCACATTGTTGATTCCAATTTTCCAACATTCTTGGTGTACTGATAATAATGAGAAGTTTATTCTGTGTATTGTTGTTAATGAGTTTGTGTATTCGTGTTAATGTGTTTGTGTATTCTTCTTACTGACTCTGTTTATTCTAGCATTTTATCCACATTGTTGTGTTTAGGTTATTGATGTTAGAGCTTAGATTCTGTGTATTAGTGTTAAAGACTTTGTGTATTGTAGCATGTCATTCTGTGTATTCTAGCATGTTAATTCTGTGTTTTCTATTATGTGACAGCAATGTCAAGTTCTGACAAAAGTGATCAAGTCCTGGCAACTCCCTTACAAAGAAGGAAGAGAAAGAGAGATAGTGCAGCTACATCAAAACCACAAACAGAAGAAAGGCAAGAAAAACAGAGAAAGAAACCTGCAACCAAACAAACAAAGAAGGGGAAGCAAGTAGATGAAGGCAAACCAAAAACCAAGAAATACTTTACTGTCCGAACAACTCCTAAGCAGTTGTTCAGCCTTGTCAGTAGTTTAAGCGAGGATCAGCATCAAGCGGTAAAGGATATAGGATTTGGACCATGACTGGACATCAAGCTCACTCATTGTGATGGTGTGCTAATCAAGCACATATTAAAGAAAATGGACATAGAACGATGCTCCATTGAAATTGGTGATGGTGATGATGAGCTCTGTTTGTCAGAGGATGATGTACAGTCTACACTTGGACTCCCACGAGGTAAACTCCCTGTCGTAGAGGGGACTTCTAGTAATGAGACTGAAGGATTCAACACTTTGGTCAGGGATTGGAGACAGAGATGGGGGATAGAGAAGGGAACCCCAACAACCACTGAAATGCTTAACAGAATTGTCGAGAGACAAGACAGTGGTGACATGTTCAAGCGTGACTTTGTCATCTTTGTGGTTACAACACTGATAAGGGGATACAAGAACACTTTCTGCAACTACAGGATTCTATACTCACTACAAGATGTGAGTAAAATCAAAGAAATGAATTGGTGTGCTTACACCATAAAGAGTTTGCTAGACACTGCAGAAACCTGGAAATCAAACAAGGATTCCTCATACAGTGGGCCTGCAACTTTCCTAATGGTGCGCAATACTAACTTATTCTTATAATTCTATAAACTATTGAATAAAATGCCTTACTTGAGTCTGTGTATTCTATGTGTACTATGTTGAAAGTTTTAATTTGTGTATTCATGTTCACATTCTGTGTATTGTAGTTAGTCATTATGTGTATTCACTTATATATCTCTGTGCATAGTCCTAAATACTAAACCATAAGTCCTAGATCATAACCACTAAATGATAAACCCTAAACCCTAAACCTTGTGACCACCAAAACCTGACCTACTAATAATACTTAGTATTATATTCTGTGTATTCATCTTACTGATTCTTGTATCCTATTTACTCATTATGCGTATTCTGTTATACAGTTCTAACCTTTGTTTTTTTTTTTTTAAAATTCTTTGAAGCTTTCTTACCTTGATCGAGTCCAAATTAGGGGGCTTGTTCTCACACAAAACCCTCCAACCATTAGAGAATGGACAACAAAAGACATTAAAGCAACACTTGCAATGCATAGAAAGCCAGGGAAGTATGGTAGAGAAAAGGTCATTGATAGAAGGCCAATGCAGGAGGAGGAAGTGACTCCTAAACCAATTGAGTCTAAAACTGTACAACGAGTCACTGACTCCCTGAAGAAAATGACTTCTAGTATTGCAAAGTTTGGGGAAGTTATGGCAGGGATTGGAACCAACAATTCAGCAGCTGAAATTATAAAGAACACTTTTGTCAACTTCTCCCACACTGTCAATCCAACACCAAGTCCAAATCCAACCCCACCGGTCCCACCCGAGAGCCTGCTAAAAGATGATGATGTCTTCAACGAGCCAAGCTTCTTAGAGGCAGTCGCTGAACTTGAAGCTGCCTTATATGCAACCATGAGGAACATCACTCCTGAAATCAATGCACCTTCTTTCCAGTTGTTAACTCTGACACCATCACCACCACGTTGTGAAAATCAACAAGCAGCAGCAACATCACCAGCAGAAACAACAGCACCAGCAGCAACATCACATGCAGCAGCAACAGCAGCAACAGCATCAGCAGCAACATCGCATGCACCAACAACAGCAACACCATCCCCAAGAAGGTGATCACCAAGAGGAAAATCAGCCCAACCCTCACTGGAAAAGACCCCACCACCACCAACACAGAGAGAACAACAACAAGAAGCAACACCATCTCCAAAATCTCTCCAAATAGCAACCATGTTGGAATCTTTGGTTGAAAATATTTCTAAAGTGGCTGTAGAGCAACAATAAGTAGCCCCATCTGCTTCAATACCATCTGCTACACCATCACTAACAGAAACACCAACAACACCATCTGCTACAACACCAAAAACACTAGCTGAAATTGAATTTGAAAGGTATACACCTATGCTTATAACACTTTATAATTTACTAATATTTGTGCTTATATTCTGTGTATGTTATTGAGTGAGTCTGTGTATTCTAACATTTCATTCTGTGTATTCTGTATATTACAATTTTTATTCTGTAATTCACTTAGACTATATATTCTGTGTATTACATTGTAGTATTTTGTGTATTACATGCTGTCATTCTGTGTATTGACTATTATATTTCTCTGTATCTACACAACATTCTTGCAGAACCTGAAGAGGATATTGAAGATGTCCACCCAAAGAAAAGACCACAGAGAAAGTTGAAACAACTCCCACTAGCCTTACGCTCACCTTATTGGGCACAAAACAGAACAAAGCTGACAAACATTTCAACTAAACAAAAAATCTTTTCAGACTACGCATTCTTGTCTTGTGGTGGTCAATATTCAATGAAGTAAATTCCATTTTGATAACTTTTACTAGACATACATCATATTACTTAACATGTTATTTCCTTATGATTAATCTATATTTTCTTTTGTGTAGTGACATGCTTTATTTAGGAAACAATTTGGTGGCTAACCGGGAAGATTTCATGACATTGGCATCCGGTTACGTATCTACAAACATTGTACAAATTTGGTGCCAAATGATGAGTTTGCTAGACATGAGAAGATCAATCGACAAACCAAAAAGGGTTTTCTTCTCTGAAGTTTTTTTTTTGAATACTACTAACTCTATTACAATGCAGTATATGTTCATAACTACTTTCTCAACCTATTGAAGCACAAGAGTCAGTATTGCCTCCACTGAGGCTCGAACCCACCACCTCCCGTATAAAGGAAAGGGTTTTCTTCTCTAAAGTTGTTTTTGTAAGTAAACATTTTACTCTAAACTTTTTTTTTCTTTCCTTTATTCATACCAATGCATTGTATAACAAAAAAAAAAAAAAACTTTGCAGATGACATTAGAAAGCGCAACAAATTTGCAGAATAGTAAAAGCGCTGCCTCAAAGGCCATTTTGAAAGATTTTTGCGGAGCTATTGATCACCAACTGGAATAAATTTCTCTTGATATAAGTGATGCCAGCCTTGTAAGTACAAAATAACTGTACCTTAATTATTTAAATTCTGTATATTATTCATTTGAATTGTCCATATAACACAAACTGATTTATTTTTTCTAACCACTCTTAACAGGTATTCTTCAGTATCCTCCGACACCAACATTTCTACTTGATGTGCTTTAATTTATTGACATCAAGACTTCAAATAATTGACAACAAGCCTATTCCTGTAGGAATTAAAGCACAAGACAAGTATGAAGGTTGTCCAGAGAAACTAGTAAGAAATCTTATCTCTATTAAATTCTGTGTATCTTATTGAGTGAGTCTGTGTATTCTAACATTTCATTCTGTGTATTCTGTATATTACAAAGTTTATTCTGTATAGGACTTAGACTATATATTCTGTGTATTACATGCTGTCATTTTGTGTATTCTGTCATACTAATTACACACAACTATATCGATATTCTACAGTTGATTGCCTTCACTAAGTATCTCGCCACAAAGAAGAGTCCACTTGCAAAGAAGATGAAATTGATGAGAGTGCAATACATGCAGATGCCTTGGCAAAATGAAGAAAATGCTGTAGATTGTGCCATATACACCATGAGGCATATGCAGACTTATACAGGCACATCAATAGCAGACTGGGATGCAGGACTCACTGGAGGCCAAGAAGATGTAAGTATAAAAATATTCTTTCAACTTTCTTCCATATTAAAATATTTAACAATTCATTTCTAATTAAATTTGCATTGTATTTTTGCAGTATACATTCCTCACATCACTAAGAGCTAAATATGCCGCAACCATACTCATGTCAGAATGGAATACCCTGCTACCAGATGTGACAAATGCAGCCAAGGAAATCTACAAAGAATCAAAGTGACTATATTTGTAAAGATGTTGATTTTTGTAAACTGAAATTGAAACAAGTATCTGAGATGTGTTCTCTATTTTGGAAACTCTTTTAACTCTGAAATGAAAAAAAGCTTTTTGTCACATCTTATATTATAGGGTGCCATATCTATTAAGTTTATTATGTTGATTACAAAATTTATTCTAAGCATGACTTCAATTATATATTCTGTGTATTACACAGTAACATTATGTGTATTACATGCTGCCCTTCTGTGTATTCAGTAAATGGTAACCCATAACTCTAACACTAAACTTTAACCCCTAAAACCATAACACATAATAATATTCTGTGTATTACATAGTAATATTCTGTGTATTATTAACTTAAATTCTGTGTATTCAAAAATATATATGTATACATAGTACTGGGTGCTAAACCCCAAACCATAAACCCTAAACCCTAATGCTAAACCTTGGCTTCCAACTCTGTCTTCTAACTCTAAACATGTTATAGATTGCAATTCGTATTCTGTGTATTCGGCAGTATTGTTCTGTGTATTACATAGTATTACTCTGTGTATTACAGAGTGCAATATAAAGAAATAACACCAAATGGTTTCTGTTGTTGTGGTAGATAATTCTGTGTATCCTGCGGAAACAGTCTGTGTATTACTTGTAATAGTTTTGTGCATAAAAAGTACAACTGCAGATCTTGAAAAAACAAAACTAACAACCAAAAACCTACTCAGAAATCAACCTATATCATTTGAATGCATACAAACATTAAGACACACTCTGATTGTCCTCTTGATTTGCATTTGAACTAAAATGACAAAAAATTGAACCTCCAGACATTGGATGCACCAGATATCCATTACCAGCAATATTAGAAATAGCATCTTCAACTTGAGACTGCCCAACCGATTTTGTTTTAGATGCAGCTATATGAGCAAGCTGCTTTCGACCCCTTGCTTTCTTGTATTTCTTTTCAATCACACTAGTCACCCTTCTATTACGTAACCCTTTCAACCGCCTATTTGATGGATCCTTTATAACACCGCTCGACGATTCCACATCACAATCTTCACCTTCGAAGAAAATAGGGCCATACTCATCTTCAACTTTTCTCTTGGCATCTAACACTGCTTGCTCAAAAATTTTGCGTGCTTCACTGTTTTCTTGGCAATAAACAACCAACTTCTGAAATTTTCTAGTGATCTCTAAAGTCCAAACAAAAGAGGGAACATTAAAGCACTGAGATGGGGGGATAATACCAGCATTCTCGACTTCCAAAATTCTTTTAATCCATCTCTTCAGAATATATTTATTGGGAACTTCAGACACACAATGCACGTTTAATATTTGACTATCAAATTGATATATCTTATGATGAATTTATGCATGTGTGTGATAATGGAATGATATTGTTGATATTCTTATGCTAGAATTGTCCAAAATATAGGGGAAACTATGGCAAAATTTTCGAAAATTCTTAGCCCTATATGTTTGCAATCCATTATCTTGACAAGGAATTTTACACAATTACAATGGTGACTTATTTGAGTATTAATTATTCAAAACCAATTACCGTGAATGTTAATTTCTACAATTTGTAGGATGGGACGCTCAAAGGAAATCGCAAAGAAATCAAAGCATGATCATGGTGAATCAAGTCGATCAAGGACACGGCAACAAGCTACAGCTCAACAGGCTACGTAGGAGTCGGGGTCAAGGTCATTACGACACTTAACACCCATCCAACTTACAACAGTGGATAACTATAAAGGGAAGCAGCTTTCAGTTGGCCTTCATTTCGACGACAACATTTTAAGAGAATTCGGTTGTTTGGACGAAGTAAACAGGCTTCTCAGGCACCCACAACTCCGCTATTTGTTTGAGTGGAGAGGACCCACCTATGCGCCTGTTACTTATGAATTCTTGGCGACCTTGGAAATTCGAAAGGAGGTCAACAATGCAAGAGAATCCATTTCGTTTACTCTATTCGGCAACCACTACAGTATGTCTGTCAACACTTTGGGTGTTACGCTCGGATTCCATGATGCCGTGAGCGTGTCCATGCCATATTTCAGAGACTTTAAGGAGGATTTTGATTCAGACGCAGTTGCTAGGCAATATTGGAGAAGCATCACCAACAATGCCCCATACAACTCTTCAAACTTGAAGGCAAAACTCATCACCCGCAATGCTCTAAAGGCTATCAGATTAGCCTTTGCTATAAATCTCTCTGGCAGAACCACAAATCGCAACAAGGTATACAAGCAGGATTTGTTTTACATGTGGTGCATGGAGAATGAAGTTAGCATCAACATGGGCGTTCAAGCTAGAAAGTGGCTCCAGACCCAGCAAAAGCCTAAGGTTCAGACTGTGTTTATCGGTCCTTTCGTTACTAGACTGTGCTTCGGGTTGGGTCTTTTGGACCGGTTGATGGGAGAAAGAGCTGAAGGTTGCACAATTTCTTTCTCCGTGGGTGAGTTCTTTGCCGCAAAATTAAAGCTTGGAGGTGATGATGCACCTGATCTAGAGGCTTCAGATGATGAGGACAAGGAAGAGAATGAGGAGGAGGATGTTGCACAGGAGCAAGGCCCTATTCCAATGGATTGGGACACGACGCAGAACTTTCATAGGCAGCTCCATGATGAACAAATGAACTACTGGCGTGAGCAGCATACATGGCAAGAAGGCCACTTCACATCCATCTCCGCGAGACAGGATGTCCACACCGAAGACCTCAACCGCATGAGAAGGGCGGTGGAGGAAAATGATAGGAGAATTGCTGCGCTCGAAGCTAGATTCGATAGGCAATTCCAGCCCTTCGGTGATGACTGATGCCTTCTTTCGTTTATTCTCGATCCTGACCTATTGACATTTGATACTGAGTTCCTTGACAGTGGTTACTATGGTTGATAGCCCCATCTGAACATTAGGATCCCTACGCGCGGGGTTCTGACTTTTATTTCCCTTATTTCTTTACTTTGCTTTACTTATCTTTATTGCTTTATGTTATTTACATTCCAACTGCTTTACTTATCGCATTTCTATTCGAATAACTCTGCTTAATTACATGCGTTATTATCTATGTTTCTACTTTTATATTTCTATCAGCTTATAATAATTGAATAGTATTCTGAAAACCCTTTTTGTATGTTATGTCTCCATTTCTTATAGAGCATTTATAACGGGAGCAGGCCTATGCTGGAAGCTAAAGTGTGGAAAGAGGGATGCATACTTGGTTTATCCTCTTATCCCTTTTCTAATTTTAAGCCCCGTTTTGATCTTTAAAGTGTGGAAAATTTTCTTTATAGCTTTGTGTATGAGTATATTAGAGTTTGCCATGATTAATAGGATCGTTTGATGCATACCCTATATCCCAGAGCAATTTCCAAAGTGTGGAAAGGGATTTTTATTTGTCTATCCTTAGTATCCCTATTTCGTTCCTTTACCTTGTACGTATGGAAACATCGAGGACGATGTTTGTTTTAAAGTGTGGAAAGGACGCACTTCGTGCTTTATATGCTTACATGTTTAGTATTAGAAGTTAGAAGCTCTTGGGAATGATAAGCGGGTGCATTTGCAGTTTTGAAAAGAGAGTTATTATTTGTGTTATCTAGAGAGAATTTTGACTGGATGCCCAAAAATTTTTACTCTCGAAATATCTTTGAGGAAGTTACTTTTCGCACCCATGAGAGTGTTTAGAGCCAAATAAGTTTATATTCTTGCCTGCTTGCATGATGTTCACCTCTTATTTACGTAGGACCTTAGTCAAGGATCTCTCGATGTGGGAGTGTGCACTTTTTAATTTGAGAAAGATAAAACAAGCGAGGCCCGGAATTGAACTAACCTTGGTAGGGCATGGGGCAAAAGGTGAGCCTAATGGTAAGCTTAATGAGAAAACAAAACCCTTGATCATAAATAGAAAAAGGCATGAGGGGTTGACACGAGGAGAAGTCAAAAAGGCAAAAGGCCAATCACCAAGAGTTTAAAATTGAGGGAAGCCAATTCGTTGGGTTGTGTTCAAACCATAGTCTTCGGTAAGCAAAAAGCTTTATCTGGAGTCGGTTGTTCACATAAAAAGATCCCAAGAATTGAGAAAATAGAGCTGAGGTGAGCCGCTTCGCTAGGATTCGAGTACCCATTGCACTGACCTTCGAAAAAGCATGGAGCTCCATGTGAAATCGGGTGGCTCGATGACATTATCCTAGGAAGTGAGAAGAAAGAGGGACCGCGCTAAGCCAAAAGCGGTGAGTGGTCCATGCCCCTACCCTCATTTACATTTACGTTGGGCTTTGGCGTATAAGGATGGAAAGTTGATTAGCTAGTGCACATCGTTCCCACTAGTGGGATCGGCTAGAGGCCCTATTTAAATAGAAGGTGAACCAAAACTTCGGAAATGCATGCTTGCGTATGGTGCAAGGAGTGTGATCCCTTGTTTTACTTGTTTATCTACGAAAGGTTTTTATTTCCCGAAAATATTTCTTGAGTTGCTGACATCTGATCAAAATCCTTTGTAGATAACACAAATGATTTCCCCCGTTTCAACAATCTTAGACACCCATTATTTTGACTTGCCAAAAGCTTTGTTTTGCATGAGAAAGTATCTCAGAGACTTATGTGCCTAGATAGGAAAATGTCTTGCTTGAGGACAAGCAAGAAACAAAGTGTGCAAAATTTGATAAGACTCCGAGATACCCTTATTTCACGCACATTTTAGGGTGTTTTATCGCGTCTATAGCGTCCTTACTTGGTAAATTATGTTCGTAAATGCTTGTAAATCACTAACTGATGCACAGAAGCTACTCTTAGCTTAAAAGAAGCGAAACAGGAGCCCCAAGAGCAAATAGGAGCAAAAGTTGAGCTTAAAGAGCGAACCAGGCAAGAACGGAGCCCCGGAGGACCAAAATGGATGGTCACACGCGTGTAAGCGTGCGTGACAACTTTCCAGTAGCCTCCCACGCACGCTCACACGCGTGTGGATGGCGTGGAGACGGTGATGCGCGAATTTCAGCTAGGGTTGTCATTTCGGAGACTATTTAAACCCCTTTGATGAATTTTCAGAGAGGTTCCCATAAAATTAGTTTCCCTTTTCTTAGTTTTTCCTTTGGAGAACTTTCTCCATTTTTCTTAGTTTTTTAGATTAGATCAATCTCCATTGTAGCAAGACAACAAGCTTGGATTGAAGACCTTCTTCTTTCTAGGTGATTTATATTTCATTTGTATAATTTTAGCTATCTTGTTCTTGGATTAAATTAGCTTTTGCTTGAATTTCATATTATGAGTGGCTAGTTTAGTCTAGGGATTTGGATTGTGTGATTGAATATTGCTAGTGTGATGATCTTATTTCTATATCTTGGATCTATGAGTTTGTGTTGATGGATTATCTATTCTTGTCTATTGATTGTTGTTTTGATGAGATCTTGTTTGGATTTGGCCAATCTAGATGAGAGATTGAGCTCTTGACTCTTTCATGTCTTTGATTAGAGTTAGGATTTGAAGCTTGACACAATCATAGTTCCTATGGACTTCTTAAGAATAGTAGGATAGTGTGTAGTTTAAATGTTTGATAAAATTCCTCTTAGAACTTTGGATGCTTGAAGGCACTCCTAAGTCAAAGAAGCCTTTGTACACAAAGGTGGAAAAGGACTAAGACAACACACTCTTGAATAGACAATATCCTAGCAATCCTAATCGATGACCTTAGACACTCCACTATGCAATATCCATGAACACTATCCAATCCCTACCCCCTTTTACATATTTACAAAACCCCTTTTACTTTACTACTCTCTTGCACTCAAACCAACCAAACGAACTACTCTCACTCCCAAATCCACCCTTCACCACACTCGAATCCGATGCATGATCCAATCAAGTAAACTCCCGAACGCTTGACACACCTCTACGTCCCTCCTTCGAGACCGACACTCGGGGAGTCACAGACTTTCCGTTTTAACACAAATATCTTTTGACGAATCAACCCCTACGCAATACTGCTTCTTCAATACTCAAGCCTACAAGTGTTCTGACGTTGGTTACATGATGCTACAAGTATTCTCAATATTAAGTGCTAACTGAATTAACGTCATGATCTTAGAAGAAATACCAGACCCATATGCTGATGCTGAATACCGTGAAATTAAAGGTTGATGCATAAGTTCAAATCATGTGGTTGTGTTAGAGTGGTTATTAGGTGTTACTAGGAATTCATGCGGGCTTTGTTTGTGAAGGTTCAAACCATGGCGGGATATATTTATAGTATCACATATCAAACGTTATTATTTCTCATAATAATGGCTTTTGTTTTTTCTATAGAATGACATATCGAACTCGTTACTATTAGTATGGAAGTTTTACTTTTAATACTTCATAATACTCAAGCATATAAGTGTTCTGACGTTGGTTACACGCATGATGCTACAAGTATTACCAATATTAATTGCTAACTGAATTAACTTCTTGATCTTATATGAAATACCAGACCCATATGCTGATGCTGAATACCACGACATTAAAGATTGGTGCATATGTTCAAATCATGTGGTCGTGCCAGAGTGGTTATCGGGCATGACTTGAAATCATGTGGGCATTGCCCGCGTAGGTTTGAATTCTGCTGACCACGTTTATAAGTTTGAAGTCTAAAGCAAAACAATTGGATATATATGTTGCGAGGATAAATTCAATATATCACATATCAAACATTTATTTCTCATAATATAGAGACAAATTGTTTTAAACAATTATAAATATGTAAATATATGTTGCGATAATAAATTCAAAATATAACATATCAAACATTTATTCTCATAATAATACAATGACATTGTTTTGAAAAATTATAAATAAGTAAATATATGTTGCGATAATAAATTCAATATATCACATATCAAACATTTATTCTCATAATAAAGACTTTTGTTTTTTCAATACAATGACATTGTTTTAAACAACTAGTGTTTTACCCGTGCGGTGCACGGATAAAATTTTGTTATTATGAATTTAAATAAAAAAAGTTTAAAAATACAAATATATTAAAATGTACAATATAATAATATAATTGAATTTTCATATATTTAGTTAAGTATCTCTTTTTTTTTTAAAGGGGTAAAGTATCTATTATCATAGCATGCAAAATTAAAATTTTGTATAATTAATATAATCTCTAATCATGTACATATTTATATGAATTTATAGAGAAAAAAATGACATAATTAAATTGAATTATTCCTAATCGTATTTCATATATATTATTAATTCTAACAATATAAATAATAACTAAGAAAATTATACTTAGAAATTAAAAAATGTAAATTTTAAATTTTGTATATGTGATTTTAAACTCTAATCAGACACATTCTCTTATATGATTGTGTAATACAATGTATATACAAATAATATTTATTGATATGTATATATGTAAATTCTACAATATAATTTCTGTAATTATAATTTATATTGATATATTATAATTAAAATAATTAAATTTAGTAATTAAAAAATAGAATTTTAATTTTGTATGATTAATATAATGTATAAGTATATGTATGTATGCATTTTTTAAAATATAAATACTTATGAATACACATTTTGTTAATTTTATAATTTTATTCTTAATTATATTTTATATTTTATTAATATAATTAAGAATATTACATTTACAAATTAAAAGAATTTAATTTTTAAATTTATATGGATTAATGTAGTCCCTAACTATATTACATATTTAGACAAATTGTTAAATATTTTTGAATTTTTAATTAAGAGTATGAGTTCAGACATATTTTAAAATAATTTTTTAATAAGTAACCATTGTAGTAATTTATAATTAGCGTGTATAATTATGCCAGTAATCACAATTCTATTAAAAAAAAGTGTATATATTTTCATATTGTACAAAATACTGTAAATATAATATATGTCTACATAAGTGGATAAAAAGAGAAATTGATATTTTTTTATTATATAGATATTTATAAATATTATTTAATTTTTTTCTTTGCATGAAAAAACATTCTTATTTTAAAAATTTACATTGATATTTGAGTTTTATTTTGATATCTACTTTGGTGATATTTTAAAATTTGAGTAACACTTGTGTGAGACCGTCTTAGGGGTTTCAATCCGTAAGACGGGCCAGATCTTTGATTAATAGGTCGGATCTTTGACCTCGTTAATTAAAGATCCGACCCGTCTCACATATTGAGACCATGAGACGGTCACACACAAGTTTTTGTCTTAAACTTTTGTTTGTTATCATAAATAGTACTCTATCTGTCCCATTTTACCTATCTTATTTACTATTCATTGATCAAATTAACTCTTTCTTTATTGCTTATATTCTTTAATAATTTTTTATTATTTTTAAATTTATTTTTTTTTGTGTTTAATAGTACTTTTAATGTAGTTTCTAAATATATATAAGTTTTATATATTAATGCTAAACTTAATATTATGAAAAATTAGATTAAAAATAACTCCAACCAATCCTCATTAAACGAATCAGACAACCAAAATGGGACAGATGTAGTAATAGATATCTGGAAACCATTTAGTTCTGTTTCTAAATATTTTCCAACCCCCGTAAATGAAGCACAATCAAAACATCTCTAGATCATCATTTAAATAATAGGTCCACAATAGACTTTGTAGTTCAATATTTGTAGATCTATGATATGTTTTTAACTACTTTATTGAAAGTTAATTTCTTTTAGTTCTATTATCTCTTATTCTTCTTCATTTTAAATTGATAGATCTCGATATGATGCATCATTCTTAAATATGTAAATTTCAATTAATTTAATAACATTATATTTAAATGTGAGACATTTATCCAATAACATTATATTTTTTTCAAACTCTGCAAATTTAAATTAGTTTAATTAGTTCACTTTTATGTTAGTTTTTCTTCAGTTTTGTTATTAACGGAAATTTATTTGTTTTGGGATCATAATATTTAAATAATTCCTATTATTTTAGATTTTAAAATTTTTTTATAATTTATGGTATTTTATAAAATTTGTTTGCAACATTTGTACTAAAAAACTTTTAAATTAATGCAATAATATACTTATATTTGTTATTAGTTGAATGTTAAAATCATAATAATGATATATTTTACTTTTCACATTTTTAAACTTTGAAAACCAACATCATTTATGTAGGAACAAATTTATATATAGTAGTAATAATATTGTAGTTATTTTCAAAAGTTAGATAAAGTAAGCAAATTGATCGACATACAACAATTTTTTTTGGATGAACTTTTGACATGCAATAATGATTCAATATATGTATATATGTATCATAATTATTATTTTCTCTTTTTAGCAATATTGTGTGTGTGTGTGAAAAATGATACCAAATAGCAATGAGATTAAACTTGATATATTTTAATTTTTACTTTGTAACAAAGTTCTCAATATGTGCATGGAAAGATTAAAAAATTATTTCAGTTAAATTATATATATATATATATATATATAATATAATTATTATTTAATTTAATTAAACTTCAAAAATAAAACAAATGAAATTTAAAATATCTATAATACAAAATTACTAATTGAATAGAAGATTTCAATTTTATCTTATTATAATAAATTAAATTTGACATATCTATTTTGATTTATAGTTTTTTTTAATAGAATATATATATATTTTTCTTTTTTATAAATTCTATTACCATTAAATTATCATATTATTATTAAATGACTTTAAAAAGATAGAGATCTATATATATAGCAATATAATGATCGAAAATATAATTACAAATAACAATTAGATTTATTTTTGTTTTATTTTGTACCAAAGTTTACTTTTATGCGTAGGAAACGTTTGAAAAAGAATTATTTCAATTGTCGTATGTAATTAGATTGAGTTAATATAATTGTATGTTAATTTAATACATTAAAATAAAAATATCAATATAAGTGTTATTTAAAATTTTTAATTAGAACTTTTTATTAATGATATATTTTTATATATTAATTTTATTTGTATATAAAAATAATTGAAATTAAGTTGAAAAAGAATATACTGAGTATTAATTTAGTGTACCTTAAAAGTAGACCATGATTCATGGTATAAAAAATATTTAGGCAATCATTAATTACTATAAATTAAATTAACATATATAGCATTTTTTATTATTTAATTAGGTAAAAAAATAATTGTAATTTCATATTTTAAAACAAAAGTATTTTCTTCGGATGGAGGGGAAAACAACACTTTTGTTTTAATATATATTATTATGTAAGTCTATGTTAATTTTAATTATATATTGCAATTGTATTGTAAAAATCAATCTACAACATTTTAAAAATGAACCAATATTATATTGAAAATGAATATAATATAGTGATTCAATATAATTATATGTTAATTTTATACATTAAAATAAAACTATCAATATAGGTGTTAATTTTATATATTAATTTTATTTGTATATAAAAAAATATTGAACTTAAGTTAAAAAAGAATATACGAAGTATTAATTTAGTGTACCTTAAAAGTAGACCATGATTCATGGTATGATAAATATTTTAGATAATTATTACTATAAATTAAATTAACATATATAAAATTTTTGTATTTATTTGATTGTTGGAATTTTTAAATACTATAATATACATCATATAGTAAAAAAGAATATACGAAGTATTAATTTAGTGTACCTTAAAAGTAGACCATGATTCATATGGTATGATAAATATTTTAGATAATTATTACAATAAATTAAATTAACATATATAAAATTTTTGTATTTATTTGATTGATGGAATTTTTAAATACTATAATATACATCATATAGTAATTTGATTGTTGAGATTTTGTTTTTGAATATTATCATGAGAGAAATTTAATTACGTACATTAACATAATATAGTAATATTTTTAATACAATAATATACATCATATAGTAATTTTTTTTGAATATTATCATGAGAGAAATTTAATTACGTACATTAACATAATATAGTAATATTTTTTTTGAATACTATAATATACATCATATAGTACGTAATTTGATTGTTGGAATTTTTTTTTGAATATTATCATGAAAGAAATTTAATTAATTACATTAACATAATATAGTAATATTTTTTTGAATACTAAAGTATACATCATAGTATAAGGAATACTATAATATATAGATGTCTGAAATATAATTAAAATAAAAGTAATTTGAATGCTAAATATTTCATTAATAAGTAAGGAATCCAGGAATGGAATCATAATTTAAATATTTTGTCAATTTTAGCCATAAATAAGTAATGATATGGAAGACTATAATTTCTGATAAGAAATTATTATATATTATTATGTTGACCGATTTCAAAATTTTTGGACTAAAATGAGCGGGAAAGCTAGCACTTCTGTTTTAATATATATATATATACAATAATATACATCATATAGTAATTTTTTTTGAATATTATAATGAGAGGAATTTAATTACGTACATTAACATAATATAGTAATATTTTTATTGAATACTATAATATACATCATATAGTAATTTGATTGTTGGAATTTTTTTTTTGAATATTATCGTGAAAGGAATTTAATTAGTTACATTAACATAATATAGTAATATTTTTTTTTGAATACTAAAGTATACATCATAGTATAAGGGATACTATAATAGATGTCTGAAATATAATTAAAATAAAAGTAATTTGAATGCTATATATTTCATTAATAAGTAAGGAATCCAGGAATGGAATCATAATTTAAATATTTTGTCAATTTTAGCCATAAATAAGGAATGATATGGAAGGCTATAATTTCTGATAAGGAATTATTATATATTATTATGTTGACCGATTTCAAAATTTTTGGACTAAAATGAGGCCAGAAGTCAAGCACGCTTAACCACAGAGTTCTTTGGCTAACTGGTTGCCATATCCTTCCTAAAACCAATTGGTGATAGGTAGGTGGACTAATACCATTTAACCACATCCCTCCATGGTAAGCCACAGCGCCACGTCTCGAATCGAGCAGGGGCTGAACTCGGCCAACCTTGCCGACGCCCAACAATCCCCCTCCCAGCACCTGCATCAACCTTTGATCACCAAGCCCAGCTATGCAGCATGTCAGACTCGGTCCTTAGCCTACGCGCCCAACACAAACTACACATGAAATGTAAATTGATTTGACTGAGAAAACAATGTTAACAAGAGAATCGAACTCGTTACTATTGATTTTCATTTGGTGACCCAGGGCAACGCACAGTCTTGTCACTAGTGGTCCTATGAAAATAGACCTTGCCGATTCCTGCTGCTGAGCGAGAAGCCAATTCCTGCAAATCATGCTCATGTTTACTGAGCTCCACAGCATAAACAAGTCTGCTTTGGAGACACGATCATATGTCGCTGGTCTTCCTCCCTAGAAGTGTGCCATAATCTTCCACAATACTTTCAAATCTTCCCTTAGGATCTGAGATACTCTAACTCTTGACCCTACCTAATCGATTCCTGGCCTGGCAATCATCGCCCAGTACTTTCTAGGGATGTCCGTGTCACCAAAGTCGTTTTTGAGCCTTCGGTACCAATGTTTTGCTTGATCTTTTTCTTCATAAAATCCTAGTAGGACTCCCAATTTGTTAGCCGACATGTTGTGATCTTCGTTAAAGAGCCGGAATCTGATGGTTGGGCTGTATAGATCTCCCGTCACTCCTGTGACCTGTAGGCTTGCAATGAATTCGTGGACTAATGGAGTGAACGTGTCTTGCCTCCAACTGTAACCCCTCGTCTATTCCGATAAGTTTAGGGTTCGAAAAATATTTTTTAGGCTATGACATTTATGAGATGATCTCTCGGTACTTTAGAAGGATATTTTATTTTGAGACTAGTTATTAATAAGCTGCGATCTACGTACCGGTCACGAACCGTAAAATTTTTAAGGATGTATATACTGTTCGAATTTCCCTAGGAAATGGATTATTAAGCATGATACGATTAAGCGTGAACTTTCCTACTTAGTTCAAGTGAGAATTAAACGGACTGTAAGAGTGAATTTGTTACGGACCTCCGTACCACTGTATTTCGCGAGATGCCGGAAAATTGTCCGATTTTAGTGGTTAATGACGGGATTATTTTTAGAATAATTTTGGTATTAAAATTTTTCCGAATTAAATTATATTGCTCCGAACTTTTATCTGATTTAATCCCTAACTGGCAAAGCAAGCTTACTCTACAAGGCACACCATGGGGTTATGACAAGTGTCACAATTATTTACCACATGGTAAATAATTAACTAAAATATCAAGGATGAGTATGGGATAAGCCATGCTAGTTAGCTTAAGCTCCAAGTCTTCCCCATCCCTCCCCATTTTCGAAATTAAGAGAAGGAAAAAGAGAGAAGGAAAACATCATCTTCCACCTTGTGATCCAAGAACTCCATAGCCATTTTCCTACACAAGTGCTTCCATAATAGGTAAAACTTTGGTTTTATTCGGTTAATATGGCTAGAATCATTCCTAAAACTTAAGTTTAAGCTAAGGATTCATGAAAATGTTGTTATTATGGTGATTATTATTTAGGATCTTCGGTGAAAGTTTGGAGGAGAAGATCACAACTTTGTCTACGGTAGTAAAAACTACTTGGGAGGTAAGGAATCCCTTAAGTTGGTTTAGTCACTTGAAAATGGACAAATGCTAGTGAAATATGAGACTAGGAATTTTATGTGAAAACTATGTGCTAAACTTGAGGATCTACTAGTTAGCTCAAGAAACTACGCTTTAAATATTTGGTAATTTTTGTATACATGTTCATAGCTAATTTATGCATGTATATGTTGTATTTATGCCCATATAAGCTTATACTTGTGAAAATAGTGGAAAATTGAGGCGTTACAACGCGGTTTTTGCTGCCCGAAGTTGGCAGATTTGGAAGGACGCGGCCTTGGACGCGCGTCCACCGCGCGTCCACCGCGCGTCCATCGGCGTCCAGTTTTTTGGGATCACGGCCGAAAGGCCGGACGCGCGTCCGTTGGCGTCCAGTGAGCGAGCTCACGGTCGAACGGCCGGACGCGCGCGTCCGTCGTGCGTCCGGCGGTGCGGGAATTCGCGCGGCTGCGGTGCGCGGTTCTGTTTTCGACCAAACTTTCTTCTGTAATTTTTGCTCTTGTGTGATATGATGTTTGAAAGGCCTACGGGCAACCGGGTTCAATTTTTGAAAGCTCAAATATTATTTTGTAAATTATGTAAATCAATTTGGAAGAAAAATCGTGTTTTTAAGAAACAAGTGTGACCCTTGTCACTCGGAAAATTTATGGTGAAAAATCAATGACAAATATGAATATTTAAGAAACATATTTCGATAGAAATATTCGTTTTGGAAATGCGAAAATACTAATCCAAGAAAGAAAGAATGTTTTGAAAACCTTAGTTTCTGGATAAAGTTGTGAAGGACTTGATTAACCCAGGGGATAGGAGGGCTTAATTGCCATAGCCCAGCGGTTGTTTACGAGATTGACCCGCGGGAGGCTTGTGAGCCGTGGCCCGAGGTTGTTGAGAATACCACAAAAAGGCCTCATACTTATCCAGGGGGAAACTAAGTGAATTCTAACTATGAAAATTTAGTTACTCCGTAACTATGCTGAAGAATAAAATGTCACGAATTTTGAACACTGAAGTGTGTTGTTGAACTCTCTATTCTGAGTTAAAAATGATGAAAATACCCGGAAATGAAAAGTATTATATGCTGATGCAACTCATATACTCTACTATACTTTCTTTTGTTGATAATCTGGTTGCAGGTAGATTTTCAACTTATGGGTAAAGCTTACAGCTTTCTAAATACTACTTTTTCGAAACCTTTGTTTACTTTTGAGTGACAATGGATTTCCTTACTTAGCCGTCGTGCTAACTACACTTCGATGTGTTTACAGATGTTGTCTAGTGTGGGCTCCTGAAGCCCGATGAGCTCTGAATAGGATGGAAGTCGAGGTTGAGGACTACTCTAGCCTAGAATAGACACCTTGGAAGAATTATTTCCATATGTATTAAGTTGGGATGTTGATATGGTTATTTGAGGTTGTAAGTTTAGCCTGTGCACTTAGAGTAGAGTTTGTCAAAGAGGTGATAGAATTCACTATAGGTGTGGCGGTAACACCCAGTTTTCTGTCGGTTAGATGTACAAGCTTCCGCAATGTATTATTGGGATTTTGTAATAAATCCAAGATGTGAAAATTGGGATGTTACACCAACTTAATAGGTTGTTCCAATAAGGTTCGTGGATTAGCCTCTCAAACCCATATTTGCATTCGTATGCTTCCAGAATAGTTAGATCGACATACTTCCATTGTGTAATTGGCAGTTGAAGGTGTTGCCTATACCGGTCTCGCATCGAAGGTGTCATCAATAGTATTTGGTTTCCGGTGGGTACTTCTACATATCGAATTCCTTCATTTACTCTACAGCTTTCCCCCATTGGGGCTTTTCCTTTGTGAATTCTTTGAGCTTCTCTTTGTGCAAAAGAGTTTTGGGATAACATTTTCCTATAAGATAAACAAACAAAATACCACATGAGGAAAACATTTCCCAAGCTTAATACAAACTTCATAAATATGGCACACATTATAATATGACATATTGTTTTAAACAATTTCAAATATGTAAATATAATTATGCAGAACGTAATTTTTTTTTTGTGTGTGCAGTGATAGCTTACAAACTACGCATGAAATTTAAATTGATTTGACTGAAAGAATAATGTTATGAAAAGAATCGAACTCGTTACTATTGGTATGAAAGTTTTACTATTAATACTCCACAATACTCAAGCCCATAATCGTTCTAACGTTGGTTACATGATGCTACAAGTATTCTCAATATTAAGCGCTAACCGAATGAACATCATGATCTTAGAAGAAATACCAAACCCATATGCTGATGCTGAATACCACGAAATTGAAGGTTGGTGCACAAGTTCAAATCATCATGTGGTTGTGTTAGAGTGGTTGTTAGGTCTTACTGGAAAATCATGCGGGCTTTGCATGTGAAGTTTCAAACCCTGGCGGGATAAATTTAAAATATCACATATCAAACGTTTATTTCTCATAATAATGGATTTTTTTTCTATAGAATGACATATCGAACTCGTTACTATTAGTATCAAAGTTTTACATTTAATACTTCATAATACTTAAGCCGATAAGTGTTCTAACGTTCGTTACACGCATGATGCTACAAGTATTCCCAATATTAATTGCTAACTGAATTAAAGTCATGATCTTAGATGAAATACCAGACCCATATGCTGATACTGAATGCCACGACATTAAAGGTTGGTGCATATGTTCAAGTCATGTGGTCATGCCAGAGTGGTTATCGGGCATGACTAGAAATCATGTGGGCTTTGCTCGCGCAAGTTCGAATCCTGCCGACCATGCTTTATGAGTTTGGAGTCTAAAGCAAAACAATTGGATATATATGTTGCGAGGATAAATTTAAAATATCATGTATCACACATTTATTTTTCATAATAAAAACTTTTGATTTTTTAATACAATGAAATATTGTTATAAACAATTATAAATATGTAAATATAATTATGCAGTACATACCTTTTTCTTTGTGTGTGCAGTGATAGCTTACAAACTACACATGAAATGTAAATTGATTTGACTGAAAGAATAATGTTATGAAGAGAATCGAACTCGTTACTATTGGTATGAAAGTTTTACTATTAATACTCCACAATACTCAAGCGCATAATCGTTCTGACGTTGGTTACATGATGCTACAAGTATTCTCAATATTAAGTGCTAACTGAATGAACGTCGTGATCTTAGAAGAAATACCAGACCCATATGCTGATGCTGCTGAATACCACGAAATTAAAGGTTGGTGCTCAAGTTCAAATCATGTGGTTGTGTTAGAGTGGTTGTTAGGGCTTACTAGAACATCATGCGCGCTTTGCCTGCAAAGGTACAAACCCTGGAGGGATAAATTTAAAATATCACATATGAAACGTTTATTTCTCATAATAATGGATTCTTTTTTCAATAGAATGACATATCGAACTCGTTATTATTAGTATCAACGTCTTACTTTTAATACTTCATAATACTCAAGCCCATAAGTGTTCTGACGTTCGTTACACGCATGATGCTACAAGTATTCCTAATATTAATTGCTAACTGAATTAACGTCATGATCTTAAATGAAATACCAGACCCATATGCTGATACTGAATGCCACGACATTAAAGGTTGGTGCATATGTTCAAGTCATGTGGTCGTGCCAGAGTGGTTATTGGGCATGACTAGAAATCATGTGGGCTTTGCTCGTGCAGGTTCGAATCCTGTTGACCACGTTTATGAGTTTAGAGTTTAAAGCAAAAAAACAATTGGATATATATGTTGCGAGGATAAATTTAAAATATCACGTATCACACATTTATTTCTCATAATAAAGACTTTTGGTTTTTTAATACAATGAAATATTGTTTTAAATAATTATAAATATGTAAATATAATTGTGCAGTACATACCTTTTTTTTGTGTGTGCAGTGATAGCTTTCAAACTACACATGAAATGTAAATTGATTTCTCTGAAAGAATAATGTTATGAAGAGAATCGAACTCGTTACTATTGGTATGAAAGTTTTACTATTAATACTCCACAATACTCAAGCCCATATGTGTTCTGACGTTGGTTACACGCATGATGCTACAAGTATTCTCAATATAAAGTGCTAACTGAATAGACGCCATGATCTTAGATGAAATACCAGACCCATATGCTGATGCTGAAGACCACGAAATTAAAGGTTGGTGCACAAGTTTAAATCATCATGTGGTTGTGTTAGAGTGGTTGTTAGGTCTTACTAGAAAATCATGTGGGCTTTGCTTGTGAAGGTTCAAACCCATGCGAACGTTTATTTCTCATAATAATGGATTTTTTTTCAATAGAATGACATATCGAACTCGTTACTATTAGTATCAAAGTTTTACTTTTAATACTTCATAATACTCAAGCCCATAAGTGTTCTGATGTTGGTTACACGCATGATGCTACAAGTATTCCTAATATTAATTGCTAACTGAATTAACGTCATGATCTTAGATGAAATACCAGACCCATATGCTGATGCAAAATGCCACAACATTAAAGGTTGGTGCATATGTTCAAACCATGTGGTCGTGCCAGAGTGGTTATCGGGCATGACTAGAAATCATGTGGGCTTTGCCCGCACAGGTTCGAATCCTGCCGACCACGTTTATAAGTTTGGAGTCTAAAGCAAAATAATTGGAAATATATGTTGCGAGAATAAATTTAAAATATCACGTATCACGTCACATTTATTTCGCATAGTAAAGACTTTTGGTTTTTCATTACAAAAAATTATTGTTTTAAACAATTATAAATATGTAAATATAATTGTGCAGTACATATCTTTTTTTTTGTGTGTGCAGTGATAGATTACAAACTACATATGAAATGTAAATTGATTTGATTGAAAGAATAATGTTACGAAGAGAATCGAACTTGTTACTATTGGTATGAAAGTTTTACTATTAATACTCCACAATATTCAAGCACATAAGTGTTCTGACGTTGGTTACAAGTATGATGCTACACGTATTCCTAATACTAATTGCTAACTACATTAACATCATTATCTTAGATGAAATACCAGACCCATATGCTGATGCTGAAGACCACGAAATTAAAGGTTGGTGCACAAGTTTAAATCATCATGTGGTTGTGTTAGAGTGGTTGTTAGGTCTTACTAGAAAATCATGACCTTGTGAAGGTTCAAACCCATGCGGGATAAATTTAAAATATCACATATCAAACGTTTATTTCTCATAATAATGGATTTTTTTCTATAGAATGACATATCGAACTCGTTACTATTAGTATCAAAGTTTTACTTTTAATACTTCATAATACTCAAGCCCATAAGTGTTCTGATGTTGGTTACACGCATCTTTTGGTTTTTCATTACAAAAAATTATTGTTTTAAACAATTATAAATATGTAAATATAATTGTGCAGTACATATCTTTTTTTTTTTGTGTGTGCAGTGATAGCTTACAAACTACATATGAAATGTAAATTGATTTGATTGAAAGAATAATGTTACGAAGAGAATCGAACTTGTTACTATTGGTATGAAAGTTTTACTATTAATACTCCACAATATTCAAGCACATAAGTGTTCTGACGTTGGTTACAAGCATGATGCTACACGTATTCCTAATACTAATTGCTAACTACATTAACATCATTATCTTAGATGAAATACCATACCCATATGCTGATGCTGAAGACCACGAAATTAAAGGTTGGTGCACAAGTTTAAATCATCATGTGGTTGTGTTAGAGTGGTTGTTAGGTCTTACTAGAAAATCATGCGGGCTTTGCTTGTGAAGGTTCAAACCCATGCGGGATAAATTTAAAATATCACATATCAAACTTTATTTCTCATAATAATGGATTTTTTTCTATAGAATGACATATCGAACTCGTTACTATTAGTATCAAAGTTTTACTTTTAATACTTCATAATACTCAAGCCCATAAGTGTTCTGATGTTGGTTACACGCATGATGCTACAAGTATTCCTAATATTAATTGCTAACTGAATTAACGTCATGATCTTAGATGAAATACCAGACCCATATGCTGATGCAAAATGCCACGACATTAAAGGTTGGTGCATATGTTCAAACCATGTGGTCGTGCCAGAGTGGTTATCGGGCATGACTAGAAATCATGTGGGCTTTGCCCGCGCAGGTTCGAATCCTGCCGACCACGTTTATAAGTTTAGAGTCTAAAGCAAAACAATTGGATATATATGTTGCGAGAATAAATTTAAAATATCACGTATCACACATTTATTTCTCATAGTAAAGACTTTTGGTTTTTCATTACAAAAAAATATTGTTTATTTAGACATACATTATTTTGTGTGTGCATGATATTAGAAGTAACTGTACGAACTACATATGAAATTTTACTATTAATACTCCACAATATTCAAGCACATAAGTGTTCTGACGTTGTTACAAGCATGATGCTACACGTATTCGCTAACTACATTAACATCATTCTAGATGAAATACCATACCCATATGCTGATGCTGAAGACCACGAAATTAAAGGTTGGTGCACAAGTTTAAATCATCATGTGGTTGTGTTAGAGTGGTTGTTAGGTCTTACTAGAAAATCATGCGGGCTTTGCTTGTGAAGGTTCAAACCCATGCGGGATAAATTTAAAATATCACATATCAAACATTTATTTCTCATAATAATGGATTTTTTTCTATAGAATGACATATCGAACTCGTTACTATTAGTATCAAAGTTTTACTTTTAATACTTCATAATACTCAAGCCCATAAGTGTTCTGATGTTGGTTACACGCATGATGCTACAAGTATTCCTAATATTAATTGCTAACTGAATTAACGTCATGATCTTAGATGAAATACCAGACCCATATGCTGATGCAAAATGCCACGACATTAAAGGTTGGTGCATATGTTCAAACCATGTGGTCGTGCCAGAGTGGTTATCGGGCATGACTAGAAATCATGTGGGCTTTGCCCGCGCAGGTTCGAATCCTGCCGACCACGTTTATAAGTTTAGAGTCTAAAGCAAAACAATTGGATATATATGTTGCGAGAATAAATTTAAAATATCACGTATCACACATTTATTTCTCATAGTAAAGACTTTTGGTTTTTCATTACAAAAAAATATTGTTTTAAACAATTATAAATATGTAAATATAATTGTGCAGTACATTTTTTTTGTGTGTGCAGTGATAGCTTACAAACTACACATGAAATGTAAATTGATTTGACTGAAAGAATAATGTTATGAAGAGAATCGAACTCGTTACTATTTGTATGAAAGTTTTACTATTAATACTCCACAATATTCAAGCACATAAGTGTTCTGACGTTGGTTACAAGCATGATGCTACACGTATTCCTAATACTAATTGCTAACTACATTAACATCATTATCTTAGATGAAATACCAGACCCATATGCTGATGCTGAAGACCACGAAATTAAAGGTTGGTGCACAAGTTTAAATCATCATGTGGTTGTGTTAGAGTGGTTGTTAGGTCTTACTAGAAAATCATGCGGGCTTTGCTTGTGAAGGTTCAAACCCATGCGGGATAAATTTAAAATATCACATATCAAACGTTTATTTCTCATAATAATGGATTTTTTTCTATAGAATGACATATCGAACTCGTTACTATTAGTATCAAAGTTTTACTTTTAATACTTCATAATACTCAAGCCCATAAGTGTTCTGATGTTGGTTACACGCATGATGCTACAAGTATTCCTAATATTAATTGCTAACTGAATTAACGTCATGATCTTAGATGAAATACCAGACCCATATGCTGATGCAAAATGCCACGACATTAAAGGTTGGTGCATATGTTCAAACCATGTGGTCGTGCCAGAGTGGTTATCGGGCATGACTAGAAATCATGTGGGCTTTGCCCGCGCAGGTTCGAATCCTGCCGACCACGTTTATAAGTTTAGAGTCTAAAGCAAATATCACGTATCACACATTTATTTCTCATAGTAAAGACTTTTGGTTTTTCATTACAAAAAAATATTGTTTTAAACAATTATAAATATGTAAATATAATTGTGCAGTACATACCTTTTTTTTGTGTGTGCAGTGATAGCTTACAAACTACACATGAAATGTAAATTGATTTGACTGAAAGAATAATGTTATGAAGAGAATCGAACTCGTTACTATTTGTATGAAAGTTTTACTATTAATACTCCACAATATTCAAGCACATAAGTGTTCTGACGTTGGTTACAAGCATGATGCTACACGTATTCCTAATACTAATTGCTAACTACATTAACATCATTATCTTAGATGAAATACCATACCCATATGCTGATGCTGAAGACCACGAAATTAAAGGTTGGTGCACAAGTTTAAATCATCATGTGGTTGTGTTAGAGTGGTTGTTAGGTCTTACTAGAAAATCATGCGGGCTTTGCTTGTGAAGGTTCAAACCCATGCGGGATAAATTTAAAATATCACATATCAAACGTTTATTTCTCATAATAATGGATTTTTTTCTAAAGAATGACATATCGAACTCGTTACTATTAGTATCAAAGTTTTACTTTTAATACTTCATAATACTCAAGCCCATAAGTGTTCTGATGTTGGTTACACGCATGATGCTACAAGTATTCCTAATATTAATTGCTAACTGAATTAACGTCATGATCTTAGATGAAATACCAGACCCATATGCTGATGCAAAATGCCACGACATTAAAGGTTGGTGCATATGTTCAAACCATGTGGTCGTGCCAGAGTGGTTATCGGGCATGACTAGAAATCATGTGGGCTTTGCCCGCGCAGGTTCGAATCCTGCGACCACGTTTATAAGTTTAGAGTCTAAAGCAAAACAATTGGATATATATGTTGCGAGAATAAATTTAAAATATCACGTATCCACATTTATTTCTCATAGTAAAGACTTTTGGTTTTTCATTAAAAAAAATATTGTTTTAAACAATTATAAATATGTAAATATAATTGTGCAGTACATACCTTTTTTTGTGTGTGCAGTGATAGCTTACAAACTACACATGAAATGTAAATTGATTTGACTGAAAGAATAATGTTATGAAGAGAATCGAACTCGTTACTATTTGTATGAAAGTTTTACTATTAATACTCCACAATATTCAAGCACATAAGTGTTCTGACGTTGGTTACAAGCATGATGCTACACGTATTCCTAATACTAATTGCTAACTACATTAACATCATTATCTTAGATGAAATACCATACCCATATGCTGATGCTGAAGACCACGAAATTAAAGGTTGGTGCACAAGTTTAAATCATCATGTGGTTGTGTTAGAGTGGTTGTTAGGTCTTACTAGAAAATCATGCGGGCTTTGCTTGTGAAGGTTCAAACCCATGCGGGATAAATTTAAAATATCACATATCAAACGTTTATTTCTCATAATAATGGATTTTTTTTTTAGAATGACATATCGAACTCGTTACTATTAGTATCAAAGTTTTACTTTTAATCTTCATAATACTCAAGCCCATAAGTTTCTGATGTTGGTTACACGCATGATGCTACAAGTATTCCTAATATTAATTGCTAACTGAATTAACGTCATGATCTAGATGAACCAGACCATATGCGATCATGCACGACATTAAAGTGGTGTATGTTCAACCATGTAGAGTGATCGATGACTAGAATCATGTGGCTTGCCAGAAATTATGTTAAGTCTAAAGCAAAGTATTCGAGAATTTTAAATCATTCACATTATCAAGTAAAGACTTTTGGTTTTTCATTACAAAAAATATTGTTTTAAACAATTATAAATATGTAAATATAATTGTGCAGTACATACCTTTTTTTGTGTGTGCAGTGATAGCTTACAAACTACACATGAAATGTAAATTGATTTGACTGAAAGAATAATGTTATGAAGAGAATCGAACTCGTTACTATTTGTATGAAAGTTTTACTATTAATACTCCACAATATTCAAGCACATAAGTGTTCTGACGTTGGTTACAAGCATGATGCTACACGTATTCCTAATACTAATTGCTAACTACATTAACATCATTATCTTAGATGAAATACCAGACCCATATGCTGATGCTGAAGACCACGAAATTAAAGGTTGGTGCACAAAGTTTAAATCATCATGTGGTTGTGTTAGAGTGGTTGTTAGGTCTTACTAGAAAATCATGCGGGCTTTGCTTGTGAAGGTTCAAACCCATGCGGGATAAATTTAAAATATCACATATCAAACGTTTATTTCTCATAATAATGATTTTTTTCTAAAGAATGACATATCGAACTCGTTACTATTAGTATCAAAGTTTTACTTTTAATACTTCATAATACTCAAGCCCATAAGTGTTCTGATGTTGGTTACACGCATGATGCTACAAGTATTCCTAATATTAATTGCTAACTGAATTAACGTCATGATCTTAGATGAAATACCAGACCCATATGCTGATGCAAAATGCCACGACATTAAAGGTTGGTGCATATGTTCAAACCATGTGGTCGTGCCAGAGTGGTTATCGGCATGACTAGAAATCATGTGGGCTTTGCCCGCCAGGTTCGAATCCTGCCGACCACGTTTATAAGTTTAGAGTCTAAAGCAAAACAATTGGATATATATGTTGCGAGAATAAATTTAAAATATCACGTATCACACATTTATTTCTCATAGTAAAGACTTTTGGTTTTTCATTACAAAAAAATATTAATTGCTAACTGAATTAACGTCATGATCTTAGATGAAATACCAGACCCATATGCTGATGCAAAATGCCACGACATTAAAGGTTGGTGCATATGTTCAAACCATGTGGTCGTGCCAGAGTGGTTCTCGGGCATGACTATAAATCATGTGGGCTTTGCCCGCGCAGGTTCGAATCCTGCTGACCATGTTTATAAGTTTAGAGTTTAAAGCAAAATAATTGGATATATATGTTGCGAGAATAAATTTAAAATATCACGTATCACACATTTATTTCTCATAGTAAAGACTTTTGGTTTTTCATTACAAAAAAATATTGTTTTAACAGTGGTTGTTAGGTCTTACTACAAAATCATGCGGGCTTTGCTGTGAAGGTTCAAACCCATGCGGGATAAATTTAAAATATCACATATCAAACGTTTATTTCTCATAATAACGGATTTTTTTCTATAGAATGACATATCGAACTCGTTACTATTAGTATCAAAGTTTTACTTTTAATACTTCAGAATACTCAAGCCCATAAGTGTTCTGATGTTGGTTACACGCATGATGCTACAAGTATTCCTAATATTAATTGCTAACTTAATTAACGTCATGATCTTAGATGAAATACCAGACCCATATGCTGATGCAAAATTCCATGACATTAAAGGTTGGTGCATATGTTAAAACCATGTGGTCGTGCTAGAGTGGTTATCGGGCATGACTAGAAATTGTGTGGGCGTTGCCCGCGCAAGTTTGAATCCTGCCGACCACGTTTATAAGTTTAGAGTCTAAAGCAAAACAATTGGATATATATGTTGCGAGAATAAATTTAAAATATCACGTATCACAAATTTATTTCTCATAGTAAAGATGAGACTTTTGGTTTTTCATTACAAAAAATTATTGTTTTAAACAATTATAAATATGTAAATATAATTGTGCAGTACATACGTTTTTTTTTGTGTGTGCAGTGATAGCTTACAAACTACACAAGAAATGTAAATTGATTTGACTGAAAGAATAATGTTATGAAGAGAATCGAACTCGTTAATATTGGTATGAAAGTTTTACTATTAATACTCCACAATATTCAAGCACATAAGTGTTCTGATGTTGGTTACAAGCATGATGCTACACGTATTCCTAATACTAATTGCTAACTACATTAACATCATTATCTTAGACGAAATACCAGACCCATATGCTGATGCTGAAGACCACGAAATTAAAGGTTGGTGCACAAGTTTAAATCATCATGTGGTTGTGTTAGAGTGGTTGTTAGGTCTTACTAGAAAATCATGCGGGCTTTGCTTGTGAAGGTTCAAACCCATGCGGGATAAATTTAAAATATCACATATCAAACGTTTATTTCTCATAATAATGGATTTTTTTTCTATAGAATGACATATCGAACTCGTTACTATTAGTATCAAAGTTTTACTTTTAATACTTCATAATACTCAAGCCCATAAGTGTTCTGATGTTGGTTACACGCATGATGCTACAAGTATTCCTAATATTAATTGGTAACTTAATTAACGTCATGATCTTAGATGAAATACCAGACCCATATGCTGATACTGAATGCCACGACATTAAAGGTTGGTGCATATGTTCAAGTTATGTGGTCGTGCCAGAGTGGTTATCGGGCATGACTAGAAATCATGTGGGCTTTGCTCGCGCAGGTTCGAATCCTGCCGACCACGTTTATGAGTTTGGAGTCTAAAGCAAAACAATTGGATATATATGTTGCGAGGATAAATTTAAAATATCATGTATCACACATTTATTTTTCATAATAAAGACTTTTGATTTTTTAATACAATGAAATATTGTTATAAACAATTATAAATATGTAAATATAATTATGCAGTACATACCTTTTTCTTTGTGTGTGCAGTGATAGCTTACAAACTACACATGAAATGTAAATTGATTTGACTGAAAGAATAATGTTATGAAGAGAATCGAACTCGTTACTATTGGTATGAAAGTTTTACTATTAATACTTCACAATACTCAAGCGCATAATCGTTCTGACGTTGGTTACATGATGCTACAAGTATTCTCAATATTAAGTGTGCAGTACATACGTTTTTTTTTTGTGTGTGCAGTGATAGCTTACAAACTACATATGAAATGTAAATTGATTTGACTTAAAGAAAAATGTTATGAAGAGAATTGAACTCGTTACTATTGGTATGAAAGTTTTACTATTAATACTCCACAATATTTAAGCACATAAGTGTTCTGACGTTGGTTACAAGCATGATGCTACACGTATTCCTAATACTAATTGCTAACTACATTAACATCATTATCTTAGATGAAATACCAGATCCATATGCTGATGCTGAAGACCATGAAATTAAAGGTTGGTGCACAAGTTTAAATCATCATGTGGTTGTGTTAGAGTGGTTGTTAGGTCTTACTAGAAAATCATGCGGGCTTTGCTTGTGAAGGTTCAAACCCATGCGGGATAAATTTAAAATATCACATATCAAATGTTTATTTCTCATAATAATGGATTTGAATTAATTGCACTTTTGGTCCTGTGACTATTGGGGTTGTGTTAATTTCAATACACGACTTTAAAAACTAATAATTTAGTCCTGTAACTATGCAATTTTTAACACATTTGGTCCACCCGGCCAAATCACCGACCAAATGTCGCCGGAAAAACATAAACCTTTTTAAATTATTTATTTATGAGGGCAAAACGGTCATTTTATTCCTGGTCAACAACGATAACCATGAAATGCTCCCCGTCTCCCCGGTCAACGACGATAAGCTTGAAAGGCGCAACGGGTATCGGCGGCGGCGGAGGTGGAGAACTCATTGTCGTTGTAAAAATCACGGTGATTATCGGCGTCGCGTGAGTGGTGAACTCCTTGTCGTCCATGAATCTGGTTATTACCACCGGCGGCGGCAGCGAACTCATTATCGCATTGGCGACGGCGGCGACCATGAACTTAGAGCTGGATTATTTGGTTAGCCATCTGTGAGCATTAATAGGAGAATGAATAGTTTTCAAAATGAACTATAGATGTATACTGCCTTCATCATTAATTCCATAAATTATTTAGAAACTTTTGGTCCGGCCATCGCTGCAAGAAAGGAGAAGAACGAAGAAGAAGGAGAGCCTGAAATGACCGTTTTGCCCTCATAAATAAATAATTTAAAAAGGTTTATGTTTTTCCGGCGACATTTGGCCGGTGATTTGGCCGGGTGGACCAAATGTGTTAAAAATTGCATAGTTACAGGACTAAATTATTAGTTTTTAAAGTCGTGTATTGAAATTAACACAACCCCAATAGTCACAGGACCAAAAGTGTAATTAATTCTAATGGATTTTTTTCTATAGAATGACATATCGAACTCGTTACTATTAGTATCAAAGTTTTACTTTTAATACTTCATAATACTCAAGCCCATAAGTGTTCTGATGTTGGTTACACGCATGATGCTACAAGTATTCCTAATATTAATTGCTAACTGAATTAACGTCATGATCTTAGATGAAATACCTGTAACCCCTCGTATTTTCCGATAAGTTTGAGGTTCGGAAAATAGGTCTTTAAGTTATGACATTCATGAAATGATCTTCAGATATTTCAAAGGAATTTTTAAAAGTGAGTATAGTTGTTATTAAGCTGCGATCGTACGTACCGGTCACGAACCGTAAAATTATAAGGATATAGATTAGGTTCGAATTTTCCTAAGAATCGGATTATTAAGTATCATACGATTAAGCCTGAATTTCTAGTTAGTTCGAAAGGAATTTCTAAATGGACTGTAAGGGATAAATTGTTACGGACTCTGTATCTAAATTTAGCGGATTACCGGAAAATTTCCAAAAGTGGTGATTTGCGACGGGAATATTTTTACGATAATTTTGGTATTAGAATTTTCCCGAATTAAGTTATAATCCTCCGAACATTCATTTGATTTAAGCATAAACTGGCCAATTAGATTTGAGATCTTCTAAGGACTCCATGGGGTGTTGACATGTGGCAAGTAAATCTAGACTAAGATTGGGCAATTAATGAAGCATTAATGAGGTATGGAGGCAAATCTAGACTAAGATTGATCATTTAATGTGGCATTTATGAGGTGCACTTGTTACTTGATCTTCAAGAACAAAATCACACAAGATCACTCATCTCTCTCTTACTCCCCATCCCATTTTCGAATCACACCTTAGAGAAAGAAGAAGAAGAATTATTCTAAGTCTTCCATTGTGATCAAGGAGCTCCAAAATATTTTCTTACTCAAGGATTAAGTGTAAGTAAGATCTTAGACTTTGTTAGATCTATTCATCTCTAGAACTTAAGTGTTAATGTTTAGTACATGAAGAATATTGTTATTATGGTGATGCTTTTAGGGGCTTTGGATTCGAGGAAAGATCTAACACTTCTACGGTTCTAGAAATCTTCTATCGAGGTAAGGAATTCCCTTAAGTTGGTTTAGTCACTTGAAATTAGATAATTGATTATTTGGTTGAAACATGGTGTTTTGGAGCTTTAGGAATGTTTTTGTATACATGTTCATAGCTTGGATATGCTTGTATATGTTGTATTTATGTCCATATAGGCTTATTCTTGTGAAAATAGTGAAAGGAAATCAGCTAGTCTCTGGCAGTGACTTCCGAAAATTATTGGGAAAAATTGGTAAGGTATTTTGACTCCATATTTTGTAGATATGTAGTTCAACAAGTGTAGAACCTACATATAAAATTTCATAATGATCGGAGTAGTATAAGTATGGTTTTCGGAATTTTTCCCAAAACTGGACGGAGAGAAAAATATTTCGGACCAAGGGCAAAAAGGGAATTTTCTGTGTTTATTCGTGGATCAAAGTGACCAAAACTTTTGACGGACATCAAGTACTATGAGTTAGGGTTCTACCATAAAAATTTCAAGTGAAAAAGAGTTCGGGAACTATTTTTACCGGCTCAATCTTTCGGACTACGCCAAGCTGAAATTTTCTGAATTATGCTTAGTATGATTATGGATGTGTTAGTGATAATTGTGAGGTAGTTAGTGAGTTAATGGTGATCAGGTGATGCTAAGGACATGGATTAATGATGGAGATTAAATGATAATCTCATGATTTTTGGGTTATGGTTAGGCAATGACCTTACCTATTAGAATTTATATATATTTGGATGTACGATATCCTCAAGTTATGATCTAATGGTGTTGATCATAGTGGAAGTTGTTGAGGACGATAGTTAAGGATGTTGGTTGATTTTAAGTGTGAGATGGACATATGAAGTGTATCCAAAAATGTTTATGAAAACTTACGTTGAAAAACGTATGCTATTTTGATATAAAGGTTGTCAAAACCTTATTTTTTTTGAGGAAAATACCTCACTTGATTATTGACAGAAAATGATGTTTGAAAATCCTTCAGGGGCTAAAGAGGTAGCCGATTTCAAATATTGAACTCATTGGTGAAATATGTCCAAAAGAAATGATTTGAGTAAGAAAAATTGAAGGAAGAATCATGTTTTCAAAACCGTAGTTTCTAAAGTAAGTGAGGAGGACCTTGATTGATCCACAGGTGGCTTTAAGTGCCCATGGCCCAGTGGTCGTTATATTGTTAGAGCGAAGTCTATTCGCCGTTATGTCGTCATGTTGGAATAAGGAGAGGTGCCCACGGGAAGGCTTGAGTGCCACAGCCCGGGGTTGGGATAAGGGAGGAACCTACGGGAGGGCTGGAGTGCCATGGCCCGAGGTTGTAGGCCTCACTCTTACTATATGAAACTAAGGAAGTTTTAAAGACGAGAAAATAGTTATTTTGTAACGTCTTTGAGAAAGAAATGATTTTGTCTTACGAGACGAGTGGATGTTGTTTCACTAAATGTTTTCAAACCTTTGTCTACTTTGAAGTGACAAATGGATTTCCTTACTTAGCCGTCGTGCTAACTACACTTCATTGTGTCCTTTATTAGATACAGATTAGTGTGGACTCTAGTAGCCCGATGAGCTCTAAACAAGATGGAAGTGGATGTCGATGTTGTAAGTTTAGCCTTAACATTTGGGTATAGGAGAGATACCTAAGCGTGGCGGTAACACCCAGTTTTCTGCTGGTTAGACGCTTCCGCAATGTATTGTATTATTAGGATTTTGTAATAAATCCAAGTCGTGAAAATTGGGGTGTTACAATACCAGACCCATATGCTGATGCAAAATGCCACGACATTAAAGGTTGGTGCATATGTTCAAACCATGTGGTTGTGCCAGAGTGGTTCTCGGGCAAGACTAGAAATCATGTGGGCTTTGCCCGCGCAGGTTCGAATCCTGCTGACCATGTTTATAAGTTTAGAGTCTAAAGCAAAATAATTGGATATATATGTTGCGAGAATAAATTTAAAATATCACGTATCACACATTTATTTCTCATAGTAAAGACTTTTGGTTTTTCATTACAAAAAAATATTGTTTTAACAGTGGTTGTTAGGTCTTACTAGAAAATCATGCGGGCTTTGCTGTGAAGGTTCAAACCCATGCGGGATAAATTTAAAATATCACATATCAAACGTTTATTTCTCATAATAATGGATTTTTTTTCTATAGAATGACATATCGAACTCGTTACTATTAGTATCAAAGTTTTACTTTTAATACTTCATAATACTCAAGCCCATAAGTGTTCTGATGTTGGTTACACGCATGATGCTACAAGTATTCCTAATATTAATTGCTAACTTAATTAACGTCATGATCTTAGATGAAATACCAGACCCATATGCTGATGCAAAATGCCACGACATTAAAGGTTGGTGCATATGTTAAAACCATGTAGTCGTGCTAGAGTGCTTATCGGGCATGACTAGAAATTGTGTGGGCTTTGCCCGCGCAAGTTCGAATCCTGCCGACCACGTTTATAAGTTTAGAGTCTAAAGCAAAACAATTGGATATATATGTTGCGAGAATAAATTTAAAATATCACGTATCACAAATTTATTTCTCATAGTAAAGACTTTTGGTTTTTCATTACAAAATATTACTGTTTTAAACAATAATAAATATGTAAATATAATTGTGCAGTACAAACGTTTTTTTTTGTGTGTGCAGTGATAGCTTACAAACTACACATGAAATGTAAATTGATTTGACTGAAAGAATAATGTTATGAAGAGAATCGAACTCGTTACTATTGGTATGAAAGTTTTACTTTTAATACACCACAATATTCAAGCACATAAGTGTTCTGATGTTGGTTACAAGCATGATGCTACACGTATTCCTAATACTAATTGCTAACTACATTAACATCATTATCTTAGATGAAATACCAGACCCATATGCTGATGCTGAAGACCACGAAATTAAAGGTTGGTGCACAAGTTTAAATCATCATGTGGTTGTGTTAGAGTGGTTGTTAGGTCTTACTAGAAAATCATGTGGGCTTTGCTTGTGAAGGTTCAAACCCATGCGGGATAAATTTAAAATATTACATATCAAACGTTTATTTCTCATAATAATGGATTTTTTTTATAAAATGACATATCGAACTCGCTATTATTAGTATCAAAGTTTTACTTTTAATACTTCATAATACTCAAGCCCATAAGTGTTCTGATGTTGGTTACACGCATGATGCTACAAGTATTCCTAATATTAATTGCTAACTGAATTAACGTCATAATCTTAGATGAAATACCAGACCCATATGCTGATGCAAAATGCCACGACATTAAAGGTTGGTGCATATGTTCAAACCATGTGGTCGTGCCAGAGTGGTTATCGGGCATGACTAGAAATCATGTGGGCTTTGCCCGCGCAGGTTCGAATCCTGCCGACCACGTTTATAAGTTTATAGTCTAAAGCAAAATAATTGGATATATATGTTGCGAGAATAAATTTAAAATATCACGTATCACACATTTATTTCTCATAGTACAGACTTTTGGTTTTTTCATTACAAAAAAATATTGTTTTAAACAATTATAAATATGTAAATATAATTGTGCAGTACATACCTATTTTTTATGTGTGCAGTGATAGCTTACAAACTACACATGAAATGTAAATTGATTTGACGGAAAGAATAATGTTATGAAGAGAATCGAACTCGTTACTATTAGTATGAAAGTTTTACAATTAATACTCCACAATATTCAAGCACATAAGTGTTCTGACGTTGGTTACAAGCATGATGCTACACGTAATCCTAATACTAATTGCTAACTATATTAACATCATTATCTTAGATGAAATACCAGACCCATATGCTGATGCTGAAGACCACGAAATTAAAGGTTGGTGCACAAGTTTAAATCATCATGTGATTGTGTTAGACTGGTTGTTAGGTCTTACTAGAAAATCATGCGGGCTTTGCTTGTGAAGGTTCAAACCCATGTGGGATAAATTTAAAATATCACATATCAAACATTTATTTCTCATAATAATGGATTTTTTTCTATAGAATGACATATCGAACTTGTTACTATTAGTATCAAAGTTTTACTTTTAATACTTCATAATACTCAAGCACATAAGTGTTCTGATGTTGGTTACACGCATGATGCTACAAGTATTCCTAATATTAATTGCTAATTGAAATAACGTCATGATCTTAGATGAAATACCAGACCCATATGCTGATGCAAAATGCCACGACATTAAAGGTTGGTGCATATGTTCAAACCATGTGGTCGTGCCAGAGTGGTTATCGGGCATGACTAGAAATCATGTGGGCTTTGCCCGCGCAGGTTCGAATCCTGCCGACCACGTTTATAAGTTTAGAGTCTAAAGCAAAATAATTGGATATATATGTTGCGAGAATAAATTTAAAATATCACGTATCACACATTTATTTCTCATAGTAAAGACTTTTGGTTTTTCATTACAAAAAAATTGTGTTTTAAACAATTATAAATATGTAAATATAATTGTGCAGTACATACCTTTTTTTGTGTGTGCAG
>CP025648.1:6437128-6457314 GCA_003576665.1 Ipomoea trifida
CTAATTGAATTAACGTCATGATCTTAGATGAAATACCAGACCCATATGCTGATGCAAAATGCCACGACATTAAAGGTTGGTGCATATGTTCAAACCATGTGGTCGTGCCAGAGTGGTTATCGGGCATGTGTGACACCCCCAACCTCACACCAGCTGAGATAGATAAAATCTCAACACAACAGCTGCCTTACTCAACCAAACAGAACATAGCGGAAGCGAATTTAAAACCTAAGGGGCGTCATGCCACATTTAGGTATAAACACAGCCTACGGTTCGCAGAACCTTATCACTCCAAGAGAGGCTGAAGGCGATGGATCGCGGATGTCTGATTGGTGCATAACGAAAGAATTCGGAGGAAGCTTTATGAAAGGATAGGTTCAACTGGAAAGGTGTCGCCCGGTTTTGAAAGGAGATTCGTCTAACATTAATGGTGATTTGGAACCGAGTTTACTTCCTTGTACTCTGAAACATTGAGGTCCTTACTTTGCAATTTGCTTTGTTGTCCCTCCACACTTCATGAGGTCATCCAACCTGATGATGGCGTTTCTTCTTATCTCCGGGGATCTTGAGCGTCCAAGTTTCCCTTTCTACTTGACTCGATCTTCTTTGCTTTGAAAGGTTGCAACCTCTAACTCGTTCCTTCGTAGCCGCTTCAGAGGTAGGTAGGACTACCTTAAGGTCCGCGAATCACGACCTCGAGTTATAATCCTTCATGCAACGTTAACTCCGAGTTTAGCTCGCACGAGACTCTTCATTGCTGATCCGGAAGCTCCTACTTGGCGTGCTTTAACTTTTCCTTGACGCGTTAGCACCCGCTATTGCCGTTCCCTCATAGCCGAGGGTCTTCGGGTCTTCAGTCTTCGAGCTCCAGTTGCTTTCTTCATCTTGTGTCGAACTTTAGCTGCACGAACTTGTTCTTCAAATCTTGAGGCGAACAAAGACCTTGCAGACGAGGCTACATGCGCGAAGACGTCAATTCCAGGGAACGTAGATTGCTACTGTTGACTCCAAGTCATGAGTAGATCAATCTTCTTTGACAAGCCGCCCGATCTTCAGATTGCTTCAACGCATACGGAGCTATCCAACGTCTCGTACCAACTAACTACTCATTCCTAATCTAAGGCAAGCTCCTAGGCAAAACTAAAACGAAGCAACTTAACTAAAAGCGATTAAGACTTACCCGAAAAGACGAGCCGCAAGCTGCAAACAACAAGGTTAAACAAAGCACATATAATATAAGCAGATAAGGCGCGTCCTCGCCGCGATTCCTAGAATTCACACATCCTAGGATTCTCAAAACTTCTTAATTCCTATTGATCAAGTCCTAGAGTCTCAAAAGTTCAACCCTAGGATCTCTATTCAGACCTCAACACAGGCTCTGATACCAACTGTGACACCCCCAACCTCACACCAGCTGAGATAGATAAAATCTCAACACAACAGCTGCCTTACTCAACCAAACAGAACATAGCGGAAGCGAATTTAAAACCTAAGGGGCGTCATGCCACATCTAGGTATAAACACAGCCTAGATGCACAGGCTAAACATAAGAAACGAGCTCAATTGTATAAACGATAATCCTTAAATATATCTCAAGACATCCAAATGCTAGTCAAGAGTTGATAAAGTCTCAAATGGCTCACAGGCCAAAGCATAAATCTAAAAACATAACCACTATCTAAGCCTCCTCATACGGGTGTATCTCTATCGCGCTCACGCATAGACTTTAAGGCAACCTGGAAAACACACAAAGAACCATTAGCAAAAGACCGCTAAGTAACCACCATTCACACCCGCAAGGAAGTATAGATATATATATAAGTTGTAAATAGGTTTACACACCCATATAGAATATAAACACCAACGAACTGTTCAATAGTTCAAATCGGATACTCAACAACAATAAGCTGAACGAATCAATAACCAAGACTCAGCCAAACAAAGCCAATATCCAACAACGAAAGCACAATGCAATAACGAACCAACAACCGAGATACTAACTGAACAACAATCCAAAAGGAACCAACCAACTCAATGAGAACAACAAGGTATTGACCGAATAACACAAAGTACTCACAACAACCCACCAAGAAAGATCCCCAACTCCAACCTCCCAACCAAGTCAAACCAACCACCAAACCAAGTCAAACCACATAGTCAGAAGTCAATAGTCACGAGTCAAACCCGGAAAACCGGTACACAGGGGTGATGAGCCCAATCACAGGGACCGAAGTTCAATCACAGGGACCGTAGTCCAATCACAGGGACCGTAGTCCAATCACAGGGGGGTAATGAACCCAATCACAGGGGTAATGAACCCAATCACAGGGGCAAAAGCCCAATCACAGGGACTGGAGTCCAATCACAGGGGTAATCAACCCAATCACAGGGACCGGAGTCCAATCACAGGGGTAATGAACCCAAATATAGTCAATAGTAGCACAGTCAAATCACCCAACAACCACCAAGAGGTACTCAAAGATCCACCACCACATACTCATACTCACTCAGCCCAAGAACCATCACTCAGAGTGTTCATCTCAGATATGAACACCAACCAACTCCCAAATAAAGAATCCAAGGATTCAACCAACCAAATAACAGACTCATATCATGGACTAAGAGGTATGAATAATTACTCCAGAATCAAAGTGAAATAACCAATAGAATACTCCAGCAAACTCCAGAACAAAGGAGGAAACAAACAACAGATCACTCACCAATCACTACCACCTTACTCTCACGGAAAACCCTAGCGTTTACATTGTCCCGCTAGAGAACCCCGCAAGAGCAATTCCCACATACCGAATCAGACTAAGCTTAGAATACAAAGAGATACTACAGAATACAAAGATCATATCACAATACACCAATATTCATCTAACAGAGGCCAAATAACATGGAAATCCAAACCAACAAAGCTCATATACATCAATAAACAAAGGATCAAGACACAAGTCTATGAATCCAACCAACGAAATCAATAATAGGCTAATAACCAAGGATATTCAGGATTTCCAATCACCAAATAATAATCATATAGAGCGAGAGTGTAAAAATAGATTTTGATGGACATAGTGGTTACCTTTGAAGCGTATTTAACCCAAAGCATTTTAATCCAAAGCAACGTCAAACTCAAAGCTCGGTTCATAACCACGAACCTGAAGAATTAATATAATTCTAACACCATCACTAACTATTAATAACGATTCTAATATTCCTAGTTGGTCCACTATAACCTATAACCCAAGACCCATAATTATTTATTATCGGACTAAAGCACCTAACGCAAATAATTAAGCATAGGAACGAGGTCACTTAATAATAACAACCTAAGAATATAGTTACTAGTCCATAATAATCATAATCATTAATTAATAACAACCTTAGTGATTAACCATGATCTATACCCTACCCTACAAACCAATTATTACTCTAAAAGAAAGAGGAAGATGGATTACCTTAAGTGCTATGCAAAAGCCCCCACTAAACTGGCAAGAGCCAATTTCGAACCCAAGCCCTACAGCTCCGAAGCAGAGCACCTTACCGCTGAGCCAATCCATCTCATGCTGTTAAGATACGCGCTCGCTGAGTTACTATCTCTCAAAGGGTCCTTCGGCCCCCGTGAAGAAGATCCCATGCTGCGAACAAAGAAGAACAACTCGTTCGTCGGAGACGATCGTCGACTACGTTCGGGTTCGTCGTTGAACTTGTCGTTGCGAGGCCGCCGGAGACAGGGGAATGTCGCCAAGGTGACCACTACCGTCTGCTCTGTCGATCGCCGTCGGAACCAAGGGGAGTACTCCATTCTGCTCGCCGAACGGGGGTGGGTGACGGGGATGCCCGCTCCGCCATGACGCTCCGCTACTGCTGCCGCTTGGCCAAACGGAAGAGGGTGGCGGGGTGTGGGCTCCGTCAAGGCGCTCCGCCGCCTACGCACGCCGCTGCTCTGCTTCATTGCACCCTTGCCGGAAGAGAGGAGATCGGAGAAGTTGGGAGAGCTCATGGGATCCCAAGGCGTCGCCGGGTTCTCGTCGCCGTCGTCAAACAGGGCCTCGACGCTGAAGATCATTGCCGCGGTCACAACACCATCCTTTGCCCGATCGATGAGGGAAGAACTCGCCACGCCACGCCGAGCTCGCCGCCGAGCGCTGCCTCGCCGGGTTACAAGCTTCTTCACGCCGGCGAGAGGAGGGGGATGGAGAGCTAGGTTCCATCGTCGGTTCATTGCCGCTCCATGACGTCGCCATCACCACCGAAGCTCTCTGGCCGTAGCTTGACGTTGCTGTCACTACTTCCCTTGTTGCCGCCGATCAAGAAGCAAGAGATGGAGGGGCTGGTGGCTGTTGCTCGCCGTTGCTGCCGTCGAGAAGGAAGAGAGAGGTAGGGAAAGAAACCGACGGCGTCCTTGTTGCCATTGAAACCCTTTGGTCGCTGCTGTTTGCGAAGCTCAGCCGAGAGAGGAAAGAGAGGCAGAGATCAGAGAGGAAATGGGTATTGGCTGCTGATTATTTTCCTTCCCATTTTGGAAACTCCTATTTTGGGCTAGGTCAAGGTTAGAGGGTTGGGTCAACTATATATATATATATATACATTGGATTGGGCTAACTTATTTGGGTCAAGGTGATCATGATATACTTATTAAACTTAGTGTGGTTTATTGGATCCAATAATAAAAATAATATGGTATGGGCTAGATTAGAGAAGTTGGGTCAAAACCATAGATTATAATACATATACATAATCATGGGCCTTTAATATAATCTTAAGGAAGATATAAATTATATGGGCTCAATAATAATTAATATGGTATGGAATACATATATATATACCAAATAGAAATATTGGGCCATAGACTATTTATTATTAATCTTAACAATAAATTATATATATAAGAGTATGTAATCTCAGGCCCATAGAAAAATAATTATATTTATAGTTATTTTAAATAATTATTTAATAAGAAATTAACCCCTTATAATATTCAAAAGATTAGTAGGAATTTTTCGGGGTGTTACAGCATGACTAGAAATCATGTGGGCTTTGCCCGCGCAGGTTCGAATCCTGCCGACCACGTTTATAAGTTTAGAGTCTAAAGCAAAACAATTGGATATATATGTTGCGAGAATAAATTTAAAATATCACGTATCACACATTTATTTATCATAGTAAAGACTTTTATGGTTTTTCATTACAAAAAAATATTGTTTTAAACAATTATAAATATGTAAATATAATTGTGCAGTACATACCTTTTTTTTGTGTGTGCAGTGATAGCTTACAAACTACACATGAAATGTAAATTGATTTGACTGAAAGAATAATGTTATGAAGAGAACCGAACTCGTTACTATTGGTATGAAAGTTTTACTATTAATACTCCACAATATTCAAGCACATAAGTGTTCTGACGTTGGTTACAAGCATGATGCTACACGTATTACTAATACTAATTGCTAACTACATTAACATCATTATCTTAGATGAAATACCATACCCGTATGATGATGCTGAAGACCACGAAATTAAAGGTTGGTGCACAAGTTTAAATCATCATGTGGTTGTGTTAGAGTGGTTGTTAGGTTTTACTAGAAAATCATGCGGGCTTTGCTTCTGAAGGTTCAAACCCATGCGCGATAAATTTAAAATATCACATATCAAACGTTTATTTCTCATAATAATGGATTTTTTTCTATAGAATGACATATCGAACTCGCTACTATTAGTATCAAAGTTTTACTTTTAATACTTCATAATACTCAAGCCCATAAGTGTTCTGATGTTGGTTACACGCATGATGCTACAAGTATTCCTAATATTAATTGTTAATTGAATTAACGTCATGATCTTAGATGAAATACCAGACCCATATGCTGATGCAAAATGCCACGACATTAAAGGTTGGTGCATATGTTCAAACCATGTGGTCGTGCTAGAGTGGTAATCGGGCATGACTAGAAATCAAGTGGGCTTTGCCTGCGCAGGTTCGAATCCTGCCGACCATGTTTATAAGTTTAGAGTCTAAAGCAAAACAAATGGAAAACAATTGGATATATATGTTGCGAGAATAACATTAAAATATCACGTATCACACATTTATTTCTCATAGTAAAGACTTTTGGTTTTTCATTACAAAAAAATATTGTTTTAAACAATTATAAATATGTAAATATAATTGTGCAGTACATACCTTTTTTTGTGTGTGCAGTGATAGCTTACAAACTACACATGAAATGTAAATTGATTTGACTGAAAGAATAATGTTATGAAGAGAATCGAACTCGTTACTATTGGTATGAAAGTTTTACTATTAATACTCCACAATATTCAAGCACATAAGTGTTCTGACGTTGGTTACAAGCATGGTGCTACACGTATTCCTAATACTAATTGCTAACTACATTAACATCATTATCTTAGATGAAATATGTTGGTCCCGATAGGGTGGGAGAAGTCTAGAGGGGGTGTGAATCGACTTCTCATACAATTAAAAACTTTATAATCCTTCAACCAGAGTGATTTCAAGTGAATAAATTCAACTTGAAATGTGCAGCGGAATATCGTACGGTAAAGTACTAGAAAACAAAACTGCGTAAAACTGAAGAGATAACTCGAATGCAATACGTTGGAAACTCTTAAAATAACTCAAAGAACATGTATGCAAAGTTTGAGCCACATGCGAACGTGGGAACACACAAACCCAGATGATATGCTCAACATAGTACGTAAAGGGTTAGTATGTTAAAACATGCAAATATGTAAAGTGCAGTAAAGTAAATGAGAGGCAGAGATTTATAGTGGTTCGGAGATGGTGTAATTCTCCTACTCCACTTCTTCCTTGCTCCAAGGAAGGTTTCCACTATCTTCAATCACCCAGATACAATAGTGAAACTCCCGAGTGCTACGCACAAAGCTACACTCAACCACGAGCTCTTCGCACAAAGCTAAGCTCTCGAGCGCTACGCACAAAGCTACGTTCCCCGAACGCTACGCACAAAGCTACGTTCCCGAACGCTACGCACAAAGCTACGTTCCAACTAAGTGGTACGCACAAAGCTGCACTTAGTTCACCCGAGTGTTACGCACCCAGCTACACTCCTTTCTACCCTCGGTAGAGATACAATTTTTGTTTTAAAGAAATAAAGATTTCTTTTCTAAGACTTGAAATCTCTCGTGTATAGCTCAATATCTCAGCACTCTGTATTTTTATCGCATTCACCGCTCAATAGCACTTGTTGGTTTTCTATCGTATATCTCGTGTTGTCTCAACCGTCGTTTCTTTTCTGCACTTATCTTCAAGTCTTCTTGGGCTTCTTATAATTCAAAGAATTATTTGCCCGTTATGAACATTCAAATTTTGAACGTTCACTTGATCTGATTGGTCATTCCAATCTGATCTTGATGGCCATACCTTCTCATTTAATGACCATACCGTTGATCTGATAACTTGCCAATATGATCTGATAAAATCTCCAATTTGATCTGCACATTTAATGTCACTGGTAACTTTTGACAAATCACCTCTGTAATTTGCTCACAAAGTCTTCTTTTACGGCTTGATTGATCCTTGAAACTTGTAGCCTCCAATTTTTGACTTTGTTGCCTTCTCAGCTTGATATTGCAAACTTTGTATCCTTTAGAGCTTGATATTCTTGACTTTGTTGTGCTCTTGATTTTGATCTTGGGCAAGTTGATCTTTCAAAATATTTTCCTGGTGATTCTTGCTTGAGTATGAACAATGATCTTCAGAGAATCACCATCTTCAGATTTCTTCTGGTTCATAGCATCACGTACTGGAATAAATATGAACCATGCAAAACTGGTTAAGTATAAATTCCACTTTTGGTTGCTCCATAAGTTGCTCCAAAGTGCTTTAAAAATAGTCTTCACGCGTGTAAAAATGATGTAATGTTTACACGCGTGTGTGTAGTCCATGCAAAGTTACTCCATGTTGACTTTGACTTCCTCCATTGACCAAACTAGCTCCATTGGAAGATTTATTGACCAAAAATTAGCTCTATTGACTTGGCCGTGTAACTTGCTCCCAAGCTTCTTCCTTAGTAATAAAATGTAGCAAGTAGGATTCAAACACTGGACCTTTGGGTATATGCTCAAGTCTTTAACCATTTCTCCGTTTCAACTCATTCGATCATATCTATCAACCAAATATATTTGATCCTTTATAGCATTGTATTGCATAAGGTGTAGAGATAGTGGATCTTCAAGTTCCTCTCGGCTTTGACTCAACTTCCTCCATTGACCAAACTTCCTCCATGAGTTACTCTATTGACCCAAAACTTGACTTTGAGCCGTGATAGAATTAGCTCCATTCCTTGCTCTCCAAAGTTTAAAATTTCTTCAATAGGATTCAAACTTGAGTCTTCTAGCAACGATAAATTGGTCTTGTCTATTGGATCATGTACACTTATGTGTATAGTGGAAGCAAATGACTTACAAGAGTCATAATAAAATGAACTCTATAAGACAATAATTCGAACCAAACTATTGTCAAGACTTGCCTTTCGGGTCAACTTCTACACTCTCAAAAATAAAATAGGGGATTTCTAAAGATACAAATTGGCTGATCAAAACTATTACAATTTTATTTCTAACAATTTCCCACTTTTGATGATGACAAAACCTATACTCAATCATATTTGGCTCAGTCTAGAAATCAACTGATTTTATTTTTCAATTTTATTGCGACTAGCCATTACGATGAGTTTTCATAAAGTTTTTGACCTACAGCTTTTATTAATTTTGACTTGTACGAAAGATCATGCATTGTTGGGTTAATTCATTATTGAATTTTAATTTTGTTCCAACATGCATGCAACATAATATTAAGTCAAATTAAAAGCCATAACACACAAAACTAACAAAGATAGATATGATAGCATAAGACCCATCACATTAATTCGAACCATTACAATAATTCGAATAAAGTCACAAAATAAGTCATGAACTTGCAATATTAAGATAAGCTAAGAATAAATTAAATACCCAACATACTATTTATTCTTTTTCTTAGCTTACCAAAATCATCCTTGTCCTCCAGGTGATAGAATTTCTGAAAAACTCTACCAATCTTGTAACACTCCGCGGCTTCACGTAAATCATTTGCGGGAAAAACTCCACGCAAATACCACCTTGCGCATTCTCTTGGGTTTCTTTCTTCTTGGTCCAAGATAGTGTCGTGTGTAACTCCAAAGTGATCGGCAAATAAATCCACCAATCGATCTTCGCGCTCCTGATCGGTCATCGCGGGTGTGTTCGGTTGACTTGGCTGCCTTGGGGCTGTAAATGTAGAAAATGCATTTCCTGCGGGGTTAGCAAAAATTTTAAAACTTGACTTTACACCTTCCCCCTGTGTTCGTTCCCCCTGTGTAGTTGCGGTGGAACTCGAACCAGCTTGGCCAAATTGATTAACCACTCTTCTTCCCCCTGTTTTGGCAGCATCTAATATCCTCGGGAAAAAGTAAGCATTTGCCTTTTGTTGTATCCGAAATTCACGATTTAGGGATAAACTTTTCTTTTTATTTTCCCTTGATATCTTTTGAGATCTTTTGGCCATCTCATGAATTTTTCAAATATTTCTTTTCTTTTCTCGTAGCTTTTGATTTTTGCATGGCCAAATAAAATATTTTCAAGAATATGTAACCATCAGAATATTTTGTTCCATTCATAAATATTTTAGGCACATGGTTACGGAAAATTTGGAACTTAGACCATAAGCCTTATTCAGACTAGTACATAAAAGGATTTTCACTAATCCTTTCTACTTCTTCTTCTTCACGGTGGCTGGACTAGTTACAGACTTGGTACGAGAGGCAGAAACGCGACTAGCAATGGTGGTTTCTTCAGAATCCGAGCTTGTGTAGTGAGTAGCTCCGGATGTTTGAGGTGGGGATTCCGAAGGTCTACTGCCTTTCATGAGAAATAAGACATAGTCCGGATCTGGATCACCCGGTTTCTGCACTCCTTCGCCTGGCTGAACTGCATGCACGGGCTGTTCTTCTTCTAGGACGATCGGGTCAGTCGAGGTGTCACCAATCTCGTGTCCACCGTTTGCAATGCGTCGTGCTCTCAACATTTCCATCCGTGCTTGTTCGGAAATCATTCTAGATACACGCCTCACGGTTTTCTCGGCCTGTCTCTTGGGCTTCATGGCTTCCTGCAAAAATAAACAAGACAAAGAACACAATACTCTTTGGACGAGTAGAGTATGTCTGAGGAGTTTCCAACTTATAGAAGGGTTGAGAAGCCTTGAAAATTGAAACTGCTAAAAAGTAGACATTGAATGTCACTTTGGCGGTTTCCAAGACTTCAAGAACCAAGGTTTTTACTCCTCAAAAGCCGTTTCACTTTTTGCATGGTCAAAAATAGAAATGTCTTTTCATCTGCATGTAGCATGGTTAGTACTACAAATAGATAGATTACACGTGTAGAGATAGATATGTTAAGAAAAGGGTTTCTAAGCAATTCTAAAGATAAGAAACTATTAAGAAAAATTACTCCTACTATCGAGCATGACTAGAAATCATGTGGGCTTTGCCCGCGCAGGTTTGAATCCTGCCGACCACGTTTATAAGTTTGGAGTCTAAAGCAAAATAATCGGATATATATGTTACAAGGATAAATTCAATATATCACATATCAAACATTTATTTCTCATAATAAACACTTTTGGTTTTTCAGTACAATGACATGTTGTTTTAAACAATTATAAATATGTAAATATATGTTGCGATAATAAATTCAATATATCACATATCAAACATTTATTCTCATAATAATACATTGACATATTGTTTTAAATAATTATAAATATGTAAATATATGTTGCGATAATAAATTCATTATATCACATATCAAATATTTATTCTCATAATAAAAACTTTTATTTTTTCAATACAATGACATATTGTTTTAAACAATTATAAATATCTAAATATATGTTGCGATAATAAATTCAATATATAACATATCAAACATTTATTCTCATAATAATACAATGACATATTGTTTTAAATAATTATGAATATGTAAATATATGTTGCGATAATAAATTCAACATATCACATATCAAATATTTATTCTCATAATAAAGACTTTTGTTTTTTCAATACAATGACATATATTCTTAAACAAGTATAAATATGTAAAAATATATGTTGCGATAATAAATTCAATATATCACATATCAAATATTTATTCTCATAATAATACAATGACATATTGTTTTAAAACAATTATAAATATGTAAATAAATGTTGCGATAATAAATTCAATATATCACATATCAAACATTTATTTTCATAATAGACTTTTGTTTTTTCAATACAATGACATATTGTTTTAAACAATTTGTTAGAAATAATATTGTAATAGTTTTGATGAGCCAATTTGTACTTTTTGAAATCCCTTATTTTATTTTTAGACTGTAGAGAATAGAACCGGAAGACAAGTCATGACATTAGATTTGTTCGAATTATTGTATTATAGAGTTCATCTTGTCATGAATCTTTGTAAATCATTTGCTTCTACTATACACATGAGTGTATGGAGCTAGTTGTGTCACGATCCAACTCCAAAGAAATAGTCAACTTTTGATGTATGGAGGAAGCTATGGAGCTAGTTGTGGAGCTAGTAAGTCAACATGGAGCAAGTCAAGGTCAATGTAGAGGAACTTTGGCTAAGACTTTATGCGCGTGACTTCTACATCTTTCCTACACGCGTGAAGAGCCTCATGGAGCATGTTATGGAACAACTAGGAGTGCAACTTATACTTAGACAAATTTACATGGTTCATATATTTTTGAAAGTCCAGTACGTGATACCATGAACATGAAGAAATTTGAAGGTGGTGAGTTTCTGAAGATCATTGTTTATACTCAAGCAAGAACCACCCAGAAAATAATTTAAAAGATCAACTTGGCCAAGATCAAATCAAGAGTGCAACAAAGTCAAAAATATCAAGCTCTGAAGGATACAAAGTCCACAATATCAGGCTGTCAAGCCAACAAGTCAAAAATTGGAGGCTACAAGTTTCAAAGTTCAATCAAGCCGAATTAGAAGACTTTGGTGAGCAATTTGCAGAGGTAATTTTTCAAAATTACCAGAGACATTAAATGTGCAGATCAAAATGGAGATCTTATTAGATCAAATTGGCAAGTTATCATATCAACGGTATGGTCATTAAATGAGGAGGTATGGCCATCAAGATCAAATTGGAATGACCAATCAGATCAAGTGAATGTTCAAAATTTGAATGTTCATAACGGGCAAATAATTCTTGAATTATAAAAAGCCTAAGAAGACTTGAAGACAAGAGAGCACGAACGAGATACAGAGGCATTACGGTTACATCGGACCTACAACAAAAAATACAAAGTGCTGAGACATTGAGCTATACACGAGAGAATTCAAGTCTTAGAAAAGAAATCTTTATTTTTTACAACATCATCATTTGTATCTCTACTGAGTGTAGAAAGGAGTGTAGTTGTGTGCAAGACACTCGGGTGAACTAAGTGTAGCTTTGTGATAAGCTTAATTTCTAGACATTTTTATAGTAATTTTAGTAAGTGTTTGCATTAATAAATTAAGTTTTAGTGTCGATCTTATTATAAATATTATATTTGTTTATAAGTTACTAGTTTAGATTGGTTTTAATAAGTATTAGGCTAATGTTGCATTTTTATTAATATAAATAAGGATTTTATTTTAACTTTAGGATTAATATTATTTGGTAGCTTTATGTATTCAATTTTAAACTAGTGTTTTAATTATTAAGTTTATCTAAGTTGGGTCATTAGGCTATAGTAATCTTTCTTTTAACTTTAGTTTATTTTATTTGATTTGTTTTGATTTCTTTGAGGGTTGTTGCGCAGCACTCAACAAACAAAAGTGAAGAAAGGAATTTAATTTGTTTTTCCCTTGGGTTCACTGGAATTCACGAAAGAAAAGGAAAAAAAAAAAAAAGAAAAGGGGTACGGTTTTTAAGTTTGGTTTTGGTACGGCGGACGAAAAAGAACGAGAGGAATTAGACGAAAAGAAAAGGGAATTATCTGTTGGGTCTGTGCGGAGAGGTAAGACGGAGAGGAAGAACGCCGAAGCGGACGAACAAGCCTGGGTGCGCAGCAGAGAAGAATTCACGAGGCTATCGCTTGACGTCCAGGCTTGAATTTCTTCTTTACCGATTGGATTCTTTCTGTTCTTTTCGCCTAAAAATAATTCGTAGCTCAATAGTAATTTTATTGTTTGCAGTGTTAATTTGCGTTATGATTTTTGGCTAGAATTCTAAATTAGGGATTTAGACTAGCCTGAGATTAGATTAATTGATTATTCTTCATATGCTGATTCTTCTAATTTCGATTGAATGATTGAATTTTGATTATATTTATCTTATGAATTTTAGTTGTGAATTGTGTGACTGGCCATTGCATATTTCCCATTATTAGGGTTCATAAGAAGAACTCACAGGTGAATTATGAATCTGGACCTCGTAAGATAAACACAATTGACCTAAACTAGACATAGCTTTAGGTATTTGTGGTGAGTTTTGATTGTTGCTTAATGGGTTCATTAATGTTGGTGAAATATCGACGGATGATCACAGTTAATTGGATACAACCTAGTAGCTCGACGGAGTATTAGGATATAAATGGAGCAATCATCACTATAATCAACCGAATCAGTGCTTAGGATGATTAGTTAATTATCTAATAGGTGAACCCAAATCCTTAGTCTTTTCTCTATTAGAACTTTTCTTAATTTTAAACTCATAAATATTCTTTTTATTCCGTGAATTTCTTTGATTCGTGTTTTTCTCTTATCAACTAAATTAGTTATTCAAGACAACAATTAATTGTGTTCTTTGTGGGATCGACCCTGGAATACTCCAGGAATTTATACTGTGATTGACTCTGTGCGCTTGCAGAAAATATCAATCACTTTGTACGAGACACTTGGTTGGAGCGTAGCTTTGTGCGAGACGCTCGGGAGCGTAGCTTTGTGTGAGGCGCTCGGGAGCTTAGCTTTGTGCGAGGAGCTCGTGGTTGAGTGTAGCTTTGTGCGAGATACTCGGGAAGTGCTTGTTTAGCACTGGTGTTTCACTATTTGTATCTGGGTGAACGAGATAGTGGAATTCCCTCCTTGGAGTGAAGGAGAAGAGTGGATTAGGAGGATTACACCACCTCTGAACCACTATAAATCTTTGCCTCTCTTTACTTTACAGCACTTTACATTATTTGCATATTTAACTCACTAACCCTTTACGTATTGTGTTCATCATATCATATGGGTTTGTGTGTTCCCACGTTCGCATGTGGTTCAAACTTTGCATACATATTCTTTGAGCTATTTTAAGATATTCCAATGTGTTGCATATCAAGTATCTTTTCAGTTTTACACAATTTTACTTTATAGCACTTTACCGTACAATATTCTGCTACACATTTCAAGTTGAATTTATTCACTTGAAATCTCTGTTGTTGAAATGTTATAAAGTTTTTAATTGTTTGAAAAGTCTATTCACCCCTCCCCCTCTAGACTTTTCACCACCCTATCGGGACCAACAAGTGGTATCAGTGCGATTGTCTATTGAGTCAATATTTGACTGCTAGACAGATCTCATAAAACTTCAAGATGAAGAGAGACTTAGCTCTAAAACTATTATTCTCAATAGATAAATTTGATGATTGGAAAATACGTATGCAGGTTCATTTATCTACATTACACGATGAGATGTGGGAAGTAATTACTGGCGGTCTGATCAAAATTCTTAAAGTCAATACCGCAACCGAACAGACGAGCACTATATCGCAATATATTCCTAAACCCAAAGAGGAATGGGGTCCTGAAGATAGACAACGAAATAACTTGGACAACGACATCACCAAGGATATTTTATTCAAAGCTATCGACGATGCAACTTTCCCAAAGGTCCGAAAATGCAAAACCGCAAAGGAAGTTTGGGAAGCACTAGTCAAAATGGGCGAAGGGGACGAGCAAGAAAAAGATAACAAACTCACAATAGCATTAAAGAAATTCGAGGATTTCAAAATGCTGAATGGTGAGAGTATAGCCGAAATGGAAGCAAGATTTATCAAAATCTTGGGAGAAATTATTGATCTTGGCCAGAAGATTGATCAGAAGGAGATATCACTCAAAATCCTACGTGGATTACCGTTCAGTTGGGACATGAAGGTCACAGCCATGCGAGACCATAGAGATCCAGAACTCTTGCAACCTACAAGCTCTTTAGTGGTCTACCCTAAAAGCTTATGAGTTTGAGATGAAGACACGAAAACAAGAAGAACGCGAAGAAAGAAATATCGCACTAGTCACCGAACAACCGTCTACATCAAGGTTAGTAGATAATAGTGATTTTTTATCTAACGAAAATTTTGCTTTGTTTGTTAGGAAATTTAAGAAGTTCATGAGGAAGAAGAACAACAAAAATTTTCCTCAAGCCAATATACCCAGATAGACGAAAAAGAAAGGTCCAGAAAGCAATGCAAATTTATGTTACAATTGTAGAAAGCCAGGACACTTTATGGCAGAATGTCCTTATCTAAAAGTGAGCAAAAACCAAAGTGATAATGCTCAGGAGGACACCAAAGCAAAGGAAAGAAGATTCAAGAAACACAAAAGAAAAGCATTAATTAGTGACCCACTTGAAACTAGTGAGTCTGATGAGTCATCTATTGGAGAAAGTGACACCTCAAAGGATGACAATGCTTTATTCTTCATGGATACGTCAAATACTTCATCCTTCCAAGATCTATGCTTAATGGCGCACGAAGTAGAGGAAGATGAGGTAACATCTAAATCTTTTGATTCTGCAAGTACTTCTTTTTCTAGAGAATCCATTTCTCAATTTATGAGAAATTGTCAAACCGTTATGGACACTCACTCTCAACTCGAAGAGCGCAATAAATTTGTTAATGTTATTGAGTTTGAATTTTTTAATATAATATATTTTGTAATTACGTTACTGAAGTACAATATTATATACGTTTAATACAGGTATTGAATTATAATTAATGGGCAAATTATTATTATTTTTTTTAAATTTTAAAATTTAACGATGGATAGAAACTGTAGCAATTCCCTAAATAAAGAATGTCAACGAAATAGTGACGGATATATCCGTCTTTAAGCTGTAACTAAACGACATTCATTCTAAATAATAGAAACACACTAGTGACGGAAATTCCGTCGCTAAATTTTAGCAACGGAATTTTCCGTCGCAATTCCCTAACAAGTTTCGTCTTCCAAACGTCGCAGAAAAGAAAAAATAGAGACAGATTTTTTTATGTTAGTATTTCCGTCACTAAACTTAACGACGGACTTTATATTGGTCGCAAAAATTTAGCGACGCCACTTTTAGCGACGGAAAAGTTCCGTCGCTAATTCGTCGCTAAAGTGAATACCTACGGATTTTTCCCTTTCTAGCGACGGAATTTTCCGTCGCTATTTTCGCGTTTTTTTGTAGTGAAAGAATAAGGAAAAGAAAAATGTACGTTGTTGATTGGTCTACCACAAAGGAATCAATATGCTTAGTTGCCGACAACACAAATGCTACAAGTTGGGAATGGCACAAGAAGCTGGATCATCTAAATTTCAAGACGATCAACAAACTCGCAACAAATGATCTAGTCAAAGGTTTACCCAAAATAGTTTACAAGAAAGATCAGATTTGCGATGCATGTCAAAGAAGAAAGCAAATCAAATCTTCATTCAAGTCAAAGATACAAGAATCATCCTCAAGACCTCTTAGTCTACTACACATGGATTTATTTGGTCCAGTAGACGCAGTAAGTATGAGTGGTAAGAAATATACACTTGTTATTGTTGATGATTTTTCCAGGTACACATGGACTCTATTTCTCAACAAGAAAAACGAAGTTGAAAAGAAGCTACCAGAATTATTGAAGCAACTTCAAATCGAGAAGGAACTCAAAATAGCAAAAATACATACGGATAAAGGTACAGAGTTCGTGAATGGCGTAATTCAAGACTACTACAGCATGCAAGGAATTCTACATCAACTATCAGCTGCAAGAACACCGCAACAAAACGGTGTTGCCGAAAGAAGAAACCAAACACTCAAAAAAGCCGCACGAGTAATGATTACGGCAGCCGACTTACCGAAACGGTTTTGGGCAGAAGCAATTAATACTGCTTGCTACACCCAGAATAGAAGCCTTATTAACAAGCTGCACAACAAAACACCATATGAATTATGGAAAGGGAGAAAACCTAACCTTAGCTATTTTCATTCTTTTAGATGCAAATGTTTTGTTCTCAATAATGGCAAAAGCTATCTGAAAACTTTTGATGAGCGTGCAGATGAAGCTATATTTCTTGGATATTCATCTACAAGTAAAGCATTCAGAGTGTTGAATAAATCTACAATGGTGGTAGAAGAATCAATCCATGTTTTGTTCGACGAGTCGTCAAAAGCCAAGGAAATTGATGATCCAAAAATTGGTAATAATGTTCCAAATAATTTTATTATTACTAATGAAGCTTCAAGAGACAATGTTTTACAGGGATTAGAAGATCTAGAAATTAAAGACTCCAATAGTGAGCAAAATGGCGCACCATGCGCAAGAAATAAATAAGTGGAAGTTGTAGAGCAAGTTGGAGTGGAAGTTAATGCAAGAGATGGAGTAGAAGCTTTAGAGAAAGTCGTGGAGGAAGTTGGAATTAGTGGTGGGACCCAAAATGAACCCACTAACTTTCCCTCTCTCTCTACACGTGAGAATGACTCCATTATGCCACCCACTTCACAAAACAATTTTCAACCAGATTTGAGATTGCTCAAAAATCATCCACAAGATTTAATTATTGGAGATGTGCATGAAGGTGTGAAAACCATATCAGCTACGAGGGATGCAATGTTCTCGTGTTTCCTATCTCAGATTGAACCTAAGGTAATAGATGAAGCTTTAAGTGATCCTAGTTGGATTGAAGCAATGCAAGAAGAGCTGAATCAATTCCAAAGAAATGATGTATGGGAACTTGTTCCAAGACCAAGCAATCACAACATAATAGGTACAAAATGGGTCTTCCGGAAAGAGTTAATTACCGATTTGGTCCCTCGACTATTGGGATTTCACCACTTTGGTCCTTGACAATTTTTCTTACCCAATTAAGTCTTCGACTTTGAAAAAATTAACCAATTTAGTCCTCCGTTTATTTTGGTGTTAAACAACCGTTAAATCAGGACCAAATTGGTGAAATCTAAATAGTCAAGGGAACATTTCGGTAAATAATTTTGACTGAAATGGTCCCTTTGCTATAGTGAAATTACCAATTTGGTCCCGATTTAACGGATATCAAATGGTAAATAAACGGGATGACCAAATTGGTTAATTTTTTCAAAGTCGAGGACTTAATCGGGAAAAAAAATTGTCGAGGACCAAAGTGGTGAAATCCCAATAGTCGAGGGACCAAATCGATAATTAACTCTCCAGAACAAAGCAAATGAAGACGGCACCATTGTTAGGAATAAAGCGCGAGACTGGTTAGAAAAGGCTATTCTCAAGAAGAAGGAATAGATGTTGATGAGACTTTTGCTCCAGTGGCAAGACTAGAAGCAATTCGCATTTTCCTAGCATATACAGCATACAAGAATTTAACCGTCTACCAAATGAACATAAAAAGCGCGTTTCTTAACGGCCTACTTGAAGAGGAAGTATATGTTGAGTGAAGCGTGGCTAAGAACTCATAAGTAACTGGCGTGTGTAAGCCAGGCCTCGCCATTCGAACAATCTGCCCAACTTGGGTGCCTTCGCATCGATTTATGTCCTCTTGGCAACCAAATTCTTGCAAAACATTTTGGTCAAAAAACCTGCCCTCGCTCAACCCTTCTCCTCGGTATTGTCTACCAAAGCATGCTCTGTCGCTGTCAAATGTCGTAAAGGTCTAGTTCCTCGTTCTTGTGGAACGGGTGGAACATTTACTTGTGGTTGATTACGTGGAGGTTGAGTTCTCGTCCTAGATCTACTTGATTCGGCATGATCATGCTTTGCCTTCTTAGCCATTTCCTTATGTCTTCTCATCCTACAAAATTTAGAGAATTAGAAACAATGCATAAAGTAATTAGTTTGTTGTAATTATCTTTCCATAAGACACCAATGGTTTTAGCTAAAATTTCTTGTCAAGAATAAGGGAATTTTGAAAAGTAGGGGTAAGGATTTTCAAAAATATTGACATAGTTTCCTTATATTTTGATCAATTTTCATCATGAAAATATCAACAATATCATTCCAATATCACACACATGCTCAATTTCATATAAGATAGTTCAATTGAGAGTCAAAATAAGAAGTCAACTTAAAAGTCAAGAATTTCAAAAGTCAACTTCATCTTCTTCCCCAAATTCAAGAATTAGGGTTTGAAGGTGAAAATACAATTTCAACAATGTAGCATGTGTAACATCAGATTGATGGTATATAATGGTTCTATAACAAGTTTACACATCAATTCAATCATCAATTTCATAATCTAAACAAGAAATTAAACAAACCCATATGCATATCAATGGTGTTCATCCATCAATGCAATCATCAATAATGAAAGAAAACATTAAGGGATAGTTCTATGATGTTCTACAAACCAATATAAACATTCAAATCATTCAAATATTGTTCCATAAATTCTCAACATTATATTCTTCCAACTCCATAAATATTCACAAAGATAGGTAAAAGAGATGTTTTACCTTGTTGTTGATGGTTTTGACCTTTGGAAGATGAAAATAAATTAACTTTTTCAAACCTTAGACTTGAGATGGTGTATTGCGTGGAGAAGAAAAGGATTTTGGAGGTTTTTGGGGTAGAATGGCGTGGTTCGGCCGAGAGGGGGTTTTATTCGCAATGCCAGCTTCTACGTGTCCACACGCGTATTGGGACGCATGGTTAGCTACTGGAAATCAACCGCGCGTCCCACACGCATGTTGCCTGCGTGGTCGGTCCAGTCCGTCCCTTTCTTCCTGTTTTCGTTTTCTCCTTTGCCTTCTGCAAGTTTTATCTTTCCATTGCATTTTCCGTCTTAAAACCTACAAATTAGTCTCCCAAAACATTTCACCAAGTAGAATACTACAAAAACATTAAAAAGAAAGCATAAAAATAAACATAAGACAATTTATTAAACCTTGGGTTGCCTCTCAAGCA
>CP025648.1:6457339-6493066 GCA_003576665.1 Ipomoea trifida
CCTTAGGTTTTAAATTCGCTTCCGCTGTGTTCTGTTGTTGGTTGAGATAAGCAGCTGTTTTGTTGAGTTTTTAGCTATCTCAGCTCGTGTAAGGTTGGGGTGTCACACGTTAAATCAGGACAAAATTGGTGAAATCTAAATAGTCAAGGGAACATTTCGGTAAATAATTTTGACTGAAATGGTCCCTTTGCTATAGTGAAATTACCAATTTGGTCCCGATTTAGCGGATATCAAATGGTAAAATAAACGGGATGACCAAATTGGTTAATTTTTTCAAAGTCGAGGACTTAATCGGGAAAAAAAATTGTCGAGGACCAAAGTGGTGAAATCCCAATAGTCGAGGGACCAAATCGATAATTAACTCTCCCAGAACAAAGCAAATGAAGACGGCACCATTGTTAGGAATAAAGCGCGAGACTGGTTAGAAAAGGCTATTCTCAAGAAGAAGGAATAGATGTTGATGAGACTTTTGCTCCAGTGGCAAGACTAGAAGCAATTCGCATTTTCCTAGCATATACAGCATACAAGAATTTAACCGTCTACCAAATGAACATAAAAAGCGCGTTTCTTAACGGCCTACTTGAAGAGGAAGTATATGTTGAGTGAAGCGTGGCTAAGAACTCATAAGTAACTGGCGTGTGTAAGCCAGGCCTCGCCATTCGAACAATCTGCCCAACTTGGGGTGCCTTCGCAATCGATTTATGTCCTCTTGGCAACCAAATTCTTGCAAAACATTTTGGTCAAAAAACCTGCCCTCGCTCAACCCTTCTCCTCGGTAGTTGTCTACCAAAGCATGCTCTGTCGCTGTCAAATGTCGTAAAGGTCTAGTTCCTCGTTCTTGTGGAACGGGTGGAACATTTACTTGTGGTTGATTACGTGGAGGTTGAGTTCTCGTCCTAGATCTACTTGATTCGGCATGATCATGCTTTGCCTTCTTAGCCATTTCCTTATGTCTTCTCATCCTACAAAATTTAGAGAATTAGAAACAATGCATAAAGTAATTAGTTTGTTGTAATTATCTTTCCATAAGACACCAATGGTTTTAGCTAAAATTTCTTGTCAAGAATAAGGGAATTTTGAAAAGTAGGGGTAAGGATTTTCAAAAATATTGACATAGTTTCCCTTATATTTTGATCAATTTTCATCATGAAAATATCAACAATATCATTCCAATATCACACACATGCTCAATTTCATAATAAGATAGTTCAATTTGAGAGTCAAATAAGAAGTCAACTTAAAAGTCAAGAATTTCAAAAAGTCAACTTCATCTTCTTCCCCAAATTCAAGAATTAGGGTTTGAAGGTGAAAATACAATTTCAACAATGTAGCATGTGTAACATCAGATTGATGGTATATAATGGTTCTATAACAAGTTTACACATCAATTCAATCATCAATTTCATAATCTAAACAAGAAATTAAACAAACCCATATGCATATCAATGGTGTTCATCCATCAATGCAATCATCAATAATGAAAGAAAACATTAAGGGATAGTTCTATGATGTTCTACAAACCAATATAAACATTCAAATCATTCAAAATATTGTTCCATAAATTCTCAACATTATATTCTTCCAACTCCATAAATATTCACAAAGATAGGTAAAAGAGATGTTTTTACCTTGTTGTTGATGGTTTTGACCTTTGGAAGATGAAAATAAATTAACTTTTTCAAACCTTAGACTTGAGATGGTGTATTGCGTGGAGAAGAAAAGGATTTTGGAGGTTTTTGGGGTAGAATGGCGTGGTTCGGCCGAGAGGGGGGGTTTTATTCGCAATGCAGCTTCTACGTGTCCCACACGCGTATTGGGACGCATGGTTAGCTACTGGAAATCAACCGCGCGTCCCACACGCATGTTGCCTGCGTGGTCGGTCCAGTCCGTCCCTTTCTTCCTGTTTTCGTTTTTCTCCTTTGCCTTCTGCACAAGTTTTATCTTTCCATTGCATTTTCCGGTCTTAAAACCTACAAATTAGTCTCCCAAAACATTTCACCAAGTAGAATACTAACAAAAACATTAAAAAGAAAGCATAAAAATAAACATAAGACAATTTATTAAACCTTGGGTTGCCTCTCAAGCAGCGCCACAGTTTACGTCTTTGGCTAGACGCATCATACCTTTTTCTTTTCTCAGCCATATTCCTTTGTAGTGGGTTGAAATCATTTTGGTACCCACATGTTTTTCCAAATCAGCTACTCATTCTTCCATTTTGGTTTTGTTTTGGTCCTCATTTTGACCATTGCATTCACTTCTTCCTTTTTCTCTTCTGCTCTTTCTTTTCCTTCTTTCTTCGCTTGTCCATCGAATCTCAAGGTAATTTCCCCCGAGCTTACATCTATTCGAGCATGACAAGTAGCCAAGAACGGTCTTCCAAGTATCAAGGAGCCATGGGGCTCATTTTCTCCCATCTTACAAACTATAGAATCAGCGGGCACAAGAAATTTTCCTACTTTCACTAGCACATCTTCCGCTAAGCCTTCCGGATACCGTGTGGTTCTGTCAGCTAGGCGAAGCATCAGCCTCGTCGGTTTCAGACTTGGTAAGTTCAATTTTTCAAAGAAACTAAAGGACAACACATTGATTGAAGCTCCGAGATCGGCTAGAGCATTTGGAAAGTCCATGTTCTGTATAGAACAAGGGATCACTAAAGCTCCTAGGTCACCCTTCTTTACGGGGTAACCCGTGGTCATACAAGCTGATGACTCTTTACTTAAACAAGCATAATTATCGCAATCGTCTTCTTCAAATAACTCACGGCATTGCTTATTATTGAAAAATTTACGAATAAAAGCATTAAGTGTACCTTCCTTTGCCGTTTCTTTCTCCTTCGAAGTTTTGGTCTTGCCTTGTTGCAATTCATCTTTTTTTGATTTGGTTACCAAAAGTGATTTTTCCTTCTATTTTCTTCATTGAGATTTTGCAAGAAGCATTTGCGGTATTTGATTCAAGACTTGGACTACAAGAGGTAGTCTCTTCTTCCTTTTCCTTTTTCTTGCATTGGCATATTCCACAAATTACATCCATTGAATCGCATCCTTCATGTTTTTCTTCCTTTGCGTCGATCGCATTAACTCTCTCCTTTGGATTGTTTTCTGTATTACTGGGGAGTTGTCCATAATGTCGTTCAGACATCATTTTGAACATTTAAGAAATTTGGTTTTCGATCGTCTTAAGAGTGGCTTTTGATTCTTGTCTTAGACTCGAGATTTCTTGTCTGATATCTTGAGTAATTTCCTGCTTTAGATTTGATCGATCATTTTTCAGTTCCATGATCGTTCTCGTGAGTCTTTCATCCACCTCTCGGATATCGTCCCTTCTCTGTTGAGTAAAATCGAGTTGAGAGTTGTATTGCGGTCTAAACTGGGTCATCTAGCCTCCATTGCCTTGATTCTGACCATACATAAGTCTTCCTTTGTCATTTTGTCCGTAGGCGGGTTTGTTTCCATAATTAAACTGTCTTCGCGCTTGATATCCATCATTGTTGTTGTTCCATCCCTCACCCTATTTCCAATTGTTGTTCTGTCTCTGATTTCCTCCATAAGCATTATAGTTAGGATTTCTTTGATAATCAACCGCTTCAACCTGCTCAGCTGCAGACGGTGAAGTGCAAATATTCGTGTCATGTGGTCCTCCACAGATGTTACAATACAGTGCCAAAGCCATGCAAAGCTTGGGTTTTCCTTCCATTTCTCTACCATTGCCTGTAGCTTCTTATTTTCATGATTCATCGCTTCAATCTTTGCCTCGCTTGCCACGTGACTATTGATCTCGTACATGCCTCCGTGTTTTCCTCGTCGGTCATACCAACATGAGGTATCCTTGGATATTCTTTCTATCAACTCTTTTGCTTTCGGTAATGCTAAGGAGACGAAAGCGTCGCTCGAAGATGAGTCAAGGAGCATTTTTCCTTCATCAGTCAGCCCTCCATAGAATGAGTTTATGACATCCCACGGGTGCATTAAATCTTGTGAGCATTGCCTTTTTAGAACTTTAAATCTTCTCCAAGTTTCTCCCAGACTTTTTAGTCTACCTTGTTTGAATTCTTGTATTTGTCTTCTGATTCTCATGGTCTTAGTAATAGGGAAAAACCAGTTCATAAACTCTTGGTGTAGCTGCTACTATGATCTAAAGTGGTTATCATCTTGACTTTCCAACTGATGAGCACAAATGATGAGTGTAAAAAGGGTGTAATGTCGTTCCGCTGAGGATTGGTGTTATGGCACGAAACTGTGTGAATTACTAGGCACAAGAGTATATGAATTTATAGAATCCAAGTAACAAAGACTGAATGATGTGGAATAAAAGAAAGCAATTAATTAAGGTGAAAACTATATGATAAAAGGTATGGGCCAGATTGGGGGGATTGTAATCTTGATGTTCCAACCAACTCAGGATTAGGGAAAGAATAATTAACCAAGGGATATATGGGCAATGCACATAAGAATTCTACTCAGCTACTTTCGTAATCAATAAGAGAATTAGGCTAAGATTGCCCCACTGTCGTGATGCATCAATCATAACCTTAAACACCTAAGCATTGTAAGCCCCCAAAATTACCTCTACTTTCATAGCAGGAAAATTAGGTTGAAATTGGTAAGGCTCGAGGTCTCCATCCAACTTTCATTGTAATGAATCCCTCTCCTAGACTAGCAATTAATTCTGGCCACAAACCAATAACTAGTGCAAAGAAATCCCCAAATCAACATAAACCCTAGGTAAAAGATTCAATCCCTTTATGCAATTAATTACCAATTGAACATCAAGATTAACAATGGATCCCTAATCCAAACCCATAAACGAACTACTCCCGCATGATGGGAGTAAACATAGCAAAGCAATAATTAATAACCATAAACATTGCAAGAAAGTAATAAAGGAATAAGAGAACTTAACTGATAAAGAATAAATCCAATCTTCAATCTTTGATTCTAATCTTGAAATTAACTAATCTAATGTAAAACTAGTCTAAACTATGCTGGGGAAATATAAACTAAAAACTAGGGTTTAGAACTCTGTAAGGGAACCTCCTCCAATTGTAGAGAATAGGTCAAATATATAGGAGGTAGATAGGCCTTGGCCCATTAGGCATCTTCTAATTCTTTTCCAACTTGTATTCTTCATTATAATTCCCTTTTCTTCCAGAACTTGTCCAATATTCTTTCTTTGTTGTTCCTTGTAGATATTTCAGCACTTGGACAATATAACACACAAACAATTCCCAATTTCACTAGGATACAGAAAATAACCTTCAAAACAACTAGAATATGGGGTGAATAATTGTACAAAATAGTAGATATCAACTCCCCCACACTAGAACTTTTGCTTGTCCTCAAGCAATTACCAGGATAATCTTCCCTCCAAGCACTGCAACTGATCACACTTCCTTCCTGCTCAACCAATCATTCCACCAACCAACTCATGCAACCTAACCTGCTTTAAGAATCATCTCAGAATCACAAGTGAGTCCCCTCTCAGGCCAATAACCGATCACCCGAAATTAGGTAGATTAAAGCCCTGTATGCACATGTACTCAGTTGAGATTATGCAAGACTTGGCTTAAGATGAACTCCCATAGACATGCCCTTCATACTCACATAGATCACTCTAAAACTGCATGCTAAGATCAAGTAGGTCTTTATTTGGCTTGTAATGGGGCTAAGGGGTGAGTGGCTAAACAAAGAAAAGGTATGGAAAAATAAACAAAAGAGAGAGAATTTCACACCTATTCACAACTAAACCTAGAGGAGACATGAAAAATATGAGCAAGAGAGCAAGAATATTTGAAAGCATAAGAGTATTCTAAACTAGTGGGGGTGAAGACATTTATTCTAACAACCTGACTTACACTTTTATTCATCTTTCTTTTTATTTCTTTTCACAAACCTTTTCTTCACTTTCAAACTCTTTTTCAAACTTTTCTTTTCTTTCTTTTCATTCAATCAACCAATAACTTCCTTCACAACACCCCCACACTAGAACAAAGATAACAGGAATACCTCTATAAAAAATAAACTCAAAATGGAAATCTCCTCTAAATTAAAGAACAAATGCTACATTCTCTCTAAGGGTAAATGAGAAGTATATGGCTAAGGGCTAAGGGTTAAATGATAGGGCTGAACAAGAAAAACAATACAAAGAATGGGGTTAAGTGTTTTTGCACTTATTAAACAAAAACAAGGCTCAACAGGGACAACTAGGGAAAATAAATGTAACATAGGGTAGGTTTAAAGGCTTGGGCTAACAACAATGGCCTAAATCACTTCAAAGCATGCAAATTCTAGACTTCACTATGAGAGCACTGATGTGACACCCCAACCTTACACGAGCTGAGATAGCTAAAAACTCAACACAACAGCTGCCTATCTCAACTAACAACAGAACATAGCGGAAGCGAATTTAAAACCTAAGGGGCGTCATGCCACATCTAGGTAAGATAACACCGCCTAGATGCACAGGCTAACCATGAAAGCTGAACTGTATAAACGATAATCTTCAATCATGTTTAACAACATCCAAACACTAGTTAAGAATATATATAAAGTCTCAAATGGCTCACAGGCCAAAGCAGAAATCTAAAAACATAACCACTATCTAAGCCTCCTCATACGGGCGTATCTCTATCGCGCTCACGCATAGACTTTAAGGCAAACCTGGAAAACACACAAAGAACCATTAGCAAAAGACTGCTAAGTAACCACCATTCACACCCGCAAGGAAGTATAGATATATATATAAGTTTGTAAATAGGTTTACACACCCGTATAGAATATAAACACCAACAAACTGTTCAACAGTTCAAAACGGATACTCAACAAGGATAAACTGAACGAATCATAAACCAAGACTCATCCAAACAAAGCCAATATCCAATAACGAGAGTATAAGACTACGAATCCATAAATAAGATACCAACTGAACACAATCATAAGGAAACCAACCAGTCGTAACCAAGAATCATAAGATATCAATCGAATATACACAAGGAACTCACGAACACATAACCAAGATAGAACTCCCAACAATAACCTCCAAGACTCATACCAATCACTATACCAACCCAACCACAATCAGAAGCCAAAACCCAGAAATCTGGTACGTAGGGGTAAAACCCAATCACAGGGACCGAAGTCCAATCACAGGGGTGAATCGACCCAATCACGGGGGTAATGAACCCAATCACGGGGTAATGAGCCCAATCACAGGGGTAATAAACCCAATCACAGGGACCGAAGTCCAATCACAGGGGTAATCAACCCAATCACGGGGGTAATGAACCCAATCACAGGGGTAATGAACCCGAATACAAACAATAGTAGCGCAGATAGTTCACCCAACAAGCACCAAGAGATACTCAAAGATCCACTACCACATACTCATACTCAACTCAGCCCAAGAACCATCACTCAGAGTGTTCATCTCAGATATGAACACCAACCAACTTCCAACTAATATAGTCAAGGATTCCACCAATCAAATAATAGACTCAAACAAGTGGACTAAGAGGTATGAATAAATACTCAGAATCAAGGTAACATATTCAATAGAATACTCCAACAAACTTCAGAACAACGGAGGAAACAAACAACGGATCACTCACCTCCACCAACCACTACCCTATTACTCTTACAGAAGACCCCAGCGGTTACATTTTCCCACTAGAGTGCCCCGCAAGAGTAATTTCCCACACACCGAATCAGACTCAGCTCAGAATACAAAGAGATACTCCAGAATACAAAGATCATATCACAATACATCAATATTCATCTAATCAGAGGCCAAATAACATGGAAATCCAACCAACAATTAATCATATACAATACTCCGCAAAGGATCAAGACACAAGTCTATGAATCCAACCAACGAAATCAATAATAGGCTAATAACCAAGGATATTCAGGATTTCCAATCACCAAATAATATCATATAGAGCGAGAGTGTAAAAATAGATTTTGATGGACATAGTGGTTACCTTTGAAGCGTACATAATCCAAAAGCATATTAATCCAAAGCAACATCAAACTCAAAGCTCGGTTCATAATCGTGAACCTGAAAAATTAATATAATTCTAACACCGTCACTAACTATAAACAACAATACTAATATTCCTAATCGGGCCATTATATTTATTAACCTATAATCCATGCTTAAATGCTAATGTAACATAACCATATGAATTATACTTAATCTATCGCTAACTAATACTAAAACGAGATATGACCAATAGTAATAATCTATACTTAAGATACATCACTATAACTAGTGCAAAAAGCTTAGTTAATAAACCATAAGAGTCTAGTCTAATAACAACCTTAAGAATTAACATCCTAAAAATATAAACTGAATATATCTAACAACTCAAACGTATAATAACTTAATAACACTGCCATGATCAGGAATCGAACCCACGCCCTCTGACTCAACACATGAGTACCGCACCACCACGCCACTCTGCTCCTTGAGTTATGCTGTGCACTCAATTGAACTTAATCCAGCCAACACCGTCAAGGCCCCCCGCTGGCTACTCTGTTTGCACTCCGAGCGGGGAAGAGACGTCCGCCAGGCTTCGCCGCTGCAGCCGAACGGAGGAGGATGACGGTCGAGCCCGCTCCGCCACTGCTGAACGGAAGGGAGTCCTCCGCTAGCCACCACCGCCGAGGAGGACGGGAGCTACATACATTGTCGCAGCTGATCTCGCCCGCAAGCTACCGTCGACGAAAGAGGAGGGAAGGACGAAACGGAGATCCATCGTCGTGGCGTTGCTTTGTTGGTGCCGATCGACGCCGGGAACGAGAACAACTACGCCACTGTTGAAGCTCTTCATCGCCGTCGTCCTGCCAAGCCACTCCGAACCCAACGCTGCCGCCACCTCCGTCACATACTAGCTTGCTGCCGGACTTCATAACCATTACCGCCGGGGACTTCGCTGCTTTACGGAGCTGCTCGACGGAGGAGGAAGTCGCTTACTGCCACACTCAACGCAGTCCACACGCCGCCGATCACCCACATCTGCTACCACTGCCGCAAGCCAAGACCGGGGGAGGGACGAAGTCCGTCGCTGCCTTGCATGTCGCCGACGTCCAAGACAGGCGAGAGAAGCACGGGGAGTCTGCCGAGATGCTAGCCGGAGGTTGGGGATTAGAGCGAAGATGGAGGGTTAATGGTGTTTGGTTGAAGGTGGCCTCCATTGTTGTGGCTGCCCCTGAACGAAAGAGACGAGAGAGGGAGATGAGAGGCGGAAATGGTAGAAGAGGCACGAGACATGGAGGAAATGGCTCGGCTGCTGATCCCATTGCCTATTTTGGAAACTTCTAATTATGTCTAGGGTAACTTCCATTTTGGGCTAAGCATTTATGGAAATTGGGTCAATCTTGGTTCAAGGCTAAAATATAAATGTTAATTGGGTCAAGACTCATTTATCTTTGGGCTCAAGGATAATTTGTAGATACCATAAGCATATAATAAGAATTATAATTCATGGGCTTAGAGTAGTTGGGTCAAGACCATAGCTTATAATACATATATTTATATAGTCATAACTATGGGCTTATAATATAACCTTAAGAAATATAATTCATGTGGGCTTAATAATAATATTTATGTAGGAAATGTATATACAACTATAGAAATATTGGGCCATAGCTTACTATTAGTAATCATATCAATAAAATATATATATACAAGAGTATATAATCCCAAGCCCATAGGACATAATTATACTTATAATTATTTAAATAATTATTTAATAAGAAAATAACCCCTTATAATATTCAAAAGAGTAGTAGGAATTTTCGGGGTGTTACAAGGACAAGCTATGACAGAACAAATATCACCGGAATCCCACATAAGCCTTCACTAGCAATGCATAACACACAGGGGAAACATTTAGGTTACAGGTTAACCCAACTATTGGCAAGAGACTGAATTAAACACAAGCTCAACTTTGAATCATCCCTGAAATGCTAGGTTGCACAAGTACCACCAAACAAACCACAAACCAGCAGAGAGGAAAGTGGTCACATCCACTAAGCAAAGAAAATAGACTATCCACAGTGTTGCACATTGAGTCCTTCAAGCAAAGTTCACAAAAATTTTATTTTCAAACCAGAAATAGCACCCCCCCCCCACACTAAAACGTGGACATCGTCCTCGATGGACAAACAATTAAGCACAATAGAGGGGATACAAAGAATAAAATCAATAATGAAGCACAAATTCAAAACTAATACAGAGAGAAATTAAAAGAGTTAAGAAATTGAACCTTGAAGTCTTGATGCAATGGAGAAAAATGGAAGAAAAAATTTTAGAACCTGAGGAAGACAACAATAGTGCACACAAGGAAGTGGGGAAATTTTTTATTTTTTTTTTTTTTTTACTGTTGGGGTCAAGGGCTGGGTCATGGCCGTGATGTTGGCCGTGACCCAGAGCTCTCTATAAGCAAAAACGCACTGGAAGTTGCGGAAAATGTCACGGGCGGGGTCATGGCCGTGATGTTGGCCGTGACCCTGAGCTCTCTATATGCAAAAAGTCCGTTTTCCGCACCAAATGCCTATTTTCACCTGTAGATCAATCCAAAACATCCCCAAAGCACTCCAACACCTAAACACATCATAAACACTCAATTTCCAAACATTCCCCACTCTCTTAGAAGTAAAATAAATCAATTCTCACTCAAATATTCCCTTGCCAAACCTCTTGAAAACCAAATAAAGACTAAAATCTATAATCTAACTAAAGCAAATAAAATAAATGCAATAAAATAAAATGCAAGAAAGTAAAGGATAACATGGGGTGCCTCCCATGAAGCGCTAAGTTTACTGTCGTCAGCTCGACTCAACTTCTCAAGATCAACCATCATTGGATTGGAGAAAGAACATCCCATCATTCCTAGCAAATTTTTCTTCAAGATAGTGCCTCAAATGGTGGCCATCAACAAATTCCTTTATCCACAAGTCTACCACCATAAAATTCAAGCACTGGTTCTCCATGAATTCAAAATTCAAACACACACTTTCACCAAATCCATTCTTATTTTCCCCTTGATTTTCCTTTCCTTGAGCAAGTAGGGAAAACCTTGGGTCTTCTTTATGCACTAAGATGAAGTAAGAATCCTTGGACATGAAAATTGGCCAATGGGGGCCTCCACACTCAAAAACATTGACACCTCCCAGTTCCCAAGTTAGTCTAAAATTCTCACCCAAGGGAGTGTCATCAAATGAAAGACATACCTCGTGTGTGCCACCAAATTCATCAACTATATCATTCTTGAGCACTTCTTCACTTGGACCATCTTTAAGTTGCTCTTTGTCACCATTCGCTTGTAACTCCACACTTTCTTCCCAATTCAAAGACTCCATTTCAATTTCATCATTCACTTTCTCATCTTCATCAGCTTCATCCTCCATCTCCTCTGCATCACCACCTTCACTTGGCGTGAACAACTCATGTATAACATCTTCATAAGGAATTGAATCTTGAATGGGTTCTTGAGTTGTCAAGCATTTTCCTTGAGCCTTAAGATCTTCCAATTGAGCTTGTAACATGTTCATTTGAGTGATTAAGTTATACATCATGGACCTCATCATCTCCTCATCAATAGGTTGGTTTGCTTGTGGAGGTTCTTGATAGAATGGCTCTTGAGGTTCCCATTGATCATTGACATGTTCTTCCTCACTTGGTCTCATGGGATATCCACCATCCTCAGTGTCATCATCAGGTACAATAGTGACTCCCCAACGCCTAGCTATTGCTAAGGTTTCCTCATCAATAGGTTTGCTTGCTTGTGGAGGTTTTTGATAAAATGGCTCTTGAGGTTCCCATTGATCATTGGCATATTCTTCCTCACTTGGTCTCATGGGATATTCACCATCCTCAATGTCATCATCAGGTACAATAGTGACTCCCCAACGCCTAGCTATTGCTAAGGTTTCCTCATCAATAGGTTTGCTTGCTTGTGGAGGTTTTTGATAAAATGTCTCTTGATGTTCTTGATGTACAGGTACTTGAACTTGGCCTGGATATCGAAAGTTAGGATCAAAGATGTAGCATCTTTCGGCTTCATGTGATCCTCCACATATGGCACACCAAAGAGGTTGTGGCATGAACCTTGGTGGTGCACCTCCTTGAAAAACTTCTTTAGTCATATTGGCACCAAACTCTTGAGGGAAAGATTGGTACTTCTGAGGATGTGGTGGGTAAGGATTTTGGTAGTGTGGATTGAAATCTTGTGAAGGTTGTGGGTATGGATGTTGGTAGTTTGGAGTGTATTGAGAGTATGAGTTTTGGGGGTGGAATTCTGGTGGATGGAAAGTTTAGGATTGAGCATCATAGTAATGGGTATGAGGTGGGGCTTGAGTTGGGAAAACATTTCCATATCCATCATGTTGGTTGCCCTCATAAGATTGACAACCGTAGTATCCTCCTTGATCCATCATGGGAATCCCTTTCAATCAAATCAAAAGATATAGACTTGTAGGCACATTAGCAACAATATTTTTTGTTTGTTTTTTTTTTGGATTTTTTTTTGAATAAACAAAAATAAAACTTGATCTCCTAAAATTCACTAACTCTAATGCTAGTAAGAAATTAATCACACAATCAAAACCAAATAAACCAATCCCCGGCAACGGCGCCAAAATGTGATGAGCACAAATGATGAGTGTAAAAAGGGTGTAATGTCGTTTCGCTGAGGATTGGTGTTATGGCACGAAACTGTGTGAATTACTAGGCACTAGAGTATATATGAATTTATAGAATCCAAGTAACAAAGACTGAATGATGTGGAATAAAAGAAAGCAATTAATTAAGGTGAAAACTATATGATAAAAGGTATGGGCCAGATTGGGGGGATTGTAATCTTGATGTTCCAACCAACTCAGGATTAGGGAAAGAATAATTAACCAAGGGATATATGGGCAATGCACATAAGAATTCTACTCAGCTACTTTCGTAATCAATAAGAGAATTAGGCTAAGATTGCCCCACTGTCGTGATGCATCAATCATAACCTTAAACACCTAAGCATTGTAAGCCCCCAAAATTACCTCTACTTTCATAGCAGGAAAATTAGGTTGAAATTGGTAGGGCTCGAGGTCTCCATCCAACTTTCATTGTAATGAATCCTTCTCCTAGACTAGCAATTAATTCTGGCCACAAACCAATAACTAGTGCAAAGAAATCCCCAAATCAACATAAACCCTAGGTAAAAGATTCAATCCCTTTATGCAATTAATTACCAATTGAACATCAAGATTAACAATGGATCCCTAATCCAAACCCATAAACGAACTACTCCCGCATGATGGGAGTAAACATAGCAAAGCAATAATTAATAACCATAAACATTGCAAGAAAGTAATAAAGGAATAAGAGAACTTAACTAATAAAGAATAAATCCAATCTTCAATCTTTGATTCCAATCTTGAAATTAACTAATCTAATGTAAAACTAGTCTAAACTATGCTGGGGAAATATAAACTAAAAACTAGGGTTTAGAACTCTGTAAGGGAACCTCCTCCAATTGTAGAGAATAGGTCAAATATATAGGAGGTAGATGGGCCTTGGCCCATTAGGCATCTTCTAATTCTTTTCCAACTTGTATTCTTCATTATAATTCCCTTTTCTTCCAGAACTTGTCCAATATTCTTTCTTTGTTGTTCCTTGTAGATATTTCAGCACTTGGACAATATAACACACAAACAATTCCCAATTTCACTAGGATACAAAAAATAACCTTCAAAACAACTAGAATAAGGGGTGAATAATTGTACAAAATAGCAGATATCACCAACCAGCATGCTGCCTCTCCAACCACTAAAAACGGGAATAACTTGAGTCTAATAATCTCTTCACTGACCCCTTCCTGTCTGTACATCCCACATGCTATTATAAACCTAGTGATGTGCGCATTTGGATCCTCTGAAGGCAATCCTGAGTATTGGTTATTTTGTACCAAAGTGAGTATGGTTGGATGCACATGCAAGTTGACATTTTCCATAGGTGGTACATGGATTGAATTGTACATATTGAAGTCCAGCGTCATATAATCGGTGATGGATCTTTGCTGTTCTTGAGGTATTCCATAGTAATCTTCTTCTCGTATATGCTCTTGTGGATTCACTCTATTGACTTGTGGTTCTTCCAAAATTGGTTCTTCATGATTAATTGGTCCTGGTGGATTAATCGGTACAGGGGGCGGGTTTGGTATAGTTGTTCCTCTCCCTTGGGAATTTCTTGTTGCGCTTGACGAAGCCATTTGTAATTTTTGGATGCTTTTCTTCCTAGTTGTTCTATTAATTTCTGGAATATAAGGAAATAATCCTTGATTTCCTTTTGCTCGCGTGTGCATTCACCTGTTAAGATTTTCAATGAAGCAAGTAGTCCTCAATTGACTAAAAGTAGTCAATTGGGTAAGTAACAAGAACAAGTAAAATAGAAAATAAAACAAAGTAAAATGGTATGGATTAACAATGCTCGAATCTCACAATCATTCAATCAAAATAAACAAAACATTTGATAACCTATTGCCTTCCGCGGCAACGGCGCCATTTTGAAGAATCAGTTTTGCGTAGGGTGAGGTGTCAAATAATGTAAATGTGATATAACGAAGAGTCTATGACTCCCCAAGTGTCGGTCTCGAAGGAAGGACGTGGAGGTGTGTCAAGTGCTTGAGCATTCAAATGATTGAGTCATGTGATAGATTTGAGAGTGGTTGTGGGTATGGTGAATAGAGATTTGAAGGTGCAGAGGTTCATAAAGTTGTGTAAAGTGAAGGTAAAACAAATATGAGTAAATAAATGTAAGAAAGTAAGGGATTGGATAGTGCTCATATATGTTGCATCCTAGTGTGTCTAAGCAATGGATAAACGAAGCAAAGATGTTGGCTATTTAGGAATGTGTCTTCTTAGTCCTCTTCCACCCCTGTGTACTAGGGCTTCTTAGACTTAGGAGTGCATTTAATCAACCAAAGTCCTAAGAGACATTTTATCAAACACTTTAGCTACACACTTTCCTACTATTCTTAAGAAGTCCATAGGATATATGATTGTTACAAAGCTTTCAATCCCAACTCTAATCAAAGACATAAAAGAGTCAAGAGCTCAATCTCTCATCTAGATTGGCCAAATCCAAACAAGATATCATCAAAACAACAATCATTAGACAATAATAGAAATTCCAACAATCCAAGCAATTAAATCCAAGATAAGATATAAGATCATCACACTAGCAACATATCTTCACACAATCCAAACCCTAGATTAAACTAGCCACACATATTCAAGAATTCAAAGACAATAGCTAATTTAATACAAGAACAAGATAATAAAAAATAAAATAGATTAATATGTAACAGAGATCACCTAGTAATGAAGTGTTTCTTCAATCCAAGCTTGTTGTCTTTCTTTACAAGGTGAAATTGCAAGACTATACTATCCTAAAAACTAAGAAATGAAAGGGGAACTCTCCCAAATCGGAAAAAGGCAACTCCCCCCCTGAAATTCTATCAAGGAGCCTTAAATAGTCTCCGAAATTTGCCCTAGAGACATTTCTGCGCATTGCTCCATCCACGCCTACCACACGCGTGGTTGCGTTCATAAATCAAGCCAAGTACACCAAGGATTTGATCAGAAAATTTGGCTTAGAAGGAAAAAGCTCAGTCAAAATTCCCATGAGTACAACACAACGATTAGACAAGGATGACGAAGGAACGGACGTTGATCCAACGATCTACCGAGGAATGATTAGATCTTTGTTATACCTTACTGCGAGTAGATCGGATATATCTTACTCAGTTGGTGTATGCGCAAGATTTCAATCAAAGCCGAAAAACAGTCATCCTGATGCTACGAAGAAAATCATTCGATATCTCAAGGGAACAATCAATGTTGGATTATGGTATCCAACGGAAGGTAACTTTAAACTAACCGGATATTCAAATGCAGATTTTGCAGGGTGTAAAATTGATCGAAAAAGCACTTCCGGAACGTGTCAATTCTTAGAGAGAATGTTAGTTTCATGGTTCAGTAAGAAGCAAAACTTCATTGCTACAAGCACTGCCGAAGCTGAATATATCGCAGCAGGGAGTTGTTGTTCACAAATTTTATGGATGAAACAACAGTTGAAGGATTATGGAATTAATTGCGAGGACTTCAATATTTTCTGTGATAATACTAGCGCGATTGCAATTTCACAAAATCATGTACATCATTCAAGAACGAAGCACATCGACGTACGACATCACTTTATCCGAGACCACATCGCAAAAAAAAGGACTTAAGGATCAATCACATCCCTACAGAAAATCAAATTGCAGATATTCTCACAAAACCATTGTGTGAGTCTCGCTTCGCAACTCTAAGGCACGAAATGGTGATGATCGAAATCAGCTAAGTATTTTAATTTATGCCAAGTATTTAAATTTAATCTCTATATGACGTTATTATGTGATTCTCTTAGCTGAGCATATTTCTATATGTATTACATGTGTGTTTTACGTGTTAACTGCTTAGCATATGTGTTTTTAATTTTCACCTGCTTGTGTTTTTACTGAGGTGAATCACCCTTACACGTGTGTTTATGCATGCAGTAGAGATTATTGTGTTTTACCTGCCTTTTATCTTTTCATCTAGAATTGTTTAGTTGGATAGTTTGGTAATTTTTATGTGTCTCTACATGCTTGAACATTCTTTTATTTTGTTTTTAGCATATGATTGCTTTTATGAAATAAATGTTCTTGCATAGTCTTATTTTTGCATGGGACTGTTCACGTGAATATTCTTGAGCTATCCGAGTCAATAAAATACCTGTCATTTGACCAAAGTTGATCTACCATAGCCGAATCACTCTCAAGAAATCCCCAAAACACCCTTATTCGAACCAAAGAGAGAGTTTTTAATAGAAGGGCATTGTGGTCATTTTACACTTATCTTGCCTTTATAAGCCCCTTTCTCTCTCATTCCACCCAAAAAACAAAACCCAAACCCTTCATCTTCTACCTCTCACGCACCACCATAGCCAAAAGCTTCAAAACCTTCAAAATCCTACTCTAAAATTTCTACCCACTCCAAATCAATTCCAAAAATGGATTCTACCCAAGCTAGCACACCCGTTCAACATCCACTCGTTGAAGCAAATCAAAGTGTCACCAAAGTTTCACAAGGATATCTTCTTGACAACAAGGATTTCTTCAACAAAGTCAAAAATAAGTATTTTGCTCAAGCTCTACTCACGGGAATGGAACAAAGCAATCTCCTAAAGGTATGCAACTACAAATTCCAAGGAGCTTTCGTTGATGCATCTTTCCAATTTCTCGAGCATGTTTCACACGTGAATGGTGTGATTTCTTCTGTTGTGAATGATACTCTTGTGGAGATTATTGCTTCTGATACTAGAAATGTGTATGGATTTCCTGATAATGCCTTGCCCGTGGATGATGTTATTTTTGATCAAAATGATTTTTGAAAAATTGTACGTGTGAATGTGTTGAAGGAGGTACCGGATTTTTCTGGGTACAAGGAGTTAAAGTGGGAGTTTGAGTTGTTATCTGATGTGATTCAAAGGTGTGTATATCACCTTTTGGGAGGAATTGACAAGATGTCTGTGAAATATGCAAGGGCTATGTATGCCGTGTTTAATGGGATTAGTGTGGATTGGAGTAGATCTATATTTGATAGGTTATGCATCTTTGTGACTGCTAAAGGCCATGTTGGGTACGACCTTCTTATGTGTGAAATCCTTAGAAGAAAAGGTGTGAGCTTGGTCCGGTTAAGAGTATAACTTGTGACAATTTTGTGTGCTCAAAAGAAACAAAAAGAGAAAACCGAGAGAAGTGGCGTTGTTAACTCAAGGAGAAGGAAGTTCCCAACCAAAGAGGGAAAATATTGTTGATTTAAATCTAGCAAGTAAAGGGGGAACAAACCTTAAAGTTGTTGTTCGAAAGGATGTTGTTGAAGGAGCACAAGCCGAGAGGGATGAGCCAAGAACCACCCTTAGTCAAGTCCTTGAAAGTGTTGGGTTAAACACACCTAGTGAGGGACTAGTTCGTGGGGATGAGGAAGCCATTGTGGAAGAAGAGGAGAATTTTCATGTTCATTTTGATGTTGAGGCCGAAACAGGGCATGAAACAACAAATCTTGGAAACTTTGTGGAGCTACCTATGGAAGAAGCTAGAGAGATACCCGTGGAGGAACCTTTGGAGCAACCTCTAGAGCAACCTTTGGAGCAACATGTGGAGCATGTTGTAGAGGAAGTTGGTGTGCAAGTGGGTAATTCGAATGGCTCTCAAAGTGATCATTTGTAGACTCTACGAAATGACTTAGAACAACAATTTGAACAAATCAAGGATGGCATGGAAGAGTTCAATGAAAGATTTGAGAGTTCTACAAAGGCTACTAATGACAAGATTCAAGCTTTAAGTGACAAAATGGTTGAAATGGAAAAGAAAATTGCTAGGATTAGTCCGGTCATGCGTGATGAGATCACGGCCTTGAAGGCCGAATAGACTGTGAACATTCAAAAGGACAAAGCATCTATGGCCGAAATCATCCAAGCACAAAAAGGTGAGGTTACCATTTTGAAAAGGATGTACACGAACCAAATGAAACAATTGGAAAGCTTGAAGAAAACAGTTGAAAATTTTGGCAAAATTCAAGGTGAGGAGATCCAAAAAGTTAAGGGAGGAAAATGCAACAATCTATGGTATTTGTGACTCAATAGTCACAATGTTGCATGATATGGCCAAAGATCTTAAGGAAATCAAATGAAAACAAGAGGAGTGCCTATCCCTTGACCGTGAGATTAGAGTGCAACAAAAAGGGGATGCACATTATTTCCAAAAGATTTTAGATGCTGCTAAAACAGGGGGAAGAAGATTGGTCAATCAATTTGGCCAAGTTGGAGGTTCTAGTTCGACCGCACCAACACAGGGGGAATCCACACAGGGGGAAGGAGTGAAATCAACTTTCAAAACTTTTTCTAACCCCTCCGGAAATGTATTTTCTACTTTTACAGCCCCGAAGCAAGCAAGTCAACCGAGTGCACCCGCGATGACCGATCAAGAACGTGAGGACCGAATGGTGGATTTATTTGCAGATCATTTTGGAGTCCCACATGATGGCATTCTTGATCAAGATGGGAGAAATCCTAGGGAGTGTGCAAGATGGTATTTGCGAGATGTTTTTCCCGCAAATGATTTACGAGATGCCGCAGAATGTTACAAAATTGGTAGAGTGTTCAAAAACTTCTACCACTTGGAGGACAAAAATGATTTTGGTAAGCTAAGGAAAAGAATCAATAACATGTTGGGTATTTAATTTGTTCCTAGCTTATTTTGATTTCAAGATCATGACTTATGATGGTAATATTTCGAAATGTTGTGACATGGTTCGAATTATTGACATGGTTCGAATTTTGTCATTTTATGCTATAAAATATCTATCTTTGTTAGTTTGGTATGTTATGACTTTTAATTTGACTTAAATTGTGTAGCATGTATGTTGGTAGAAAAATTAAAAATTCCAAGAGAATTAGTTTTGTATTATATGGAGCATATAAGATCAAGTAGATTACAGAAACAATAGATGTTTGTGTTTGGTAAAAGTTGATGGTGAAAGGGCGATGAGTGAGGAAGAAAAAAAAAAAGCTTTGGGTATATCTAAGCTGGGTGTCAGACGTTGATGGTGAAAGGGGATTAATAATTTTTAATTTTATCATGAAGAAGAGAAGCTTTGGGTGTATATCTAAGCTTTGGGTCTACCTCACTCCATAATAATGTTCAAAAATTCCTCTGTGCCGCACTCCACAATAATGTCCACAAATAATTCCTCTACAAACGCACAAAACTCTCAAAAATCCATCGAGGAGAAAGACGCTTCCAGAATCTCCACTTGAGTACAGACCTTGACAACGAGATCTCGGTGAGCTTCTTCGACGAAGAGAGAAACATTCCTCGACCGATCATGCTCCAAAACCTCTTCCACCTTCCTCTTCAAGCTCCTTCTCGAACCGGAGCTCGAAAGCTGCTCGCTGCTCTTTTGGTTTCGATTTTCCATGTGAGAGAGAAGATGAGAAGAGAGAGGTGTGGAGGAAAAAACAGAGCGACAAATAAGGTTGATGAAGCAGACCAACGAACAGACTGAAATGCCCTTCTATTTCACGGAGCCTTAAAGTCAATTGTGACGGTGGACTAAAACGATCCAACTTTTATTAAGTCTGGACAAAATGTGACAAAATTAATAAAGTTGAACTAAATATGTTCAATGCACAATAATTGTATGACCAAAAATGGATTTGACTCTTTTTTTAATAAGTAACCGCTATTGCAATTAATGTGTATAATTATAGCAGTAATTGCAATTTTATATATAAAAAAAGTGTACATATTTTCATATTGTAAAAAAATACTATAAATATAATGTATTTCTCTACATAAATAGATAAAAAGACATTGATAATACTTTTGTTATTATATAGATATATATAACTAAACCAAGGGTTTTCGAAACGTAAGTTAGTTCAATTAGTTTTTCTTTTATGTTAGTTTTTCATTAATTATGTCATAATAATTTTATATTTTACCTTCCACATCTTAAAACTTTGAATATCAACATCATTTATGTAGGGATACATTTTTATGTGGTAGTAATAATGTCGCAATGATTTTTAAAAATTAGATGAAGTAAAAAAAAAAAAAATCGGCATACAACAATGGTTCAATAGGTATGTATTATAGTTAAATACAAATGGTGAATTTTACAAATATAACAAATGTATGCACTTTTATAACAATTTTGATAGTATACCTAATAGATAGTTGCAAGTTCTTGATGTTATTAATCAAACACAATAACATCTCACCTTCATAAGAAAATTGATAACAGAACATCTAAAAATATCTTAATGGAATATTAATGTGCATAAAGATATTTAGTCTATGAGAAATGAATAATTATCATTACTTGTAAAATAATATTTTTGTTGTTGCTTGTTAATTCTACTCTGCTAGCCGAAAAAAAAATCACTTAGACTCATAGTCATTACTCTAACAAATTTAAATAATATTTCTAAGAAAGTGCGAGTCATAATGAACAATTTGAACTATTACTTACAGTAAAACGTAAAAGGACACAATGAAAAAGAGATTAACACAATTCAAAACTCCTCAAATATGATATTTATAGAGTATCTAAATTAATATGCAGAAATTATACATTGTTAAATTTGGTTAAATAAAATTATTATTGGTAATTATAAAGTGACATCAAATTAGTAATGTTTTAAATTGGTAAAGTCAAACTATATTTTCAACATAAATCATTACAACTATGAATTGTTACCATTATTTTTAGCATAATTTATTTATTACTGAGGCGGAATATACCCCGATAACTGTGTTTGTATAATGGTCGGCGACGGACTCGCAGGTTGGAGTAAGTCCCACTAGTTGGCTTAAGTATAAGGTACCTTGGCTGATCACACAAACCCAACCACCTTTGATCTGCACCAACCTATTTAGCCCAGTATGGCAGGTAGGTCTCCTCCCTTCGAGGACAATAGGATAGTGTAAGGGCCTCCTTCAACCTCGGTCGAGGCCCGTGCATGGGCTCCATGTGCCCTTCATTTATTACGGAGAGGGTGACTTTTTTATTTTTGAATTCTACTGACTCTGTTACAATGTATTATCTGTTCATAGCTACTTTCTCAACCTACTGAAGCACCTGAGGCTCGAACCCACTCCTTTCCACATGGGAGTGTACACCGGGTGCCACTTGACCACAATGTGTTTGGAGAGGGGGACTTTTAGTTGTTACTAAATACAACGGACGTGCTCGGACATCACTGACACCCGTTAGGTTAACGAGCATCCAAACATAACTCGATAGAAAGATTGTTATAAAATCATAGCCCGGTCACAATTAGTACCGGATACGTATTTTGAGCATAAATCATTACTATATTATGAGCATAAATCATTACTGCAATTTAAATATAGGATTAAAAAACTATATATCTAAATTTGAATCAAATGAAATTAATTATTTCAAATTTAATTTTTTTGAACTAAAATTATGTGTGTGTGTGTGTATGTGTATATATATATATATATATATATATATATATATATATATATATATATATATATATATATATATATATATATATATATATATATATGGGTCCCCGTGTGGTTGGCTTTCTCAAGGTCCATGGTTTGTGTGCTTAAGGTGCGTCAACTAAAGCTTTAGGTGTGTGGTTTTCCTTCTTAAGGTGCGTTGTTTTCCTTCCTAAGGTGCGTGATTTGTATGCTTAAGTTGCGCTAGTTGTTAAAACTTTAGGTGCACCATTTTAAAACTTTAGGTGAGTGGTTTGTGTTCTTAAGGTGCTTTGTTTGTGTGCTTAAGGTGCGTCGTGGTTTGTGTACTTAAAGGTGCGCTATTTTAAAACTTTAGGTCAGTGGTTTGTGTTCATAAGGTGCTTTGTTTGTGTGCTTCAGGTGCGTGGTTTGTGTACTTAAGGTGCACCATTTTAATGTTTAAGGTGCGTCAACAGCACAACCGCATGGGAAGCTATACCCGCACCTGAACCCTTCCATATGTGTGTGTGCGCGCGTATTCTTAGGTTTATGTTCAAGTGAGTACCTACCTTATTGTGTTAACTTGAAAACTTGTGCACACCTTTGATGTTATTACATCATCCAACGGCCCAGAATATGGTGCACAGAAAAATTCAACCCAGGATGCGGTACGATGCACATCATGTGTGTTTGTATTTTCAGTGTACTACATATATGTATTGTGTTATAGATGACATGCACCATCCACTAATCTATATAAAGGACCCAAATTGATTCTCAGGTTCACATGGTAATATAGGTTCTCATATAAACATACATACATATATATATATATATATATATATATATATATATATATATATATATATATATATATATATCTAAAAATATAATAAGTGTGAATGAATGTTATACCCTTCATTTATGTCCCTTTTTTCCGTTAAATTTTTTGTACATTATGCTATAAAAGTTGTACTTTAAAATATATTAGACAAACATACCCATACCGTTATAACTTCTGTTATCTTTTCCACTATTATTACCATGCACATGCATCCACTATATAATTTCTTATTTTCTTCAATAATAATAATAATAATATACACATTATATATTGGAGTTTTATTTTAGTTATTTTCTAAAATATAAATATAAAATTTATAAAAATATTTTACATTATTATATATTATTATTTGCAATAATATAAATATCTAAAATCTAAATAAATTTAAAATTTTATTATAAAATATTAATATTGGGCACATATTTTTTGCGCATCGCGCATGGAAAAAACTAGTATATCAATATATATATATATATATATATATATATATATATATATATATATATATATATTTCTATTCAAATGTGGTCACGCCTTCCCGTGCGGTCGGTACTGTTTACACCACTCAATGTTAAGAAATGTATCACTCAATGTAAGAAACGCACTACAATGAAAATGCGTAAAAACACCTCATAACTCCCATGTTTCTAATTGTGCATTTCTGAACACTGTGTGGTGTATTTTTTCATACCTAGTGGTGTGTTTTTTTTGTGATGTGTACCTAAAATGTATATTTTTGTGGTGCATTTCTTAACATTGAGTGGTGCATTGAGTAACATTGAGTGGTGTAAACTGCACCGACCGCACGGGAAGGCCTCGGTGCGACCACACTTGAACTCTACTCTATCTATCTATATATATATATATATATATATTCATTCTAGTTCAGTTCATGGATTTTCAACCTGTTTATTTTTAATATATTACAAGTTAAAATAAACTTATCATATACTAAGTAAATATATCGTATAGTAAAAATAAATTTGTATTAAAGATTCATCTGACTACGTGGACGTGTGGTGAACGATACAAGTATTATATCAGTTAACTTAGGGCCAATTACAATGATGAGATTTTGCTCCTTTACCAAACCCTTGTTCCCTCTTTGTGTTATTTATTTCCTTTCACCCCTCTCCCACTGCAAAGGCAAATTATTTTGTGGATCATGGTTCACAGAATTGTATGAACCATGAATCAGGGCCGTTTCAATAAAAATTGGGGCCCTGTGTCATATCTTAATTTGGGCCCCTTTTTTTCGAATAATTTCTATATATAAATAATTTGTTCAAAAAGTTGTATCAAAATATAAATATTGTATAAAAATATATATAAAATTTTATTTTAAAAGTGACATGCATCGTGGACATTTAGACGCAAAATTATCAATCAAACTTTTGATATCAACTTCTTCCAAAAGCTCATTTTCAATGGAGATTAAAGCTAATCCATTGAGTTTATTTTGTAATGAATTTTTTAAGAGCTCCCTTTTTAGATTGAATTAGTTGCACAATTCCTCTTTTCTTTTTACGCTTCTCAGACCCAGATGTATATTTTCTAGAAGAAATAATTATAAAATCTTAAGAAAAAATAAGAATTTATTTAGAAACTCTATGAATAAATAATTAATCAATAAACAAATTCTTGAATATATTGGTCTAAAATCAGAATTATTAAGTCAGGTAAATAAAACAATAAATAAGAATTGTGAAATATTTAATAATTTTAATTACCTGTTAAGAGAATTGAAGAACTTGAGTAATCAAGAATAATTGAAGAATTCTGAGTGCGTATACGGTCTATCGTCTACTACATCAATTGCGTATTTGCTTTCTTGCTACTGCTTTCGTCGTCTGCTGATAATATTTGCATCAATTAAAAAATTGCCTAATACCTAACTAGGCTAGTTGTGAGTTGTGAGATTTGTGTACATATAATATCACTTATATAAACTTTGCTGCTTATCAATTTGAATACAATTTTAGTAAGGAAAGGAAAACAATTTGAATTTTAGTAAGGAAATGAAATCAATTTTTATTTTAGTAAGGAAAGGAAAGCAATTTGAATTTTAGTAAGGAAATGAAAGCAATTTGTATTTTAGTAAGGAAAGGAATGCCTAATACCAATTAGCCGCTGCCGCAGTACATACACAATTTTTTTTTTTTAATAAATATGGGCCCCCAAATTTTGGGGGCCCTGTGCAACGGCCCTGGGCAGACATGCCCAGGGCCGGGCCTGCCATGAATGCAATATACATTTTAATATACTAAAAGTATATTATTTGTATATTGAATATATGTTACTCCATATTTGATAATATAAAAAAATTATGTATTTTCAAATATTACAATGTATACAAATAATGTTTTTTTAGTATATTAAAAATATACCTTTTGTTTATGGTTCACACAAATCATGGTCGATGGAATAATCATTGTATCCCAAATTGGGTATATTTAATTTGGTTATCGCAGTAGGGCATACATACTTGGATAGTTTAATAAGCAAAGCTGTAATAATTAATTGATTAATCATGAATTGCAATAAACAAGTTCCTTATCAATAATGCCAACTTCCTTTAAAAATGAAGATTATTGTCAAGTTAAGAATAATTTTTAATTTTTTTTAAATCATGGTATGGATCGCGGAGGATTAGTCTTCTGGCTACCAGCTGGAGGCATATCTTTGGAAAACGAAAAAAAAGAAAAATTTTTAGGTATTTCTCCTACATTTTTAATGAATAATTATGTTACATATGAATGTATAGACAATAAATATGAATATGTTTAGCTCCTAACTTACATACCCATTTGCTTTCGTTTAACGGTCTGGGGCCCACCCACGTTCGCTCCGAGAGGCACAAGAGCTGGCCCAGAAGGAATCATCACTTGCGGGAATTGAACCCAAGTTCTTCCGAAATTCCTCCCCACAAAGAGAGCTCACTTGCCACTTGAGCTACCCCATTGGGTTACCTACCCATTTGCTTTCAATTTAATTAATTTGAACTCTTTTTTCTTTTTTCTTTTTTTTTGACAAAATGATGAAATTCCGACCTAACTTCATCCATATAAACAAGCAGTCATGGACTATATAAATCATTACATATAGTATACTTTTTTTTTCTTTTTCTTTTTCTTTTTTTTTTTTTTGTACTTTTTTGCATTAGAATAAGTTCTAGATGCTCTAGTGTTCATGCCATGATGAATATTGATAATTCCAGTCAACTACATTTCTACTAACACTCCACGTTTTTATTTCTATTGCCAATCATGAATCACCCATACCATAATGATTTTTGCCTTACCACCTACTTGCATTTCATCTTTTTTTAAAAATACTTTTTAGGTGGAAATGAAAAATGAAGAAACAAAACGCAAACAAACATAAGATACCAAACTCAATAATTAATATTTTCTTTTGGAGTTTGGAGACTCATGTGGTCAGATCATACAATTGAAAATTTGGCACACCAACTCCATATAGTCGTGCTTTATATAGTGATTGACGACAATACTATAGAAAAGGTGGGGTTTGTTCATCAATGCAATGCAAGGTGGAGGTGGAATGTGGACACATGCATCAATGTTGCATTGTGCTCTTCCTTTTTCATGTATGGAGTAACAAACTACCATTAAAGGGAAACAAACATGTTTCAAGATTTTTCTAAAAGAAATTCTATCTAAAAACTCCTCGATGTTCAAGAATTATATTAGGCAAAATCTCCAAAATCGTCTCACCAGATAGGTCAAGTATTTTTTATATGTATTACACTTTTCCTAATAAGTATTACATGCAATTTTTCTCATAAGTACAGTTACTCTTCTAACTGCTAATATTATATTTTTATTTTAAAATATTACATTTTTTATAATAAAAAAAAATATCGCATTTTTCCTCATAAGAATTACACTTTCTCTCATAAGTAACTATCAACCAATTTATCTATGGTTAGTATTATACTTTTATTATAAGTAACTGTTCAATCCCTAAATACTATGTTTTGATTTAAAAGTATTATATTTTTTTGCAAAACTATTAAACTTTTCCTTATAAGTTAGAGTAACAAACAATTTATTCTTGATTAGTATTACATTTGCAGCATAAATATTACGTTTCTATCTTGATCCGACATGTCTCACAGATAAGGATTCTTGAGACGATTTCACAAGAGAAGCGTCCATTATATTAAGTTTTGATTTATTTATTTCTTTATTTTGTATTTTACTTATAATGAACAAAAACGCTCAAAGGAGAGAATTTTTCATATTTCCTTCCCAAAAATCCATAGAAATTCCCAAAAACATTTCAGTAATTAAAAAGGAAAAGAAAAGAAAATAAACTCATTACCTTAAATAAATTAAAGGAAATTAATTTTTGGGTATAGTTGGAAGTATTTCAGAAATCTAATGATGTCCTCAACCCTGTCAATCTCCCCCTTTCTAATCTATGTGGCAAGAGAGAATTTTTTTATTTATTATTATTTAATGCCATGTGTGTTGCAATAGGAAAGAGAAATTGTTAAATTAGTAAGAGGAGAGAGAATGTAAAAGTGAGAGAAAAAAGCATGGTAAATTTGATTTGGGTACTTTTTTATCTTTTTTTATTTCCTATTATATTATTTAGTTATTATATTTATAATATAATATGCAAATTTCAAATAATGAAGAATTTACAAATTTGATGATGTGGAAGTGGGACCCATTTTAAAAAGTGAGAGAAATTTCTGGGTTAAGGATAACCTAATTAATAATTAAACAGAATAAAAATAGAAATTCATTTCCTAAATGAAAAACAAAAAAATTGTTTTTAAAGTATCTTTTTAAATGTCTATGTTACTTAAGTTTTGATTAATTCAATGTTAAACTATTGGTAAACTCTATACCATTAAAACTTTTTATAACACTTATATTGTTCTATTTTTTTATTTTTTTTTAGGAAACTTATATTGTTCTATTAATTACCAGGCTTGATTGACATGAAATCTTACACTAAAGGAATTGTATTTGAATTCTTCTAACACTTATTGTTCTATCTATATGTCTCAATCGATATGAAATCTTACTTTATTTATATATAAAAAAATGTATCTGAAGAACTACATGTAAACTAACTCTTCTAATATTAATTTATTATTCTATTTACAAATCTCGATATAATTTCTTACTAAAGAACACTATTTCTTCTGCTAAAAATATGTACATAAATGATTGCTGTGTTTCAAGATCGTGATAGATCACTAAGGTGAGAATATAATCTTCCTAAGGGTCCAGTGCATAACTAAGAAGACAAGAGGTTATGGGCATTGAAGCTCAAGCACTAACAACAACAATGTTTAATATATGTCTAAACCACTCCCAGGAGGGACAATCCCAACCCCCCAAAATTCTTTATTTCTCAATGGATAATGGCAAAAATAGTGGTAAGTGAGGGATAGTCCATTGGGGATTTCATCATGGCTGACACTACATGATGTCACATTTATGGAGTGTAAAATATTTTTTCCCCATTTATTTTACAAGGATAATGACATAATGTTACAACATTTCAATAAATTGTCTTGAATGTTTTTTTTTAAGTGCATATAAATATTGGTTAATTAGGGAAACAATCTGTATATCATGAACCAGAATTCACACTGCACTATGAATTTTTGTTTATGTGTATGTATTTTGTGTTCTGACTTTTTGTGTCTTACGTTATTGAATTTTGTATCTTGAGAGTATGAATTCTATACTTGGAATGTATATATGTATATATACATATTAGTAATTGTGTATTATTTTATGAATTTCTATATCTTGTGTTATAAATTTTTGTGTCTTGTGCTGTGAAATTTTGTGCCTATAAACACAAATTATGTACCTAAATTAGATTTGAAAAATAAGTAAATATATAACATTTGTAAGTTTCTTGTGTTATGAAATTTTGTACCTTACGAATATGAATTCTGTACTGATACAGTAAAATACGGAAAGTGTACTGTATTATACTTGAGTCGGGTACGAAGTACAATACCCTAAGAGAGACCGAGCTACGTGACAGTGGGTCAGAGGTTCCCGGTCTCTTTAGCTAATGTCTGGAAGAAATAGCCAAAAGTCCTTCTGCCTGCATTAAATAATGCTCCTTTTATAGCAGTGCTCGACGGCGCTTCCGGTCTTCCGGCATGCGGGACGCGTGGCGGACATGCACCGGTCCCTCTGCCGCTCCAGCGCGCTTGCGTACTATATGTGCGGGTGTGAGGTCTCAGGTTCGAAACCCCGTGGAGGTCCCTTTCTACAGCTCGGGCTCGGCCTGCCTGGTGGAACAGACCGGGATGGCGAGCGTACAGCCGTCCATCCCCGTTCCGTGTGGAGACCGGGAGAACGATACGGAGACCGGGATTTATCCCTATCATGTACCTTATCATTTTAATCCAGGGTCCATAATGTTATATGTCTTGTGTTGTGATTTTTTGTATTTTGTGTTATGAAATTCTGTATCTTATGAGTATGAATTATGTACCTCATCGTTTCAATTCAAGGTCAATAATATATACTATGTGGACTCTTATCCATGATATAAATTGCTTAGGGAAAGGCTACAATAACAACTGGTTCCAATATCGAATGGATTGGATATAATGCAACAAGTTTTGAGAGCTATACCGGGTGTAATGGAGACAGCATGGGGATATATAATGTCCCTATTGCACCCGGTACAACGCAAAACTTTTTACATTCACTTTTCGTTTTATCATAGTGCAATTGGCAATTGTACACCACTTGTACTATTATCAACATTTTACTAATTAATTTATGTCAATAAATATTAAAAATGAGTTAATTTCATTTTTTGTCCTAGATTTATAGGTGTCATTCCACTTTTAGTCCTTTCTTTAGAACATTCTCCATTGGTCTAGTATTATTGTGGTATGACCATTTTTTATCATTTATTAACAAACTTGTTTAAACGGCATTAAATATGAGGGCATTTTGGTCTATTTAGCCTACCATCTTCTCAACTCCAATTTGTTCTAATTAAGTGAATTTTTTTTTATCATCATAGATTTATATATGTCAATCCATTTTAGTTCAATCTTCTCTTTTTTTTTCAGAACATCCCTATTAAGTCTAATTAGCATGACCATTTTTGTTCCTTCGTCTAGAAATCTATTTGAATATCATATAAAATTACGTTAAACCATCTTCTTTCATAAACAACTCAAAATTCCCCTTTTTGTTTCTTTGTATTAGAACAATAAAAAACGGCTCGTTGCGGAGGTGATGGCTAGTGGCTACAAAGGCTTATGTTGTGGATCGGAGGCGCATATTGCATTGAAGAAGATGGAGGACTCTAACTCATTAATTAGAGATTTTTTTTTTTCAAAAAAGTAAAAATAAAAATATAGTGGGTCAACTCACTTTGTATGAAAAAGACCGATATGTTCTCGTATTTAACACTATTTAAACATGTATATTGATGAAGGACTAAAAATAATCATGCCACAACAATACTAAGACTAATGATGGATGTTAAAATAAATAAATAAATAAAATGACACTTATATATAAATTTATAACCAAAAATGGAATTAACCCTATTAAAAATTTATGAATTGTTCACATGCATGACAACTAATAATACTTTTAAAATCTAAAGATTATTTTATGAAAAAAGAGTAAATATTGATTGTGTAATTGTATTCTTCAGAGTATATATTATCACCGCGTAAGTAACTTGTATTGATTGAGTAGAAGCTTAATTAGCTAGAAGAAAAAGAAAGGCGGGAGATTTTTTTTTTTTTTTTTTTTTTAAATATGACCCTTTATGTTTGGTTTAAGGAATATTTTGACATGATCTTGAGAATCTCACATAACCTAAAAATGCGGGAGAAATATGATTCTCATTAATGCTACTAAACTACCTGAATTAAAAATAAAGTTTGAAAACCTCACATTTCTATATTAATTTCAATTCACATGCTCTTGAACTAAACAAGAAAATATGATATTACCATATATAGTCACATTCATAAAGTTATACTCCATCTATCTCATTTTGTCTGTCATGTTTACTATTCATCATTGGTCAAATCAAGTCTTTCTTTCGTAATTTTTAATTATTTTTGAATTTGAATTGATTTTTTGTGTTTAATAGTACTTTTAATTTAGTTTCTAAATATATAAATTTTATATACAAACACTAAACTTAATATTATGAAAAATTAAATTAAAAATAATTTTAGTCAAGTCTCATTAATCGAAACAGACAAACAAAATGGGACGGAGGGAGTATAAGATAACATAAACCAAACACCCTCTAAACAAATTAAAATTAATGAGTACTAAATAAAAAAAAAAATACGCCAAAGACCTTGTAGTCTAGTGGCACCCGGTGTTCCAGCCTAGTGCTTCAGTACTTTGAGAAAGTAGCTATGAACAGATATATATTACATTGTAACAGAGTCATTAGTATTCAAAAAAATAAACAAAAATACAGTATAATAAGATAACTAGACTTCTTATAGAAAATTTTGTACTGTTGTCATTTGTATTGAAGTAGTTTATAATGGTTATTAAGATAAGTAGTTTATACAAACTATTTCTACACGTTTTTTCTAAAAATAATTTTGAAAACATTTGTACACGTTATGCTTTCCATTATTTTGGATCTTGTTGGCACATTTTAGGCGTAAGTACGTAACGTTACTTTTTTTTTTTTTTTTTTTTGGGTCCCATTGTGAATTTATGATGTTCCCTTTCTTTTAATATTTGAGATTTTAAAATCAATTTGTATATACAATTGTGTATATAAATGACGTTACTCTATTATATTTTATTGGCAGTATGTTTTGTTTATTTTGTTTTAAAACATTAATTAAAGAAATAAAATGGAATAAAATAAAAAAAATATCAATCGAGAATATTAGTACCGTTTCTTATTATATTATTAAATTTTCTATAATGTCTTTTTTTTGTTTTTGTTTTTTAACAATAGGAAGATTTGAGGTAATTTAATAATTTTAGACTCTTTTTTTAATATGTGAAAAAGAAACTACACTTTTAATATCTTATATAAAATAAGCCAACCAACTCCAACAATATAATGTCAAGCATAAGCAAGATATAGAAACCAATAGACGGGACATCAAACACAAATTAAACAATCCAAACTATAAATTTCTGGCAAAAGTTATTGTTATTGTTGTTGTTATTATTATTAACATAATGAGTAAAGGTAATTAACCAATGAATATAGAATAATTAATTAACAATGAATGACAATGATTCTAACTAAATATTCAAACAAAATTGATTTGAATAGAATTTAAAACTGTAATCTTTGAACAAGAGTAGAGTTAATTAATTTAGTTTTTTTTTTTGAAAAAAGAAAAGAATAAAATTGGCCCCTAAGTCTACTGGATACTGCACTTAGGTTCTCTAAGTAAAAAAAAAAAAAAAAAAAAAAAAAAAAAAAAAAAAAAAAAAAACCATTCAAGTCCATAAGACGGTAAAATTGTTCAATTAAGGCCAATTTGACTTATTTAGCAGGTTAAGTCTTTTCGGGGTTGACACCTATCCTTTCTATTTTACTTTTTTAAACAGATTTATTTATTTATTTATTAAAAATTTAAAATATTATTTAAAAAAAAGCCACCGGCTGTCCGCTGCGGGACAGCCGGTGGCTGTCTTCTTCACAAACAGTCATGGTTGTTTGTCCATTGTTGTTGTTGTTCTTTATTTTAATAATATTTTTAATTTTTAATAAATAAATTTGTTTAAAAAATAAAATAAAAATGACACGTGTCAACCCCAAAGATTTAACCTGCTAAACAAGTCGAATTGAACAATTTTACTGGTTTAGGAGACTTGAATGGAGGTTTTTTTCTTTACTTAGGAGACTTAATTGCACTATCCAGGTGACTTAGAGGGTCAATTTGACCCCCGCCCCCTCCCCTCCCCTCCCCTCCTTTTTTTTTTTGAAACACTAATGATTATTCAGAAGGTAGTATGGGGTTTGATCTTGTGATCATCAATTTCGAACGATAATAGGGATGTTATCACACTATACATAGTACTTTGCCAATTAATTTAGCTTTTAGTTATTGCTGTAGCTATTAATATGTATAATATAAAGGAATGAATAAGGTCCAAATTGGCCACTGAACATTACCTCAAAGTGCAATTAGGCCAGTGAACCAAAAAAAAAAAAGTGCGGTTAGGCCATTGATCGAACACTCCAAATGTATGCAATTTCACCTGATAGCAGGTTACCATTCATTTCATCAAGTTACTTGCTTACGTGGACGGTGAATTGACATTTTAAAATAATTTTTAACAATAAACTATTAAAATAAAAAATAAAAATAAAAAAACACCATAATAAAGCAAAAATTGTTTTGTGACAAAACTTGAATTTCCGTAAATAATAATAATAATAATAATAATAATAATAATAATAATAATAATAATAATAATAATAATAATAATAGTAATATTAATAAATAAATTAAATTTGATTCATCCACAGGTTTCCTATCAAGGTGGCAAGGGTGTTATTAAAAGGGGGTAGGGGGTGGCTGCATGTGATTTTTTAATATTATTTTTAAAATTTTTTAAATTATTTTAATTTTTATTTTAATAGTTTATTATTAAAAATTATTTTAAAATGTCAACTCATAGTCACATAAGCAAGTAACCTGATGAAATGCATGGTAACCTGCTATAAGGTGAAATGGAATACATTAGAAATGTTCAGTGACCTAATTGAACTTTTTTTTTTTGGTTCAGTGGCCTAATTGCACTTTTAAGTTACGTTCAGTGGCCAATTTGAACCTTATTTCTAATATAAATTTAGTTTCTTTAACATTTTTAAATAGTCAAATTTAGGTGGTGTTTGGTTGGAATATCTAAATCGAAATCAAATACTCGATAATTAAAATGAGTTTTAGAAAAAATAACTCATTATTTTTTTAGTACTATAGACTCCGTTACAATGTAGTATATGTTTATAACTACTTTTTGATTAAAAATAAACTCATTATTTGGTAGTAGATGAAATCAGAATAAGAATTAATGTGTGGGTGACTTGAAAAATGAAACCTTTTCTCATTTTTCATTCAAAGAAACAAAAGTAGAATTTTATAAGGGAATTAACTTTTTTCATTTCTTCCTGATTCAAATCACATTCCAAGCCCAAGCACCTTGTGCTCAAATGACATGTAGTGGCCTCCCTCATATGAAAGGTTATGAGTTCGAGCCTCAGTGGAGGAGATATCGAAATTGACTCTTTGTGCTTCACCAGGTTGAGAAAGTATATATGAACAGATACTACAATGTAATAGGGTCAGTTGTATTAAAAAAAAAAAATCACATTCCAAGACACAAAAACAAAAAAAAAAAAACAAAAAACAAAAAAAAAAAAATTACTAAAACAAACAAATTGAAGTAATTGAATTTGAATTCCGATAGTATGGTTCAAACTTTTGAACCAAACGTCCCCTTAGTTGAAAGCATACGAAAAAATTCTTATCATTTAGATACTTTATTGAATTTATCCTTTTACAAGTCAGAATATTTTACACATGCATTTTAAGTGAATATGATGGATTCAAAAGTTTTGGAAAAAAGATTATTTGGCTAAATTATTAATATTAACAATAATAAGTTAAAATAGCAATAAAGATGAAAAATTAATATGATCAGTATTTTGCCCTTTAATTGGAGCAGTCTGGTGCGAACAAAGATTAGTCGGAATATAGTGCATGCTTAAATGTGTCTCTTATAGTTAGAGTTTATTAATGACACCTCTGATAAAAAAATACGTCATAACAGTAAAGATAAAAACATGTAAATACTATTAGCTGAATAAGAGTTTTGAAGTAGGAATCAAATTTCATGGGATATAAAAGACAAAAGTGCGTTTCCCTTGTATGGATATTGGAATGATAGATGTAGTAAGTGGAATGAGGGAATGGATTAGGGAAGGTAGTTGAAGACAATGATTGTGTTTCCATAAAGACTGTAGTTGGGAATTGTAGGACTATGTCTATTAGGCCATCAAAATCAGCTTTAATTTACATTGTAGTATCTGTTCATACATACTTTTCTCAACTTGTTGAAGCACAAAGAGTCAATTTCGAGATCTCCTCCACTGAGACTCGAATTCATGACCTCCCATCTGAGGGTGGCCACTACATGCCAATTTAACACAAGCTGCTTGGCATTCCCCAATGCAGTTTGTTTATACTTCACTTAACATCTTCGTTGTTATTTACTGGTATTTAAAATATTATGACAGATTCCTAACGTAACAGTCGCTTTGGCCGAGTGGTTAAGGCGTGTGCCTGCTAAGTACATGGGGTTTCCCCGCGAGAGTTCGAATCTCTCAGGCGACGGCTTCATAATTTTATTAGCTTGAGTTGAGAGTTCATTTTTTTCCCCATACAATTTTTTTTTTTTTCTCACAGCGCTTTGGCATTCATGATTCATGTGGTTCATTTTTTTCCCATGCAATTTTTATTTATTTATTTATTTTATTATTATTATTATTATTATTATTATTATTATTATTATTATTATTATTATTTTCCCATAACCTTTGGCATTCATGTTGAAATCCACTTTTCCACCACCTCTAAGAGCCAAACACAATGTTTATTTATTTTTTTTTTTGTTACAATTTGTGTGCAACTTGGACATTTGTGGCTTTCTTTCCAAAATGCGATGTCACAAGTTTGAATATCAGTGGGGTCATTGACTATACTTCAATAGGTTGAGAAAGTATATATGCACACATATTACGTTGTATTAAAGTTAGTAATTGTAACACCCCA
>CP025648.1:6493931-6509450 GCA_003576665.1 Ipomoea trifida
AATCCACTTTTCCACCACCTCTAAGAGCCAAACACAATGATTAATTTTTTTTTTTGGTTACAATTTGTGTGCAACTTGGACATTTGTGGTTTTCTTTCCCAAATGCGATATCACAAATTTGAATATCAGTGGGTCATTGACTGTACTTCAATAGGTTGAGAAAGTATATATGCACACATATTACGTTGTATTAAAGTTAGTAATTGTAACATCCCCAATTTTCAAACTTTAACTTTATTACAAAATTTCAATAATATATTGTGGAAGCTTACACATCTAACCAGCAGAAAATGGGTGTTATCGCCACACCTAGAGTGAACTCTATCACCTCTTTGACAAACTCCACTCTAAGTGTACAGACTAAACTTACAACATCAACATCCAACTTAATACATATGGAAATAAACTCAATTCTATTGTCCGTAACAGGGATCTCAAACACTATTCTAGGATAGAGTAGATCTCAACATCAACATCCATTCTATTCAGAACTCATCGGGCTACTGGAACCCACACTAGACAACATCTGTTAAAAAAAAAACACATCGAAGTGTAGTTAGCACGACGGCTAAGTAAGAACATCCATGGTCACCCAAAATTCAACAAAGGTTTTCAAAACACGTATAAAAGAGTTTTGGTATCTTTTACCCACTTAATGAGATTTCACCTGAAAAGAAGTTAATAATCAAGACTTGCACGAAAAGTGATTAAAAAACCAGTATCCACCTGTCTCTTTAGACAAAATCATTTCTTTCTATCGTTACAGAATAACTTTCTTCTCATCTTTAAAACTTCCTTAGTTTCATAATAGTAAGCGTGAGGCCTTTTGGAGTATCAACCCCGGGCCATGGCATTCAAGCCCTCCCGTAGGTCAATCATGTAAACAACCTCGGGCCATGGCACTTAAGCCCTCCCGTAGGTCAATCATCTCAACAACCCCGGGTCATGGCATTCAAGCCCTCCCGTAGGTCAATCATGTAAACAACCGCTGGGCTGTGGCAATTAAGCCCTCCCGTGGGTTAATCGAGTCCTCCACAACTTACTTTAGAAACTAAGGTTTTGAAAACATGTTCCTTCCTTCAATTTTCTTTCTTAAATCATTTCTTTTGGGCATATTTCTCATTTGAGTCCAATACTTAAAATTGGCTACCTCATTAGCCCCTGAAGGATTTTCAAAATACTTTTAGTACCCGCAGGCTTTTCAAATATCATTTTCTCATCATTCAAGTAAGGTACACACTCACTAAAAATGGTATTTTCCTTCAAAGATAAGGTTTTGACAACTTATTTACCAAAATAGCATACATTCTTCAACGTAAGTTTTTTATAAACATTTTTGGATATACTTCATATTCAAGTCTCATACTTGAAATCTATCCACCTAGTTATACACTTATATATTCTACTAACACTACATATATCCATTCTCAATACTATTATTATAATAGTACGAACCCATAGTCAACCATTTATGAATCAATCGACTCATAACCCCATTAATATTAACATCCTTAACCTTGTTCCTTATCATGAATTTCAGTCCATCTTACAATCCAATCATCATCGGTAATCCATAATCATGGTTCCACCATTAACTAATAATAGATGGTTATCCTTGTCATTATCGTCATCAACAACTTTCACCATCATCAATACCATTAGAAATATAACTTGAGGAAATCGCACATCCAAATATGTATAAATTTCTAAGAGATAAAGTCATTGCCAAACCATAATCCAAAATCATTCAACAACTATTTCCTCAAGATTCACCATGTACAATTTTTATCTCAATATTTTCATATAACAATTTCCTCAATGCATATCATAATAAAATCTTTATCTTAACTTTTCCATATAACAATTTCCTCAATATATATCATAATATCATCACTACTCAAAATTCCTTCAAACCATAACTTATTCACCAATAGAGAGATTTCCAATTCTCAAAATAAATTCCAAAGGAATAATTCCAATATCTCATAATAATTACCAAGGAAATAATTTCAATCTCTCAAAATAACCACCAAATAGAGAGTATCCAAACTCTCACAATAATCACCAAAGATAATTCTTCACATAATTAGTCACACTTTTCTTGTGTCCAATAGTAGTTATTATGTACAGTGTCAAGGGGAAATGGATCCAAATGGAAATTTTCAACTTCCAAACCAATACCAAACCAACCGGACAAATCCACGAACCGGTGGCCAAAACCAAATAGAAAGATCTCAACTCTCATCATCATGATCATATCACTAACCTTCATTATCATAATCTCCATTTAATTTATTCATCCAGTCATTAAACCTTAATAACTATCATCAATCCTTAATCACTATAGTTAAAGCTTAATTACCTACTGAACTCCACTGTTAATCCACCTTTAATGTCAATCTAACCCCATTATTAACCACATCATAACCAATAATCAAAGCTTACATCATCCGCACTACTGGACGCACAGGGGACGCACGTCCGATATCGCGTCCACAGGTTCTGCCCACTCTTCGCCCAGCCCGGACGCACGGTAGACGCAGGTCCGGCCCTGCGCCCGCACACACGACCAGTTATGGACAGTGTGAACAACGTAGTGGCGAACACCTCTTCTATCATCTCCATAATTATTATAAGTACATATATGTATGTATATCCATATATTTCAACACAAAGCTCATGAATCCCTATTTCAACTATCAATCATCAAATCTTAAGTGACAAGACCAACTTAAGGGATTTCTTACCTCTCAAGTAGCTTTTAACACCATAGAAATTGTTGTGATCCTTTCCTCCAAATATCCACCGAAGACCCTAAGTAAGTTTCACCATAATAACAATATTTTCAAGAATTCATAGCTTAAAACTAAGTTCTAGGAAAGAATTCTAGTCCTTTTAACCGAATAAAAATCAAAGTGTTACCTAGTATGGAAGAACTTGTGAAGGAATTGGCTATGGAGTTTCTTGAACACAAAGAAGAAGATGAAATTTCCTCTCTCTTTCCTCTGATCTCCAAATATTTCGGCCAAAATGGGTATGGAATGAAGAAAATGGGAGATCAAGTCTCCTTTTATAGCAACACTTTAGGGATGAAGAAACTTGGAGATCAAGCTACATTGTTTCTTATAAGGTAAGAAATAAGAAACTTGGAGATCAAGTTTCCAATTTGATCATCTTCAAAAATATTTAAATAATAACATGTGGTGTAGGGAGTTGCCAAGTGTCACATTTTTGTGGTGGGTAAGGGAAAATATCTTCGGTTATACTGTTCGGGATTAAAACAGATATAGTTTCGGTGGAAAATAATTTAAATAGGAAGAATTTTGAAACCAAAATTATTTTGAAAGTAATCCGGTCACTAATTTGAAAAATCGGATAATTTTTGGTATATCGCGAAATACGGCGATACAAGGGTCGGAATAAATTTTCTCTCTTACGGGCTAATTTAATCACGTAGGAAGTTCAAGCTTAATAGTATATTGCCTACTAATTCATTCCCTAGGACAATCGGGACCGAACACATACTTTAAAAATCCTTACGGTTCGTGACCGGTACGTAGGTTCGCAGCTTATTGGAATGAGTGAGGGGTTACAGTAATATTCAAAAACAAAAAAGAGAGACAGAAAAGGAAGAAAAAATGACAAGCGACGAAAAAAATGGGGCACCCAGCAGCCTACGCAGTTGGTGTGCGAAACATGCACCAACAAAGTTCATTTTTTTCTTCCCTGCAAGTCCACAAAATAACCTTCGTTATTGCAACATACTCAATCATATCTCTCATATACCCTCTCCCCTCCACCTCACCTCAAAACACACAAAAAGGCTACTCGAGTAGATGTTCTAAAGTCATTGAAATTTGTCATTTTCCATCACTTCTAAGAACAATCACGATTGTTAATCTTTTTGTCAGAATTTTTGTGCCATTAGAGACAAAGGAATAAAAGAAAAGAAAAAGACGGAAAAAAAAAGAGGCACCCAATAGCCTTTTACGCGGTTCGTGTGGGAAATGTGCACCAACATAGCTCATTTTTATTATTCTCCTACGAGCCCTCAAAAAACCTTCAACATTGTAACATACTTAACCTAGCCTTCTCTCTAATCTACTCTCTCCCCTCCACCTCACCCCAAAACCCACAAAAAAAACTACCAATGTAAATGCTCTAAAGTCATATTGAAATTTGTCTTTTTCTTTTCACCGCTTCCATAGTCATGTTGAAATTCATTTTCTTTATCACTTTAGAAGTCATTAAATTCCAATTAATTCAAAATAAAGTGTACTTTTTTTAGATGATGAGATAAACTTACAATCACTACTCAATTGTATACATTGGATAAACCCACACTCATGTGTATTAGTTCGCAAACTTTATAGGAGAGGTAAATCATAGTAACAGTCAATTAGGCATTAAAACCTAGGGCAAATTCATCATTTCAGTTATTTTTCCCCTATTCTCCCTAATTTGGTCCTCTAACTATAATATGTTAATTTCAAGACTATAATTTCAAGATTAATATAACTCGTTGAATTTCATCCTAATATTGAATTACATTTTTATCCCCTAGTAAATACTTCTAGTTTTGCCCAACAAATTATACCATAGACTAGAGTTTATCTTGAAATGTGAACCTTGGTCCAAAATAACATCAAGATTATGTGCCTACAATTAACATATTATGCGCCTAATTTTTGTGTGCCTATAAATAAACCGCAGACACATAATATGTTAATTGCATGCACATATATAATTTATTAACTATAGGCCCATAAATTATGCACCCAATACAATTAACATATTATGTATCTTTAGTTAATAAATTATGTGTCTGCAATTTATTTATAGCCACAAAATCTATTAATTGAAAGCACATAATATGTTTACTACAGGCACATAATCTGAATGTTGTTTTGAACCGCTTTCTTAATTCGTTACCATTGTATGAGTTCTATATTTTAGTTTCATTTTCTACTTGATTAGTAAATTTTGAAGCGAAATACAACTTAAATAATTAATTATGTTACAAAACTCAAAAAATATAGACTAAAAGTCTAAAATCACAAAATTAGCAAAAAACTAAATTAGCTAATTAATTATGTTACAAACATTTGTACAAATATTAAATTAGCTAATTAAGTTTAAAAAATTTACACAAAAATGACATAATCACAAATAATACTATTACCAGATTCACACATTTACAATTTCACATAATGACAGAATCACATATTCACACTTTCACAGTTCACAGTTCAGCAGTACACAACTTCACAATTCACTAAAAAGATAATTAAGTAATCATTCAAATATTATTGAAAAAAGTAATCATTCAAATATTCAATAAGTAATTGGCTTTCAGCACTCCAATAGTCCAATTCAGCAAATGTAAACTATATTTCCGCATCTTCTTGTTAAGAAATGCAAAATGGTGAAATAACACAAGTTTAATATATGTAATACTTAATACTAAGAGAGTAACATTCTAACATGTGGGCATGTGGCTCAGATTGCTAAGTTTTCATATCAAGATAGAAATGGGGGCATATTACTAAAGTTTTGGAACAAAACCCAAAACTCAAAGCAACATACCAACCCAAAATCCTTTAATTCAACAAAGGTGTAAGCAGCATCATAGCAAATGAAAAGAACTGAAAAATAAAAAGTAAATGAGTGAGGAAAGTAGAATAAATTGTTGCCAAGCCATTGTCCCACTGCCACTAGTTGTCAGTTTGTCACTTGGCGGTCAGTAATGGAAAAGAAGTATATAAGATACAGAAGCACAGAACTGGAAGGAAATGTAAATAAAAGAATATTACAACAATGGTTGGCAAGGATGAACCAGCAGTCCAACACTCTTAACTCTTGTGGCCCAAGTTGCGTAAAAAAAATAATTAATTAAAAAAGAGAGTAATTCAAAATGAAGGAATTTAAAACATAAACTATATAAAAGAAATGACTATACCTTTTTCAAGCCTTTCAACATCATCAATATTTTCCTCAAGCAGATAAGGGGCAATAACTTCCACCATTAATTTCACAGTCAGATCCATCATATATATGGAATTGCCCAAATTTTAGGGCTCATATACTGATAGTGACAGTTTATCACAATATCAACTCATAACCTTTCACACTGTATATATACATTGATACGACTCCGAGATACCCTTATTTCAGGCACATTTTAGGGTGTTTTATCACGCTTATAGCATCCTTGCATGGTAAATTATGTTCGTAAATGCTTAAAAATCACTAACTGATGCACAAAAGCTACTTTTAGCTTAAAAGAAGTGAAACAGGAGCCCCGGGAGCAAATAGGAGCAAAAGTTGAGCTTAAAGAGCGAACCAGGCAAGAACGGAGCCCCGGAGGACCCAACTGGATGGTCACACGTGTGTAAGCGTGCGTGAAAACTTTCCAGTAGCCTCCCACGCACGCTCACACGCGCGTGGATGGCGTGGAGGCGGTGCTGCGCGGATTTCGACTAGGGTTGTCATTTCGGAGACTATTTAAACCCCTTTGATGAATTTTCAGGGAGGTTCCCAGAAAATTAGTTTTCCCTTTCTTAGTTTTTCCTTTGGAGAGCTTTATTCATTTTTCTTAGTTTTTTAGATTAGATCAATCTCCATTGTAGCAAGACAACAAGCTTGGATTGGAGATCTTCTTCACTCTAGGTGATTTCTATTTCATTTCTATAATTTTAGCTATCTTGTTATTGGATTAAATTAGCTTTTGCTTGAATTTCATATTATGAGTAGCTAGTTTAGTCTAGGGATTTGGATTGTGTGATTGAATATTGCTAGTGTGATGACCTTATCTCTTTATCTTGGATCTATGTGTTTGTGTTGATGGATTATCTATTCTTGTCTATTGATTGTTGTTTTGATGAGATCTTGTTTGGATTTGGCCAATCTAGATGAGAATTGAGCTCTTGACTCTTTCATGTCTTTGATTAGAGTTAGGATTTGAAGCTTGACACAATCATAGTTCCTATGGACTTCTTAAGAATAGTAGGATAGTGTGTAGCTTAAGTGTTTGATAAAATTTCCATTAGAACTTTGGATGCTTGAAAGCACTCCTAAGTCAAAGAAGCCTTAGTACACAAAGGTGGAAAAGGACTAAGACAACACACTCTTGAATACCCAATATCCTAGCAATCCTAATCCATGACCTTAGACACTCCACTATGCAATATCCATGAACACTATCCAATCCCTACCCCTTTTACATATTTACAAAATCCCTTTTACTTTACTACTCTCTTGCACTCAAACCAACCAAATGAACTACTCTCACTCACAAATACACCCTTCACCACACTCGAATCCTATGCATGATCCAATCAAGTAAACTCCCGAACACTTGACACACCTCCACGTCCCTCCTTCGAGACCGACACTCGGGGAGTCACAGACTTTCCGTTTTAACACAAATATCTTTTGACGAATCAACCCCTACGCAATACTGCTTCTTCATACATGCACTTTAAGCACAAATCACAAAAGCAAAATATAGTTTCATCATTTTTGTCCTCAAGTATATTCATATAAAGCTCAGACAGTGTGATAGACTGCAAGTATATCACAATATCAACTTATAAGCTTCCACACTGTATATATATACATTCACTTTAAGCACAAATCACAAAATCAAGATATAGTGTCATCATTTTTGCGCTCAAGTATTCATATAAAGCTTAGACAAAGTGACAGACTGGTAGTATATCACATTATAGACTTATAAGCTTCCACACTGTATATATATATACATGCACTTTAAACACAAATCACAAAATCAAGATATAGTTCCATCAGTTTTGTGCTCAAGTATTCATATAAAGTTCAGACAGAGTGACAAACTGACAATATATCACAATATAGACTTATAAGCTTCCACACTGTATATATAGTTATATACATGCACTTTAAGCACAAATCACAAAATCAAGATATAGTTTCATCATTTTTGTGCTCAAGCATTCATATAAAGCCCAAACAAGGTGACAGTATATCAAGTAGCAACTTCCATCATCTTTAAGCATCGAAAATCATAAATTCAGAATACATATTTAAGTACATACTACAACAAAATCAGAATAGTCACGGAGCCATGGAATCACAGTCAATACTCAATATTCACAATAATAAGTTTAATCACACATTCACACAGCTTCCACCATCAGTACAACACCAAATAATCATAATATACCAAAATAGAATGAACAAATCGAAAATAAAGAAATAATAAAACTAGGGTTTGAAGGTTACTTTATTTCTCCTAAATATTCCCTAGAGAATAAGGGCTTCAACAATCGCAATAGTCACAACTCACCGTCCACCGGCCACCGGAGTAAAGAGATAACAGATTAACAAAGATGGATAGAGAACTTTGAGAGAAATAGAGAATCAAAGGAGGAAATGAGGTGAGGATAGGGGGTGAGGAACTGAGGAAGTAGAGAAGAGCGAAGTCGTCGAGTCAAAGAGAAGAGAAAATCAGAGAAATGCGACTACGCAATCTCACTCTCAAACCCTCAAGATGTGAAGAATGGGTGAATGGCTGAAACATTTGGATAATACATACATGTAGGCTAAGTGCACACACTTTAGGCTGTGTGCATTCGCGTAGTAAACTGTGTGCACTCACGTTGTCGCATATCTATCTCACGGGAAGGTGTTGTCTCATATGATTGTAATTATATATATATATATATATATATATATATATAAACTAAACAACGTCGTATGAAGAGTAGCCAAACCCTAACCCTATTTACTTTGGGATATTCGGGCGGATCGGATCTCCAAATACCCTACCTACCCGAATAATCCTAGGCCGACTAATATGCAGAACGGATCAGATTCCCTACCTCGAATTCGGATCGATTCGGTTCTTCTCTTCTCGATTGGTTGGGTCGGGTGGGTCGAATTTCTCGATTCTTGCACATCCCTTATTCGAACGCCCACTGGTTCTTTATCCATATTTCCTTCATTGCAATAAACCTTTTTGTCTTGGTAGGTCGGTCCACTATCACCCAGATCTTATCCTTCCCAGTCTTGGTTAAAGATAAACCTCCTACGAAATCCATCGAGATTGGGTCCCACTTTCCACTAGGTATTTCCAACGATTGAACTAGGCCTTAAGGTGCATCAGGTCAAAACTTAAGGTGCACCAAGTCAAAACTTAAGGTGCATCACTTTGAAACTTAATGTGTATCAGGTGAAACTTTAGGTGCATTAGTTTGAAACTTATGGTGCATCACTTTGAAACTTATGGTGCATCACTTTGAAACTTAAAGTGCATAACTTCAAAACTTTAAGTTCATGACTTTATCCAATACAATATGTACACCAGAATTTATATTCATTGGAAAAAACAATATTATAATCAAAATAACGAGCGAAAAAAATAAAACAATAAATACTAATCGCTTTTTCATGGACGAATACTCAATCGATGATGAAGAAATCGCAGCTCCAAATCTCAATGGTGATGATCTAAGAAAATAAGAAACAAATTTGGCCAAAGATTACACATGCGTTCACACTTTAAAAAAAAATAGAAAAAGTCACTAGTACCTCCACTCTAACCCAAAAAAAAAACAAAAAAAAAAAAAAAACAAATCCATGAATGTTAGAAAATCAAATCTAGGCTATCCAAATAAAAATACAAACACACAAGATTAGTCATCACGTTCTCACATTAAAGGTAGTTCTCATTTGAGCGCAACTATATTAGAGGTCATATGAGAACCAACTTCCCCATGAGTCCAAAACAACCAATCTCATCTATTAAAAAATAGATCTATGGATGAGAATAATTGGGCTATTAAAATACGCATGTGTATATTAAGCATTATGATATGTGCATATTAAGCATGTCGCTGTGTTTCACACAACACATGCTTAATATGCACACACTCGTTTTTAATCCCACAATTAATCACATCCATAGATCGTTGGTTCTCATGGACTCATGGGGAGGTTGGTTCTCATAGGAACATTACCATATATATATATATATATATATATATATATATATATATATATATATATATATATATAATACGGATCAAATGCGGATGTTGTGCTCAAGTGCAAAAATGGGGTGAGATGAGAGCCATTGATCTTGCCAAGATCAACGTTCAGGATTAACAATGATTAAAAAAACGTGATGGTAATTTAGTCATTTTCTGTATCGGTCAAACTTAAGTTGCATAGTTAAGGTGCTTGGTTTTTCTTCTTAAGCTGCACGGTTTCTGTGCTTAAGGTGCGTAAGTTCTTTAGTGAGAACTTAAAGGTGTGTTTTTGTTGAAACTTAAGGTGCATCGATCTAAAGCTTTAGGTGCATTTTTTTAATTCTTAAGGTGCATGGTTTTCCTTCTTAAGGTTCATGACTTGTGTGCTTAAGGTGCGCCAGTTTAAAACTTTAGGTGCGTGATTTTCCTTCTTAAGGTGCGTGATTTCTGTACTTAAGGTATGTCAGTTATAATATTTAGGTGCGCCATTTTAAAAATTTAGGTGTGTGGTTTGTGTTCTCAAGGTGTTTTTTTTGTGTGCTTAAGGTGCATAGTTTGTGTACTTAAGATGCGTCGTTTTCATGTTTAAGGTTAAGTTGCTTGGTTGCTTCCATACGCACGTTTTTAAAAAAAAATTCATTGATTTGAGTCATTGGTCTAGATTTGATCAAAGGCTCATATCTAACCTCATCTTTCACATGGGATCATCTTCGCACCAAAACCACTCCATATATATAGATTTGATCAAAGGCTCATGTCTAACCTCATCTTTCACATGGGAGCATCTTCGCACCAAAACCACTCCATATATGAAAGATGAGGTTAGATATGAGCCTTTGATCAAATCTATATATATGGAGTGGTTTTGGTGCGAAGATGCTCCCATGTGAAAGATGAGGTTAGATATGAGCCTTTAATCAAATCTAGTCCAACAACTCAAATCAATGAATTTTTTTAAAAAACGTGCGTATGGAAGCAACCAAGCAAATGAGACAACCTAGTTAGGTGAGAAATAAGAATTAATCTTGTACATCCATCATTGAATTCTTGATGGCTGAAATTATTCCTCTTTTTTTTCTTCCTTATTTAGTTAATATTAATTATTGGGGGTTTTTATGTAATTTTCCTTGTGTTTTAATTTTAAATGGAATTCTGTTCATATATTATGCATGATTTTAGGTGGTATAATTTTGGTAGGGTTGCATTTTCTTGTTTGACCATTGATTCTCATATTCTCTATCATCTTTTGTCGTCATTCTTCATGTTTGTCGAGGCAATAATCGTTCTTCACGTTTGCCAAAGCAGTCGTCGTTCTTCACTTTTGACAAAGCATGGACGACGTTCATGAAGGTATGTATGTGTTGCTAATTTGTTTAGTTTGCTTTTTAGGGGTGGGAGTGTGATTGTTGTTTGGGATCTTTTGGTCGTTTATGTTGGTGGTTTAACGTTTGTTTACAGTGTTGTTTCTCTCGTTATTGTTCATCTCGAAGTAATATCTTTTTTTGTTCCGCCGATGAGTGCATGTCAGTATTCTGCCATGTGCAAGTCTGTATTATGTCATATGCACATGTGTCCTATCATGTTGATTACCCTTATTTTTTAGTTCTTTTTTTTTTATTTTATATATTTTTTGAACGGTAGTCTAGCGGTGGAATTGTTTTATGTGTAATCTCCAGGTTGTTGCAATTTTCTTTTAATTTTTGTTCAGTTCTGTGAATTTTTAGCCGAAACATTATTTGTTCTTCTCTGTCTGATGTACACAAAGCACTAAAGTAAAGTGCACACAACATTTGTGTATTTATATTGGTTTTAAAATTTGTGTGCAGTGGCTTTGTTTTTTTCTCATTACCATGTGGCAGCATCTTTTAGTCTTGGTATGTCCGTTGATAAGTCTGGTGTTATTCCAGCGTAAGGTGGTGTGCTCACGTCTCTTGATATTGTTGTCCACACCCAACTGTTGCTAAGAATAAGGGTTCTCAGAAGCGGTTCAAATCGTCAAAAGAGGTAGCTGTAGAGAAAGCGTCTAAGTCCTCACAAGAGTGCAAGATTTTTCACCAATATGTGCGTCATGGTAGCCATAATTTTCCGCTAAAGGAGTAGATTTATTTTTTTACATGTGCATTTTTTCAGAATTTGTATTTTTGGATGAGGCATTGATTATTTTTGTGGGTTTAATTTGAATAATTTACTCTGGTTTTTATTCTATGCTTGACATTTTTTACCCCCACGTATTTCGCAAAGCGGTTGAGATACAGAAGAATGGTCGTTTGTGTGCACCTAATTTATGGTGTGTGTGCATCTCAGTTTTAACTCCTGTGTTGTAAACTACGTTGGTGTGTGCACCCCATTATTTCACCATGTGCCGTTCATATTCATTTGAGGTGCACTGTGCTTTTAATCTTTTCTCCATTCTCAAGAAACTTATTGATGAGAATTGAGTTAACTCTGTGGATTTAATCTTAGAAATAAAATCTTAATCTTATTTTGTGGTTGAAGTAGCTTTTTCCGCACAACTAACTAGAAGCTGTTGAGGATCAAATGGTCTAATATGTGTGTGCACCAATTACGAGGGGTGTGTGCATGTTTGTGTAAACTCCTGTTGAGGATCAAATGGTCTAATATGTGTGTGCACCAATTACGGGGGGTGTGTGCATGTTTGTGTAAACTCCTGTGATGTTCAATACGTCGGTGTGTGCACCTCAATTTAGGACTGTGTGACATTCATACTAATATATAGAGTCTACAGTCATTTTAAACAAGGTTTCATGACATGGACACTCTGTGTGTTGGTTTTATGCCAGACATTCATCCATTCATTTCTTTAATTTTTGGAAATGGATTGCAACTATAGATCATTCAATAAGTACTTATGCATTAGAAATCAACGGCGCGTGCACTGTGACAAAAATACATATCCATTCTTACAATAAGCTAGCCATAACATTAGAAGATTCCCTGAAAACCCAGCTACTAAGAAACGAATGGTAGCTTGGTTGTTTTTACCTTCTATTAGTTAACTTGTGTGTAGACATACTATTTATAAGCTGATTTTCTCTTGTCCGTTTATGTTATAAGCTAAATCCAAAGAAAAGGGTTAGAAGCAAAAAGGCAAATGCAGCAGGTCGAAATGTAGAACAAGCTCAACAAGCCCCAGAAGAAATTGAGATTGTGACACAACCGGATGAAATTCTAAGTTAGCGTGAAGCAAAACATACTTTTGCTCAACATCAATCGAGCAAAATATCAAGCAGAAAGTTTTGAAGTCCAATAACATTTAATAGTTGGTGTAGATGGATTTTTTGTTTTGATTTTGGGCAGGATTATATTAAAATACAAATTCCCAAACAATGACAATATGTATACAATGTGATTTTATTATCCTCTGGTTTCTGTTTACAACGTTAATTCTATACAACTTAATTGCGATGAAAATATTATACAATATAAACACAAGCAAGCAATACCAACATAGCAATTAAATCATATCCTGTAGACACTGATAAACTAATGTTCAACTTTGGCTTTATATATTATTAGAATTTTAAGAAAATGTAACACTAATAAACTAATGACATAAAAGATTTTGCAGTTTTGGAACTTTATGGATTTGGCATAAAGAATAATTACAATACAGCTTTCTTTTAGTAAGGTAATAAGTAACAAAAAGGAGACTATTGACCCTAATGAGGACCATGAATCTACCAAGAAGCTAATGTCTCCATAGTGCATGCGAAAATACTAACAGATTCTTGAACTGATGTCTATATTTAAATTAGGTTGAAGCTGCATATGTTCCTGGTCTTCATTCGGTTTTCTAAGTACGTTAGGGATTTGGGAATTAAATCTTAATAATTAGAAGAACCGGTCTGGTTAACCTAACATAATTAAATCGGTGAAAACTGATTAAATAAAAAAATATATGAAGAGACAAAATTGCCCTTACTACAAATAGAAAAAGTTATGAGAATGACTAAAAGTGTCCAAAAAATAATAGTTGATGCAGAGTTCAGATTCACACACTTGAAACCGTATGCTCAGCGTTAGGGATGAGGTGGAGGCAGTTTTGGGTTGACGCCTGACTCAGGGTGACGTTAGTCTCTGGTGGGACAAGTGGTCTGGACTTGGGCCCCTTGGGCGTTTGTATCCTTTCCCTAGTGTTGGGTACTCAGGTGAGCTATTGTCTAACTATATACAGGATGGGAAGTTTGATTTGACTACAGATGGTTTTATACCTATTGGTTTGCTGGCAGACTTGTCCCACTTGGGGCAATGTTTGTTTGGAAATCCTATTTGGCGGGTAGTTGCTGACGATTTGTTTTCTTTCTCTTCTGCTAAATCTCTGTTCAGACATGAGCCTGTGAGTTCTGACTTTCTTTTGAGTGCATGCTGACATAAACATCTGCCCTTTAAGGTTTTCTTTTTGGGCACTTAAACATCTGCCCATAAACATTTGGCCTGACGTGTATTACGTGAGCATTTGAGCACGGATGATGCTATGGCTAAATTTGGGCACTTAATGGTTTCTAGATGTTGGTGGTGCCATAATCCTGTTAGGGAGACTATTGATCACATTTTCTATATAGGTGATACGACAATGGTTGTGTGGTGATTTTTTATGAAGTCACTTGGCCTTCAAATCAGTCATCATGGTCTGCGGACACGGTTGGCTGGAGGAGGCGGGTGATTACACGTAATCGTCTTGTCTCCTTTGTTGCTTGCATGGTGCCTTATCTAATCCTTTGAGAGTTATGGAAACACAAGAATGCATGTTTTCATAGCAGGAGTTCACCAAGCGTTGCGCGAGTGGTGTATGGCATGGCAATGGGAATGGCGGAGTGTCTCTTTAAGCGGTGGCCAAGGGAGCATATTCTACCTCCCAACTAGTCTGTCATATTGTCTTACATTGATTCACATGTGCCCCATGTGTGGTTCATGCAGTGATATGGGATCTTCCACCCGATGGTCATTCAAAGGTTAATCCCTCATACTCTAAGTCTGTGAGTGGGGTTGTTGCCTTGGTGCGTAACGGATGGGGGGGGGGTGTTTTCTACTATACCTTGGCAGTTGCGACAGTTGATGGGTTTCGATATTTTCTCCGAGTTTTGTTTGGCCCTTTTGGAATGGTGTTTTCCTAGGGGATTTAGATCTTTGGTCTTAGAGTCTGTCTTGCCTGAGCTTAAGGGTTATGTGGATACACCTGTTCCTATTCCTTGATCTTTGGTCTCTAATGTGTCACGACTTCATTTTCTTTACTCATGTGCCTCTGTTTCTGTTATTCAATGCATGTAGTAGGGTAATCTCCCTATAGTTGCCTTGACATATTGGGTAGGGGGTAAGGATAGGGAGTTTTCTTTTCGTAGTCTATCTGATCTTCCTCCGAGGGTGCATTCGTTGATTGCTCATGATGATGTCCCTTCAGTTTTCTTTGAGGAAGAGGATCTACCTTGACTTTTTTTTTTTTTTTGCTTGCTGTTGGCCTATTGCAGCCTTTTTTTTTTTTTTTTTTAAA
>CP025648.1:6518054-6608888 GCA_003576665.1 Ipomoea trifida
TTTGTCACATCTTATATTATAGGGTGCCATATCTATTAAGTTTATTCTGTTGATTACAAAATTTATTCCAATAATAACATCAATTATATATTCTGTGTATTACGCGGTAATAGTATGTGTATTACACGATGTCATTCTGTGTATTCAGTTAATGGTAACCCATACCTGTAAGACTAAACCTTAACCCCTAAAACCATAACACATAATAATATTCTGTGTATTACATATTAATATTCTGTGTATTATTGACTTCAACTCTGTGTATTCAACAATATATCTGTATACATATTACAGGGTGCACTTCATATTCTGTGTATCCAGCAGTAGTGTTCTGTGTATTGCATAGTATCACTCTGTGTATTACACAGTGCAATGTAAAGAAATAACACCAAATGGTTTCTTTTGTTTTGGTAGATAATTCTGTGTATCTTGCGAAAATAGTCTGTGTATTACTTCTAATAGTTCTGTGTATAAAAACTACAACTGCCTGTCTTGAAAAAACAAAACTAACAAACACTAAGACACACTCTAATTGTCCTCTTGATTTGAATTTGACCTAAAATGACAAAAAGTTGAACCTCCAGACATTGGATGCACCAGGTATCCATTACCAGCGATATTGGAAATAGCATCTTCAACTTGAGACTGCCCCACCGATTTTGTTTTAGATGCAGCTATATGAGCAAGCTGCTTTCGACCCCTTGCTTTCTTGTATTTCTTTTCAATCACACTGGTCACCCTCCTATTGCGTACCCCTTTCAATCGCCTGTTTGATGGATCTTTTATAACACCGCTCGACGATTCCGCATCACAGTCTTCACCTTCGAAGAAAATAGGGTCATACTCATGTTCAACTTTTCTCTTGGCATCTAACACTGCTTGCTCAAAAATTTTGCGTGCTTCGCTGTTTTCTTGGCAGTGAACAACCAACTTCTGAAATCTCCTAGTGATCTCTAAAGTCCAAACATAAGAGGGAACATTAAAGCACTGAGATGGGGGGATAACACCATCATTCTCCTCTTCCAAAACTCTTTTAGTCCATCTCTTCATAATATATTTATTTGGAACTTCAGACACACAATGCACGTTTAAAATGCGTAAACAGTGACAGCATAAGATCCCGGTTTCAGTGAACAGCTTGCAACTGCACCAAATATCTAACTCTCTAACGTTAAAAATCACTTCATGCCTAATAATATCAACCTCCGGCCTCCAGACGTGATATTTATACACACAACCTTCAAATTGAACACACTCTTGATAGCAGGATGCCCCTTTCAAAAACTGCTCTTCGAACAAGTAATATATCTCAATCGTATAGATATCCCTAGCGTGTGACAGAATCTTAATGTGATCCATAGCCATTGTGGGTACACCTTGGGAACACCGCACATCTTCCCCGTTCTCTCTACTCCTCCACTCCGAAACAACACCAACAAATGAAGTATAGAAATCACATAGCCCAGCAGTCTTCGATAACCTTCTAGAAATAGAGTGATTTGTGGTTTCACTCCTTTGTGAAGATAAAATACCACCAGAAAATTAATCTTTGTTAAATGCAGGGCACCATTTTTCTCTACATTGATACAGCTTTTCAATCCAAGAATTATTATGGCATTTGTATGTTGTGACCATCCTGGAATACCATAACAAATATATTAACTACACCTATTCATATACTATCAGGCGTACACAGACTCTCATATAAAAATACACATGATCATTCAGTTGAATACACAGAATATAAAGGGAGTATTATCAGATATGAAGGCATGGGGATTTGTAACACCCCAATTTTCACAACTTGGATTTATTATAAAATCCTAATATTACAATACATTGCGGAAGCGTCTAACCAGCAGAAAACTGGGTGTTACCGCCACGCTCAGGTATCTTTCCTATACCCAAACGTTAAGGCTAAACTTACAACCTCAAAACCATATCAACATCCAAAAGTGTACATATGGAACTAATCCTCCAAGGGTGTGTATTCTAGGATAGAGTAGTCTTCAACCTCGACTCCCATCCTATTCAGAGCTCATCGGCCACAAAGGGCCCACGCTAGACTGCATCTGATAAGGTACACAATGAAGTGTAGTTAGCGCGACGGCTAAGTAAGGATATCCATGATCACTCGAAAATAAACAAAGGTTTCAAAAATAATTTTCAATAATAACAGGGCAAGATAACATTACCCATCAGTCGCAATCGACCTGCAACCATTCTAACAACAAGCAGATTCACTTTATTTCAGTAATGCAAGCATATAACACAATCATTAATTCACCCGTGGGGTACACAAATCCCACCTCTAATGTTAGGACATCTTACGGTTAGCTCTCCCACCTTACCCGTGAAGTACACAACTCCCAACTTAAATTCATACGTGGGGAACACATCACCCACCTTTAAATCGTACATGGGGAACACATCACCCATCTTTAAGTAATACGTGGGGAACACATCACCCATCTTTAAGTAACACGTGGGGAACACATCACCCACCTTTAAGTGATACGTGGGGAACACATCACCCATCTTTAAGTAACACGTGGGGAACACATCACCCATCTTTAAGTAACACGTGGGGAACACATCACCCATCTTTAAGTAATACGTGGGGAACACATCACCCATCTTTAAGTAACACGTGGGGAACACATCACCCATCTTTAAGTAATACGTGGGGAATACATCACTCATCTTTAAGTAATACGACTCCATAGCCAACAATCCTATCCAAAAATGTTTTCCCAACTCGCATACTTAGTTAGTGTTAATCACATCACAGAATATCCAAGCATAGAGTCATAATAATTTTCAAAACATAGTTATTTTCCACGTTAATATAATACACAAAAATAATATTTGTCAAAATTGTTTCTAACCATTCTTTTTCAGAAAATTTCAGCTTGGCGCAGTCCGAAAGATTGAGCCGGTAAAAATAGTTCCCGAACTCTTTTTCACTTGAAATTTTTATGGTAGAACCCCAACTTATAGTACTTGATGTCCGTCAAAAGTTTTGGTCACAGTGATCCACGAATAAACACAGAAAATTCCCTTTTTGCCCTTGGTCCGAAATATTTTTCTCTCCGTCCAGTTTTGGGAAAAATTCCGAAAACCATACTTATACTACTCCGATCATTATGAAATTTTATATGTAGGTTCTACACTTGTTGAACTACATATCTACAAAAAATGGAGTCAAAATACCTTACCAATTTTTCCCAATAATTTTCGGAAGTCACTGCCAGAGACTAGCTGATTTCCTTTCACTATTTTCACAAGTATAAGCCTATATGGACATAAATACAACATATACAAGCATATCCAAGCTATGAACATGTATACAAAAACATTCCCAAAGCTCCAAAAACACCATATTTCAACCAAAATCAATTATCCAAATTCAAGTGACTAATTCCAACTTAAGGGAATTCCTTACCTCAATAGAAAATTTCTAGAACCGTAGAAGTGTTAGATCTTTCCACGAATCCAAAGCCCCTAAAAACATCACCATAATAACAATATTTCCAAGAATCTTAGCTTACAATGAGTTCTACGAAAGGATTCTAGTCTTTTAACCGAATAAAATCCAAAGCCTTACCTAGGATGGAAGAACTTGGTGGAGAACATGGCTATGGAGTTCTAGATCTAAGAGGAAGACTAAGCTTAATCTTCCTTCTTCTTCCTTGTGTTATTTTCGAAAGTGGAGTGTGAAGGAGAGAGAGGATGATCATTAATTAAGTTTGGCTTGAGATGGAAGTAGCAAGTGCAACCCCTCCATACCCTTTATGACAACCAATTAATGATCCAATCCTATTGGGATTTTGTTCTTGAAGATCAAGCAACCAAGTGCAACATTCCCATACCTCATTAATGCTAGCATTAAATGATTCAATCTTGGCTAGATTTGCTTGCCACTTGTCAACACCCTATGGAGTCCTTAAGAAGATCACAACTTAATTGGCCAGTTTATGGTTAAATCAGATAAAAGTTCGGAGGAATATGACTTAATTCGGGAAATATTTCGATACCAAAATTATTCTAAAAATAATCCCGTCATTAATCACTAAACTTGGGAATTTTTCGGTATCTCGCGAAATATAGGTACGAAGTCCGTAACAATTTATCCCTTACAGTCCATTTAAAAATTTTTCTTGAACTAACGAGAAATTCAGGCTTAATCATATGATACTTAATAATCCCAATTCTAGGAAAAATTCAAACTGAATCTATATCCTTAAAATTTTCTCGGTTCGTAACCGGTACGTACGATCGCAGCTTATTACTAACTGTCCTTACTTATAATAATTCTTTTGAGGCATCGAGCGATCATTTCATGAATGTCATAACTTAAAGACCTATTTTCCGAACCTCAAACTTATCGGAAAATACGAGGGGTTACAGGATTAAAACACAGAATCAATAGAATACACATACTCTAACACTACAATACTCAGAATATATCAAGTAAATACACATAATCTGGGTGAGAATTGCCAACTCTGTAAACAAATGAAAGCAATTGGGAAACATATAATACACAAAATACTATCACCAATACACAGAATATTTAATCAAAGAATACCTTGTCCAGTAAAGCTCAAACTCTGCTTCCGTATATGTATGTTTCAACAGACAATTGAATATGTCTAGAAAATCTTTTTGATTTCTTAGTCCCTTGATGTGCTTCTTTGAATTTTCACCGATATGCCATATGCATAGGCGATGTCTTGAGGTTGGAAAAACTTGGCAAATAGCAGCAGCCATGGCAGCACATTGATCGGTCATTATACTTTGGGGGCTTTTCCCATTCATTGATCTTAAAAATGACCTAAACAACCATACGAACGACTCAATCCTCTCGTTCAACAAGAAACCACATCCAAACATGACGTTCATACAGTGATGGTTCATACCAACAAATGGACCACAGATCATATCATATTTGTTAGTACGATACGTCGTATCGTGAACTAACAAATCTCCAAACAATTCATAGTCTCTCATCATTTTCCCATCTCTCCAAAAAAAGCTGCACAACCTTGACTCATCATCCACTTCGAAATCAAAGTAAAAATCCTTTTCACTTGACTGCCTTTGTCTAAATATTTCAATTAATGTGTTTGAGTCGGTTCCATCCAAATTGTTCAATACATCAGTGCACAGCGAGTTATATGCATCCCTGCTTGTAAAACCAACCAGTGGTGACCCCCCTGACTGTGTTTTAAGAAACCGTAAACCATCAGCCACACAAACACCGCTCTTCTTCAAATCCTTTAGGTAGGAAAGATGATTTCTAGACACTGATCTATGTGACCGTAGAAGATAACTCTTGGTCGTTGGAACAAAATCATGATTATGAATCTTCTGGTGCTTTGTCACAGTCCACATCCCATTCCCATCTAAATCAAATTGAATAGATGCACGACACCCTGTCCGTACATCAACTTTTAAATAACTTCCATTTCTTAAAACCCTTTTAAACCCAGACTTTGAACAATTAAACTCCTTCATCTTCAATTGTTTTGTACCAGCACTATATCTTTGCTTACCCTTCCTAACACTAAAACCTAGCCTGAAAGCATAATCGTTATAAACCTCATATGCTTCATCAATAGAACTCACTGTCACCCCTAACAAGTCCTGATCAGCTGCAAAAATACAGTGTTTAAGAACCCCTACAGTCAATACACAGAATACATGCCTATAATACACATAGTGTATACCGACAATACACAGAATCTTTGGACCCCAAAATACAAAACACACATCACCTTGTGTTTACATTACAGCTAACATGAATACACAAACTCTCTGACCACAATACACATATTGAATTCAATGAATACACAGAATATTCACAAAGAACCACCACAATCACATTCGATAAACAAAACACAATACACCCTCTGTTTTCACATACAACTACAATGAATACACAGAAACATTGCCTGAAATACTCATAGTTCGTTAAAAGAATACACATAATAAAGAAAACTCATATTCTACCCTCCCCAACCGCATAGTTATATCATAGAACAATCCTAAAAACAGAATCAAATAATCAAACCACACGAATCAAAGCATGCGAATTCATTGATTTTCATAAACACAAACAAAATCGCAAAACCAAACATAAAAAACCTGGATTACGATCGCCTGAAATATCCAATCCAGCCGGATCATCGACTGAAATAGCCAATCCAACCGGATCATCGCCTGAAATAGCCAATCCAACCGCATCATCGAGTTCTTCAGTCGCAACCAGCTCCTTCTGCGAATTGACGCCTTCCATATCCTAATGCTTGAGAATCCAATAGCTACGATCGGAGAAGAAGATCGCGATAACCGCCAAACAACAAACAATTCAAATTCGCTGTGTGTTTTTTTTTTCTTTTTATATATATTAGGAAGTTAACGGAGGAAGCGGACGTCAATCCCAAAATAACGCCCACTTACTGGCTAATGGACAAAACGACGTCGTTTTGATTCTTGGTGCACACTACTACGTATAATTTGCGCATTCTGAACCTCTTTTAGAAGATTAAGGCTTTGGGCCTCTTTTAGGCCTATCTTTGCGTGTTTCAACCTTTAGGCATTTTTCTGCAATCATTATTGCATAGACCATAAATTAAAAGTACATTTTTAATATATTAAAAGTGCATTATTTTTGCATATAAAGTATATTATTTTAGAGTACATTATTTAAGTACTGAAAGGACATTATTTTATAAAAGTACATTATTTTATATATACTATAAAATAATATACATTCAATACAAAAATAATGTGTTTTTAGTATAATAAAAATGTATCTTAAATTCATGGTTCACACAACTATGTGGACAATAGTCTCCACAATAATTTGCCATTTTTCTGTTTCAAGGCCAGTTTTGGGCCTTTTGTAATCTTGAGTTTTTTTAATAAATGTTCTTTTCTTATTAAAAATAAAAAATTAAAAAAAATAACACGGAATTAACTCTTGAACAACTTCAGTGATTTTAATAATGTCTGCACATGAGGAAATTTGACGACATTTTATGCCAAGCATATTGACGTACCATGAATTTTGCTCAAAAAGTAAACCCTATTCACCTCATGAATTCACTTGCCAGCCATGAATTTTGCTCAAAAAGTAAACCTCTAAACCCTATTCACCTCATGAATTCACTTGCCTAGCAATAAAAGAACATTCACATTATCACCATAAGATTTCTTAAACACTTACAGCCGTTCTTGATTGTACAATTTGCAAAAGGAAACTGTAAGGAATACGGTAAATGGGGTAATATGAGGAATTTTCTGTTCTTGTCACAGCAGCAGAAAGCCAAAAACCCACCACGCCCCATAGCTCAATTTGGCAAAGGATGCCTCTAGTGCCCGTACTTCTGGAACTCCCACTCGCTGTTGTCTGAAACATGCATCATTTAAGAATTAAGTAAAATAAGAAGACGGAATGCCACTTAATAGAGATGGCAAGCAAAAGACCTACCCAAGGGGCAGACTTGACGAGTCTTGAGCCATCGGCTAATGCAATGGAAGTGGAAGGCATGGTTACAAACCCCTACAAAGAGCAATCTTAGCATTAATCAGTAATCACAACAAGTCAACAACAATAAATGTATAAAAGCTAATGACATATGTCCATATTTGGAACAGCAACACTACAATAGGTAGCTGCAACTAAGACCCATTAAACTTCAATCCTAAAACTTGCATTCACTGAAACCTGAGGCTGTCATGGGGACTCCATGTCCATCATTCTTAAGATCAAAACGTTCAGCTCTATAAGGCAGAACAATAGTTTCCCAGGGAAATAAGAAAAACACACTACACAATGCTCTGTAGGTGGCTCTGTTTGATAGAGCTTATAGTTTATTTTAAACTACAAATAAGCTATAAGCTATGTTTGGTAAGCTATAAGCTATGTTTGAAAGAGCTTTGAAATATTAACTCTAGCAAGAATTGCAATATAGAAAAGCAAAAGCATGGATGTAAATGGAAACTTAGAGAAGAACATATTTGTTTATAAAGGAGGAAAAAGAAGATGACTAAACAATTCTTTCATCATATTCTACAGATATTTGATAAATACAACATGCGCATATAAATGAAAATAATAATTAATAACTAACATATAAAGACAGCTATAAACTGTATACAACCAGGACTACCAGCAAAGTATCTTAGTTGAGATATGAACCCAAAGTGTGAAATGGTAACAGACTAGGAGAAAGGTACAAACCCCAAGCAACTGTGCATTCCTCACTTGTGGCACTAGCTTGATTAGCTTGGCACTCGATACCTAGTAAAATAACACGAAAAGTTCATCCCCAAACTAGGAAGAATAATTCTTTGTAATGGCAGCATAAGAAAAGAGTGAAAGATAACTGAAACTCACAGAGATCCATGATATGGTTCCTACAAATAGCACAGTTATCCACCACAATATCTGCAGAGTCAACAAATCGAGAATGTAAATCCAAAATATTGAAATCGGCCTAGCTTGATAGACAATGAATCTTTTATACATACATGCAGAGTTAAAAATTGAAATTGACGCATATGTGAACACCACAAAGTCATTAGCCATACAAATACAAAATATTGAATAATTTCCAAAAAGATCAATACTAGCATATCCAATATTAAGAGGTCAAAATTCACTTAACAGTGCCCAAAGGGTGACACATTCATATATTCCCAGCAGAGGAACAAAAATCCAATTGCGTTAAAACCATCTCCAAAAACAAAATCATCTTAAAAACAAAAATTCACTTTAAAACCTAATACTAAGCTTTCTACCTTATTAACTACTTTTGATACTGAAGTAAACGAGTTTTATGAAAATCAACAAACATATAAATGAATACAAAGACCAACTAGCTTATAAACTAACCACAATAAACAAAATCATTATTATGCACCTAAATCTGTATAAGCAAAGCAGACATTTCCAAACTCAACCACTAGAGAAGCATCAGAGCGTTGAGAGAACTAAATCATCTGTAAACATCACCGCACGTTCAAATACACACAAAATCATGTTACTTTAGTTTCAGAAATGCCTCTGGCATGGAGATTGCCACAAAAATAATTTATTAAAAAAAAAAAAAACCTCTCTGTATGCATAGTAAAGCAAAAAATTCACAGCTCCAAGCACTGTAGTAGCATCATTGTTCCAACAGAGCTAAATCATTTAAACAAACAGATAAGCACAAATACCTACACTATCTAGTATACACATAAATATCTCAAAGTATACATGAAAACCATTATGGAGTAATCAAGCTAAAGCTCTACACTTACGTACAAGCAAAGCAAAAATAAATAAATTAAGGTGTGTTTGGTTTAGGAATCAAATACTTGGTAATGGTAATGGGTTTTGTGAAAGTATTTTGCATATTTGGTGGTAGGTGGTAGGGTGGAATTGGAATGATTATCAATATTGTTGTTTGGTTATGTAGGATCCTATAATGGGAATAGTTTTAAAAATACAAGAACAAAGACAATTTATTCTAAGACAGTTTATTCTAATATAAAGACATTCAAAGCACAATATGAAAAAAAAAAAAAAAATTAAAAACCCTAATACAAACTTAAAAATCAAATTAACAATTAGGGAATAATGGAATAAAACCCTTTTATTAAGGAATAGGTTTTCTAATTAAGAGGATAATCAAGTCTCATAATAGTGTTCTACAAACCTATCAACAAAACAATAACAATGACTTTGATTCCTAATAGCTAAACCCATGAACCAAACACACCCTTACAATACCAGAGAGCAGTATTTTGGTTTTCATGGCTGTAATTGTCGAATTTTACATGAATAAGTGCGTATATAAATGTGTGTGCGAGAAAGGTAGATGTGGCTATAGAGACAAACCCCAAGCCCAGAGGGAAACGGCATTCCACTTTTTGATCTCGAATTTCTTTCCTTTCTTCGTTGAAGACGACGGAGTAGCGCCGCTGGAACCCTCGCCGGCCGGAACCATTGTGACGTCAGTGTCCAGAGATGCCATTCCGTTAAAGTTAGGGATCGATTCCGAGAACTAGGAGCGCAGAGTTCGAATTGGGGTTTGTTTAGAGCTGAGATTTTGTTAAGACGTCTACAACAACGGTATAAATAGGATTTGTCACTAATTGGGCTTTTCTATAGTAAACGGACCTCGTCAATGAACGTTTAAAAACTCTTGGGCCAGCCTATCAGCCGGATGTTTAAGGGTGTGTTTGGAAAGCAGGAAAATGACTTCTGGAAAATGAGTCATTTTCCAGAAAATGATTTCATTTCCTGTGTTTGGTTACATTCTGGATTAAGGTCCACATTGCATTATGGATCCTGGTTCAAAATGACATTCAAATTATATTCATACAATTAAAATATTATGTATATATAAAAAAAATTAAATGCACATAATATCTTAATTGTAGTAAGCACAATTTATTAAAGGAATTAATATTTACAATTAATATATCATGTATATAAAAAAAAAATTAAATGCACATAATATGTTAATTGTAGTAAGCACAATTTATTAAAGGAATTAATATTTAACTGTAGACACATAATAATAATTTGAATATAATATGTTAACTGTAGACATTTCATAACGTGACCAATAGGATTTGAACCTGCACCCTATGGAATAACAACACAAGCATCAACCACTCAAGACATTCAAGATATCATTTATAAAAAGAGTTTTTTTCCCAAAATGGTCCCTTGACTATTGCTCATTCTTAATTTTGCATTTCGACTTTCAATTACACCAAATGTGGTCTCTCGACTTTCAAAAACTCACCCAATTCAGTCCTCCGTTATATATTTCGTCTAATTAGTGTTAAATGAAGGGTATTTTCGTCCTTTTACCTATTTTATGCCTAATATACACTGAAAAATAGTTGAGGGATTATTTTGAGAATAGTCGAGGGACCATTTTGGGAAAAACTCATTTATTTATTTCATTTTTGTTTATTTTCATTTGTTAGACTATCAAATTAGAATTTCTATGCATTTTTTTCTTACAAATATAAATAGTTAAAATCAGACAATCCAACCTCAAAATTTTAAACTTTTTCTACAAACTTTTTCCCTATTTCTAAACATACAAACTTTTCCTCTATTCCTATCAAGTTTAACAATAAATTTTTGTAACTTTCATAAATACTCATATACTTTTTATTTTTATCTTTAAATTATATATATAATTATACTAAAAGTTTAATAGACAATCAATCACTATGTTCCACATTAAATATTATTTTTATCGTTGGAAATAACATTATTATTTTTTACATACCTTGCGTTTCGCTTTCAAATTTAATTTTATTAATACTCATATATAAAATACAAACAAACTTCAAAACCGATCATAGACGATGCAGATGCAACAAGTCCACCATCATCATGCTTTGATTTCTTCGTGCTCCGTTCGAGCATATCGAGATCTTCAGAGTACTGTTGGTTTGAGGACATTTTCGGAGTTTTCATTACTCACATTAATAACTAAATTGTTCCCATATGACATAATATATTATTCTATCACCACATACATAATTAGATTGAGATTTAATTTTGCGATTATTTACAATTGTCAAGCTAAGTAATTAATAAAATAAGTAAACAAAAATTATTGATATATTAAAACTATATTTTTCCCTTCTTTTTTTTTTATTTTTTTTTTATTTTTTATTTTTTATCAAGAGGAGGACCATGCCCAGTGCCTAACTATTGACACTCTTCCATAATCTCTCTCTCTCGAGCTAGGTAGCCCAGCTGAATCTGCCATCAAAATTTCCTTAATGCGCATTGATGGTTCTTTTAGCTCTTCTCACGGTGTCAAAAGCCCATGTGCACCTTTAACTAGCAAATTCGTCACGGCATTCTATTTCCGTAACACATGATATTTCTTTCCCAATTTGTAATATAGGATGTACTAGCAAACCTTGTATATTGACGGGATGAGGTTCAAATTGACCACTGAATGTAACCTGAAAGTGCAATTAGGCCACTGAACACTTCAAATGTATGTAATTTCACCTGATAGCAGGTTACCATACATTTCATCAGGTTACTTGCATACGTGGATAGTGAGTTGGCATTTTAAAATGATTTTTTAAACTATAAACTATTAAAATAATTTTAAAAATAAAAAAATAAAAACAAAGCACCTGCGGCAACCCCTTTAATAATACCCTTGCCACCTTGATATGAAACCTGTGGATGAATCAAATTTAATTAATTAATTAATTAATTAATTTATTATTATTATTATTATTATTATTATTATTATTATTATTATTTACGGAAAGTCAATTTCTTTTACAAAACAAATTTTGCTTTATTATGGGGTGTGTGTGTGTTTTTAAATTTTTTTTAAAATTATTTAAATTTTTATTTTAATAGTTTATTATTAAAAATTATTTTAAAATGTCAATTCGCCGTCCACATAAGCAAGTAACTTGATGAAATTGATAGTAACTTACTATCATGTGAAATTACATACATTTGGAGTGTTCAATGGCCTAATTGTACTTTTTTTTGTTCAATGACCTAATTGCGCTTTCAGGTTACGTTCATTGGCCAATTTGAATCGTATTCATATAATGATTATTCTGTTCTAATTAAAATGATGACTCAAAAAGTATCTTACACAAAAAAAAAAAAAAATCAAAAAATCAAAAAAGAAATATTAACTTGGATTCGATTTTTCTTCTTGTAGGCTGAGGTTGTCACAATTGATTGATCAAATGAGGTTGCTGTCCTTTCATTTTCAAGCATGAACATAAAATATCTTTAGTATCTTTCCAAATAGATTCTAGATGAAGTAATAATGGATTCAATTAATTTTATATATAATTAATAAATATGAATTATTTTTCACACATAATTTATTTACGTTAGATAAAGAAATATAGTACTTAGTATTAAAATTTTGATGTAAATAATACTTTTATTGTATATAAAAATCTACAAATCTAATAATCTACATCTACATCTACAAACATAATAATGAGAGATAATAAAGTTAAGCCCCTAACGTGAACTAAAAAATGTTGGTGTATGTAGTTGTTGAAATGAATGGTTCATATTATTTTGATTCTAGTATTTGTTTTTAAAATTTTTCTACTTTATCCTGTATTATATCATTTACTTTTTCTAAATACCACTACGTACATTCTGTTATTATAAACTTTAGTAACGGAATATTCCGTTAACTATTTATTATTGTTAACTTACTCATTAATTTTTATAAGAAAGATCTTATGTTCGAACCCCATCACAGTTAAAAAATTGACATAATTGTTAAACATATACTATGAATATGTTAAGAGTACATTGTATTAAAAAAAATACAATATAAAATTTAACATGAACTATGGTCACTTAATTAGAATCACGCATTGGGCAATGATGAAATGGTACACCTAATTTACGGTATATATTCGACATAGATGAGAAATTATGCCTATTATCATTGTTTTTTTGGGGAAGGAGGATTTGATTTTGTTTTTTAAGATGCACTCCGCCAAGGCACTAAAATTGCGCTGAAGCACACCTAGATCAAATCAATAATTCATTTATGGTGAAAGTGGCAACAAGAGGAAGTATGAATCATGCCAATTAATAGAGTTTTGTGTTGCAAAAACTATGCTTGGGTACTATCTAATGATGGTGCTTCTCTCTAAAATTGTTATTACACCAGTTAATCCAACATTTCCGCCACAGGTCATAGTTATACATTTTGAAATATTTATTTTTATGAAAAATTTGATAATTTTACATTGATATACGTCATGATACTGAATAATACTTTGATAAATTATGAAACACTAATTTAAAATACACATTAGGCATTATACTATTCGCGCAATGTGTTAACTAGTTATTCAGTATAATGATCAAATATGTTAGTGAATAAGAGATGAAAATACAATTAATTCATCTAATTTAAAATTTATAATTAAGTTCCTAAACAAATTAAATCTGTGCTATCAAACCAAATTACTCGTAGTAAAAATCCTGACATGGCTAAAAGCTTTTTTAAAAAATTAATTTTCTTTTTGATGTTCGCTGACATGGATAACTAATAATTAATAGGAGAATGCATGTCACATGGCTGCCTTCACTGTACATATATATATATATATATATATATATATATATATATATATATATATATATATACATATATATATATATATATATATATATATATATATATATATATGTATATATACATATATATATATATATATATAATTTTGGTTACCTAGGTTATCAAAAGTCAAAGGGAAAAATTAAAAATTTTAAGTTTAAATTTAACTATCATATCAGTAACTTTAACGGGTATTTAGTTTGATTATATGAAATTGACTTTTTCAAAGATTTATTTGTAATTTTTTTAAAATTAAATGATCTTATTATATTGTTGTGTATAGTTCAATGACTTATTTAATCATTATTATAAATTATTCTCCTAACCATATTTGAATATATAACCAAAACAATGTCGCATGAAATAAATTTAATAACATTTTTTACCGAGTATTTCATTATCAAAATGTCATTTGATCTTTATATATTCAAGACTTTCATTTATAATCAACAAAGTCGAAAAAGATACAACTTAATCCAATTTATGTATTTCTTTAAAGAAAATAAAATTTAGTGGGTAGAGGGAATATTTTCTTTCAAATAAGAACCTATAAATGTTTAATAAAGTTGAAAAAGATACAACTTAATCTAATTTATTATGTATTTTGATTAGTGGGTAAAATGAATATTTTCTTTCAAATCTACTTCTTTACCCTTTATTATATTATTTTCTTCCCCTTAAATAACATCACATTCCGTTAGTATAAACTTTAGTACCGGAATATTCCGTTAACTTTTAACTTACTCATTAATTATATAAAAGGGGTTTTAGATTTGAACCCCATCCCAAAGATTCCTTATCTTCAAATTCATTAATTATTTATATTTACTACATTGTTCATTGTCTTCTTTCTACACTATCTTGTAATTAAATATCAAAGTTATAATACAAAATAATGTTATATATTTATTTACCAAGTATTCTATTAATAACATGAAATAAAATTTTAAAAACAATTTGAAGTCAATCATATTAACTACTTGGGGCTAAGGACCTTGTGGTCCAGTGGCATCAAACCCTTCCCTTTGTATGGGAGGTGGTGGGTTTTCAAACTGTAAAACAAAAGATTTGAGGTTTGTGTAAACTTACTTCAAATCTTCAATAACAAAATCTATCAACCGAGAGGGTCTCCCATTAATCATCTTCTCCAATGGAGAGTATATTTCCACTACACGACCAATGACATCTACAAAAATAAAAGAAGTATTAGATCAGTAGTATATAGTACTGCCTCAAAACCATGAAAAAATGGAATATTTTTTAACTTACCAACCAAAATATTTGCATCCAGTGTGTTCAAAACTTCAAATGCCTTTAGTCTGTACATATACCTTGGAAAATCACAACCTTTATAAGGTTTGATCAATGTTTCAGAAAAAACTTTCATCATGTACTCTCCTTCACATGTCTTATAGCAATACCAATGAGCAACTAACAGAAAATTTTTGATGCAGTACACATTTCCCTCTACAAAATCATTCTTAGGAGAAACACTCTTTCCTGGAATATGTAGGTGAATGTAGGAACCCTATAAATACAAAACAAAAGACTGTATATTAAATAGACATTATAACAATATTTGTACTGCATTTTTTACAATTTACAATGTTTTAGACATCTCAAAAATAATAGATTACCGCTTCATCATGGAAGACACACTCTCTGCTCTTGATTTGATCTCTTCCCCTATTGTGCCAAACATTGTAGGTGCGCACGGCCCTCAATCTGATTGCAACTGAAGTATGGTCCTTATCCAACTCTTCAACTAATACATACATTGGAGCCATAGAGTTGATTTCGAAGGCAGAAAATAGAATAGATTTGTAGCTTTGCTTGTTAATTTTGAGCTGATCATCGCTGTTGTATATATATTGGTAGCCCTAGGGTTATGTAATTATAATGTGTTGTATCCGAAGAGTCACGCCTGTCATTAGAAAGCCAAAGAGTTGTATCCATAAATAACTTAGGTTCAAATTTAAAATGTAACCAAATGATTCAATACAGAACATAGCCGCAAAATACTTAATGCGATCGGTTTCCCATGAAATGTGCCAAAACGGCGTAGTTTCCATTGGGCGGGAAACTGAAATTTTTTTTTTTACCAAAAAACTTGTCTCTTTATATATATATAGATTGTCTTAATTTTTATTTTTTTTTATTTTAAAAACATTTATTCCCATTATAAGGTCATATATAGCAAAACATCAATATTAGTAATCATTCCAATTCCATGGTTTCCACTCTACTACCAAACATGCAAAATACTTTCACCAAAACCCATTACCATTACCAAGTATTTGATTCCATTCTGATTCCGATTCCCTTGTACAAACCAAACACACCTTTATATTTTTACTACACTATAAATTTAAGGACATGAGAGATTTTGTATCGAATATTAAATGTATAAGTAATAAAGATTAATACCTTAGTTAAATGGTATTTTGAATAGGAAAATGCTTCTTAGGCTAAATTTATCCCTATAATACTCTCTCACTTTCAAAAGTGAATCTTACTTCCACATCATCAAATTTGCAATGAATTCACTATTTTGTCTACATCAGTACAATTTTAATCTATTTTCAAAAGTGGCCCCATTTACATAAAATTGGTCCTTTTTACAAAGTAAAACAACAAAAAGGACAAAAGTTGCCATTTTTAGCAGCTTTTGTCAATGTTGCAAGCTTGTAACACACGGTGAAAATAAGAAAAATTCAAAACTATAATTCTTTTTACACATCACCTTGCATTTGCGATAATTGAAGGGATGCGGCCTTATCCCTCCTAAAATTTTCATATTGATGATTTTATTGGGACCGAGTCCACCATAAGCCGGGTATCGTGATACCGAACGAGAAAAAAGAATAATAATATTAATAATATGTGCGTGAGGCCCAATAAAATGCATACAAGGCCCAAAAATACCGACCCAAGGGTCTGATACGACAGTCCAAAAATAAAGAGACTAATAAAGAATATACATAAAATCAAGGGGGCCAAATAGACAATATATAAAGAATTGGAGGCTAATGAATAATAACTAATAAAAGGGGACTAGTAAATAATAAATACTAAAAGAAGGGAGACTAAGCAAATAACAAACAATAAAGAACCTTAACAGGGATTTGACCAATGTCCCTTTGACGAAATGGATAAGGCCTAGACCACTTGACTAGAGAAGTCCTAGTGCTCTTGATTCATGTCTTAAGCAGACTGGAGACCTGCCTTTTATACTGTTGGGAGACCACCCTGGGCCAACCACATGTAAGGTCCCCCACATATGATCCCCTCATCCACCTGCGTGTCTACGCACACCCCCCCCCCCAACGTCATGGACGTACCCGTCACACGCACCGTGTACTTAGCCGCCGTAATCCATGTCCTAGCATGCCATGAGACATGTCCAGCCGCCACTGGACGTGCCTAGCAGGCATGGGACGTGCTTAGTCGCCATGGGACATGCCCAGCTGCTACGAGACGTGCCTAGCCACCTTAGCGCATCACTCATGCATGCACGCGCATGCATGCCACCATCCACGCACGTCCGCCACACACCCCAACCGGGCCACGCACACCACGTCGCACACTCACCCATTGGGCCAAACCCAACCTCCATATTCCTATCACAACGCATCCGTCACCACCCCCTACTTGCACGGCCATACCCCCAGCCGCCATGTACACGTCCGTCACCACCCCCTGCGTGCACGGCATACCCCAACCGTCATGGCACGTACCCAGCCGCCACTGCTATGTACCCTTCCTTCTTGGGCTCCTGCTTGCTTGTTTCCATGCATGCCGCCAATGTCACATGCCTTCCTAACCCAACAAGATTTGAGCCCAACCTTTTTCCTTCACCACCCCCACTTGGGCCAAGGCTTAGTCCAATAAAATGTGCCTCGGGGTCCCTAGGGTCTCATGGCCCCATCATAAGTCCCCCACTTTCTTTGTTTGTCTTTGACGAGCAAAGAAAGTATAGACACTCTCGTCCTTTTACGCGCATTGACCCTCTCGTTCCCTGGTCTTTAAACTCTTTATTTCTTCTGGACAGATCAATGCCAGGTTTCTATAGTTTCTCACACATGATGTCCGTTAGGATGATTAAGGTCTCCTACATACCCTACAAGAGAAGGACATATATACTCGCCACCTTCCCTCGCGCAAGCTTATTGAGAAGCCATGCTGCGAGGGGTAACTTAGTGGTGATCGAGGAACGGGATATAGCGGCCGCTGAGCCGCTTAATTTAAATTCATCGACTGCTGCGAAACGAAATAAGATATGTTGCCAATTGAGGAGCGGGATAAATACATGTTGACTGCTGAGAAACGGGATAGATAATTTGTCAACCACTGAGAAGCGGGATAGATGATAAGTCAATTGCTAAGAAGCGAGATAGATGATAAGTCAACCACTGAGAAGGGTGATAAACTTCTATTTTGTCTTTCCTATGTTCCAATTGCTCCCTCCTTCTTTCTCCATGTGCCCTGCATGGAATTTCTAAGGTTTGTGGGCCGTCTGCTGCCTCATGCTAGCACCACGTAACGTACCTCTTTCAAGGTGGAGAGACTTTTTTTTATTTTTTTTTATTTTTTATTTTTTGAGGTTGCCCGCGGGGTTGCGTACCTTTCCATACATGCCCAAGTGCATTGGGGTATTCTCCGAGTTTTAGGGATCATGTCCCGTAGTCTCGGACACCGCCTTTTAAGGGTTGTGGGCTGCCTACTACTAGCACCATGCAACTTTTTTTTTTCTTTTGCAATTTGCACGCTGGGTTGTGTACCTTTCCCTACGTGCCCAGGTGCATTGGTGTATTCACCGAGTTTAAGGGATCACGTCCCTTAGGCTCGAAAACACCGATTTTAAGGGTTGTGGGCTGCCTACTACCTCATTCTAGTGTGACGCACCTTCTCTCCGTTTTTTTTTGTTTTTTTTTTGTTTTGTTTTTTTTTTTTGAGGTTTTTGGCTTGATGCCAAGTTAGTATTAAGAAAGTTATAGTTGTGAAAGCAAATATAAGCTTTTATTGAAGAAAATAAAAAGAACATATATACAAGTCGTATATAAATACCTCGAAGGCTTATTCTTGCGAAATCTTTCTCACTTGCTTCAAGTTTATCTCGAAGGTTTATTCTTGTGAAACCATTTCTTACTTGTTCCCCACTAGTAGTTGCTCTTCTCATATTCTTTGATAGGCCTTTTGGTAACATTCACGAGCCATATGTTGGTCCCCTCGCACTACTCCGATCCTTTTGGGAGTGTGAAATTTTAGGCACATGTGTTTCATCGATATGATTCCCATTACATCCGCCAGCCCTGACCTTCCAAAGATGATGTTGTTGGTGCAAGTTATCCGGACGACCACGAAATTTATCTCTACTTCATGTATGTTTAGGGGGATTCCTAACTCCACAGGCAACTGTATGGATCCTTCGGTTTCAATAATATCCCCAGTAAACCTAGCGAGTGGAGTTTTGACTGGTTGGAGTTGATCTTGGGCGAACCCTAGCTTAACGAAGGCATCGTAGTACATCACGTTTTCACTACTCCCTGTATCCACTAAGACCCGTCTCACCCTAGTTTCGTTTACTCCCATCGAGATGACCAATGCGTCTCGGGATGAAACTCCCTTATCCAAGAGGTTGCTATTCGAGAAGGTAATAATCTCTCGTCGTTGCTCCCTAGGGACAGGAAGTTCTTCCACCGACACCATATATTCTTCTTCAGGCCCCGCGGGAGACCATCCCCCGAAAATCACATATGACCAGGCGCTTGCCCTTATCTGTGGACTCCTTGACAGATTTATCTCCGGGCAGTGCAGGGTAGCGCGGGCGCTCGGGAGCTCAGCCGACTCCTTCCATACATTTCCATGATGCATCCTATTCCAATGATGGTTTTATTGGGGTCCGGGTCCACCATAAACCAAGTATCATGATACCGAACGAGAAAGGAGAATAATAATATTATTAATCTGGGTGTGAGGCCCATTAAATGCGTACAAGGCCCAAAAATACTGGCCAAGGGCCTAAGATTGCGGTCTAAAAATAAAGAGACTAATAAAGAATATAAATAAAATCAAGGGGGCCAAATAAACAATATATAAAGAATGGGAGGCTAATGAACAATAACTAATAAAAGGGGACTAGTAAATAATAAATACTAAAAGAAGGGAAACTAAGTAAATAACAAATAATAAAAAACCTTGATTAGTTACTAAGTAAATAACAAATAATAAGGCCCAAACCATTTGACTAGAGAAGTCTTTGTGCTCTTGATGCATGTCTTAAGAAGATCGGAGACCTGCCTTTTGTACTGTTGGGAGACCACCCTAGGCTAACCAAGTGTATGGTCCCCCATAAACGATCCCCTCATCCACCCACATGTCCACGCACACCCCCCACGTCTTGGACGTACCCGTCACACGCACCACGTACCTAGCCGCCGTAACCTATGTCTTAGCATGCAACGAGACATACCTAGTCGCCACGGGAGGTGCCTAGCCGCCATGGGACGTGCCCAGCTGCCATAAGATGTTCCTAGCTGCCATGGGACGTGCCCAAGCTACCATGAGACATGCCCAACCGCCATGGGACGTGCCTAGCCACCTTAGCGCATCACTCATGCATGCACGCGCATGCATGCCACCATCCATGCACGTCCGCCACACACCCCAATCGGGCCACGCACACTACGTCGCACACTCACCCAATGGGCCTAGCCCAACCCCCATATCCCCATCACAACACATCCATCACCACCCCCTACATGCACGGTCGTACCCCAGTCGCCATGTACAGGTCCGTTAGCACCCTTTGCATGCACGGTCGTACTCCAACCGTCATGGCACGTACCCTAGTTGCCACTGCCATGCACCCCTCCTTCTTAGGCTCCTACTTGCTTGTTTTCATGCTTGCTGCCCATGTCACATGCCTTCCTAGCCCAACAAGATTTGAGCCCAACCTCTTTCCTTCACCACCACCACTTGAGCCAATGCTTTGTCCAATAAAATGGGCATCGGGGTCCCCGAGGTCCCATGGCCCCATCACATATCATGTTTCTCCTCCTGATGTGACTCTCAATCATTGGGTGACCATGAATATGATAACCAATCACTAATTTAAAAAATGAAATTTAAACTAATCATATGTTGCCAACCCAAGAGGGAAAAATTATAGAAAAAATAAATTAGTGGTATATAGCATGATTTTTTTTTTTGAATAATGAAGTAATAAATGCTATTGTATTTATAGAAACTGACAAAATTTTAAGAAAATAATTCCAATATATATCAAGTGATCCAGATCAAGCCTTTATTTAACTCTTTAGGGAAGTTCTAAAAAATAGAAGTACATAACGTGGTTAAAACATAACAATGCAACTGGGTTGGGTTGTCGCCCCAACTATTAAGTAGCTCCAATCATTATTTTATGGTCATGGTCCTCGCTGAATAAAAATATATTTTTAATATAATAATGGTCATGGTCCTAGCTGAATAAAAATATATTTTTAATATAATAATATAGATTATTTGTATACTGAAAGTACATTACTTGAAAATAAATTATTAAGTACTGAATGCATATTATTTTATATACTATCAAATACTCCGAAATATATATTTTATACATAAATAATGTGTAGACAGATATTACATTATAATAGAATCAATAATACTTAAAAGAATAATGTACGTTAAATATATAAATGTATATTTTATTCATGATCCATTGAAAAATTTGCATAGGGTATCCACAATAATGGATTTTAAGTGATTTTTGCTTGTTTGAAAACTTAAACATAGGTTTTCAACAAATAGGAGAGGTTTTTTTTTGTGATTGTTCATAACTTAGGGACCTGATTTTTGCCTGTCGCGTGGGACCCACCTATATTAAAAAAACATAACCGGGAGTTGTGGTTCCACAGGCCTACTGGGTGCGCTAATTTAAAGATATTTTTTTTTTAATTTTTTTTTTTCGTATTTTGTTTTGTTTTGTTTTTTCTTTTCTTCCCTCCTATCTTCTTTTTCTTGATCACATATGTAAAAACTCCTTAAAATCTATGTCTATTAAGAATATAATAATAATAATATCTGCAGTTAATTGGGGATGTTCTTAGTATCTGCGATTTAATGTCATACTATGCATTACTGTAACGGGTAAAAAAGAAAAAAGAAAATCTACGCACGAAACCTGAAAATAAAAAAACAATTTTCAAAAAAAAAGAAAATAAAAAAACAATAATAAAAGAAAACAACAAAAAAGGAAAAGAATAATCAAAATCTGTCAAGCCCTGAGTGGTGGTTGAAGATTCCTCTCGGCTGACCAAATCGCAGCCGTTAACTAGCGCATCCAGTGATTATCCACAATTGCACGGTACGTCATGCGCTGGGTCCCACCCTGGAAAAAAAAATTTAAGTTTCCATCTACATAGATATTCCCAGCTGGTAGTATCTTTAGTCTTCTCCCACACCACTGACCCCAATCCGCTCTCTCACTCATTTTTCTTTTCGAAGGAGGGGACAATGGCGCGGCTCTTGGTCTTCCTCTTCCTGATTTCGGCCGTGATCGCCTCCGTCGCCGGATCGAACGCCATATTCGTTGATGATAATCCGATCAGGCAAGTCGTATCGGACGGCTTACATGAGCTGGAGAGCTCGATTCTCCAAGTCATCGGCTCCACTCGTCATGCTTCCTGCTTCGCTCGATTCGCTCACAAGTTCGTTTCCACTCCTCTTCTTTTTTTACTTGTATATTTACAACTTTTTTTGATATGTTTTTTGAAAATTTACTCCGGATGCAGGTACGGGAAGAGATATGAGAGTGCTGAGGAGATTAATCGGCGGTTTGGTGTGTTTAAGGAGAGTTTGAAGATGATTAGATCTCATAACAAGAAAGGACTTCCCTACAAACTTGGTGTTAACGGTATTTCCCCTTTTCTGCTCTAAATTCAAATATGAAGCTTGATTTTTTTTTGAATTTTGTTTGATATACTATGAAGTAAGTGGTTTATGCCTAGTTGAGGTGTACCTGTTCTATGTAGTCTGTATTCGTATAGCCCTTCATATGTGAAAGTAGCCTGAAATTGAGTTTATGGTTGTGTATTAGTAATCAAGATCAAAGAAATGATCAATTTTGAAATGATACTTTTAAGGAAAAAGTTGGTTCTTCTTTGGTGCCAGGGAGGCTTTGTTTGTTTCTTAATGTTAGTTTTGCTTTTCTAGGGAGATGGTGCTATCATATATTATCTCCACTTGCACAAAAGATATATTCGGAGTCTTAAATATTACTCCTTAATTCTTTTCTAAATATTTTTGGTGGGATGCAGAAAAGTTGAAATATTTTAGGTGGAATAGAAAGGTTTAAGTATTTTAGGTTGGATTCTTATTTGAAGATTAGTATTTCATCCATCATAGCTTACAAAGTTTGGTGTGCCATACTGGTGCATGCTAAATAAACACTCAAATTGTTACAAATGCCATATAATTCAATTTGAATGGACACATGGTTCAATATAAATGAACAATGTTTATTTGCTATTTAGTTAGTTTTTATGTTCATTTGTCAAGTCAAATGAGCATGAGGTTAATTCATTATGATGTGAATGATAATGTCTTCTGTCATGTCAGATACATGCACATGGCTCATATACTGACATGTGACCCTTTTGTCCTGTAACTGAAATTCATGTGTTTGCTGTTCTTTTACTAATTTGGCCATTTCATGAATCATGAGTTGTAGTTTAGCAGAGTCCTAGGGGGGATGACCTGAAACAAACTTTGCCTATCCTAGCTGACTAGAAGTTGGTTTCTTGGTTAGGAACTTCAAATTTTCAGGACAAACAATGGAAAATAGACAAACATAAAAGAGAGATAAAGAACAGAAAAATTGCATGTTATTAATTTGATTGCATTCCTAGTAATCTTAGCTTATGAACTGATTTCATTGCTTTTCTGGTAATGTTTGTAACAGAGTTTGCTGACATGACATGGAATGAGTTCCAAAAGCATAGGCTGGGAGCTGCTCAAAACTGCTCTGCTACATTAAAGGGCAGTCTCAAGCGCTCAAATTCCATCGTCCCAGAGACTGTATTCTCACTCAACTCTTTTATTATTTCCTTAAGCCGTTATTATGAAATCCATTAATTATTACAAAAAGTAAAAGCATAAATTGTTGGAAAAAAAAGTGGGGAGATAAATTTATCTAATTATGCATATTATTACATAGTGAAATTGAAACTATAGTGCATGGTCAAAGAAATAATAAAACATAAGAGAAAAGGAAACATGTAAAGAAGATGCTAAAGAAAACTTGTCTCCACTAACAGATAGGCTTCTTTGCTCATGTATCACAAAAACTTGATGAATGAAAATTTGGCATGGTTCTTGTAACCTATATAATTATAAAATTTTCCATCATTTCCCAAAGAAACCTACTGGAAATTTGTTTCTTTGTACACCTGATTAGTCTGTATCTGTTGGGAAGCTTTGTGAGTTATAAAGGAATAAAAGAAGTTTACTTGTGCAGAAAGATTTTGAGGAAGTGATGCCTAACATGCATTTTACTCTTTTGCCAATAGTGGTTCTTTGTTGACGGTTTCTTTCCTTGCTTTCTATATTCCTTAGAAAGACTGGAGGGAGGCTGGAATAGTTAGTCCTGTCAAGAATCAAGGCAGTTGTGGATCTTGTTGGACATTCAGGTGAAACTGAGTTAGGAATATAAACTATGACTTGAAACTCCGTAATTTTTCAGACTTGAAGTTGCATTGTTAATGGTGAAAACTCATGACATTAAACTTTCATGCCATGTTACAGCACCACTGGAGCCCTAGAAGCAGCTTATGCCCAGGCATTTGGGAAGAACATTTCCCTCTCTGAGCAGCAGCTTGTGGATTGTGCTGGAGCTTTTAATAACTTTGGCTGCAATGGTGGGTTGCCATCACAAGCCTTTGAGTATATCAAATATAATGGTGGTCTTGACACTGAGGAAGCATATCCTTACACTGGAAAAAATGGTGTCTGTAAGTACTCTTCTGAAAATGTAGGCGTGCGAGTCTTTGAATCTGTTAACATCACCCTGGTAAGATAATATCCTTTTATTTGTTTTTGTTTTACCTATTTATTTATTAGTTGGTATATCTTTTGTCCCATTGGTTTATATTCTATTTGCTATGGTAATATCTTGCAGGGTGCCGAAGATGACTTAAAATATGCAGTTGGGCTCGTTAGACCAGTTAGTGTTGCATTTGAGGTGGTTGATGGTTTTAAATTATATGAGAGTGGAGTTTATACCAGCAATTCTTGCGGGAGTGATCCCATGGTAAGTTTTTCTGTTTTGAGCAGTCTAGGAGTATGTGATTTCCTGTTGGCAATGATGGTAGTAACTTTCTCTCTAATCATTCTTTTTGTTGCAATTAAGAGTTCTTAAAATGCCAATATATACCAGCAACTAATGTGCTGATTAGGAAGACAGCTCAATATTTTCTAGAAGAATGTTTCAACCTGATATCTCACTTGCTCATCAATGCTGGTAGTTGGTAGCTATAATGCCTCCTTTAATTTATCTAAAATTACAACTGAAAAGGCATTTGTGGTTCCTTCAACCTTAAGATGAAGCTCATGCATGATAGAAGTACCATTTAAAAAAAAAAAAGTCCTAGGCACTCATCATGCATCTGTGCTATCCCATTCTGATTAGCACGATTTAAGTGTTTAAGGCAATGCAGTTTGCAGGATTAGAAATTCTATTAGTAAAGCATCTTTATAAACGATTGCATAGACTGTTTTCCATCTCATAACATTAATAAGCATCAACAACTGTCACCGAACCTGTACACAACAATATAGTGAAATTTCTTGACCATTGTTCTTGTTGTCAGGATGTGAACCATGCAGTTCTTGCTGTGGGCTATGGAGTGGAAAATGGCACCCCCTATTGGCTCATCAAGAACTCATGGGGAGAAGACTGGGGTGACCATGGGTACTTCAAAATGGAGATGGGAAAGAACATGTGTGGTAAGTTTCTTAACTGACAACAGTAGTCCGGCATAAAACTTATCCAATAACCCATCCGTCTACACCGAAAATTTCATTCGGAGAAATTACACTTTTTATCTCTAAGTTGTAAAGTAATTGTAGGATTCGTCCATTTTCTAACAAAACATTATGGATGAAATTTGCAATGTCAATATAGCTTAGGGATGAGAAGTGAGCACAACCTGTTAGAAAAAGTAGAAATTTGCAACGTTAGCTATAGCATAGGGACAAGAAGTGAGCACGAACAGTGCGTAGGGACGAATCTTACAATTACCTTATATCTTAGGCATGAAAAGTGCAATTTTCCCATTTCATTTTGTGCTCTCTATTTGATGTTCAGTGACTGTTGGTGTGATATAGCTGAACAATATATATACATTTTATGGTGCTTACAACCAACCAGACTCTCATTTCATTCAACTATTCGGTTGCAGGTGTTGCAACTTGTGCTTCATATCCTTCCGTTGCATGAGTGTTACTCTTGCTACTTGTTTAGCTCTCTCGGAGGCTTGAGATTGCAATCTATATCCTCCCATAATAAGGAATCCAGGCTGTGGCTTATACGCAAAATTCAATCTTAGCTTAGTTGTAATATAGTTGTTTCAAACTTGTGTGGAACATAAGACACAAAATGATCGAAATACTGGGTATTTGTCTCTGTGCATGCTATATGGACAATGCTTCCTTGTAAATTTAACTTCTCCGCAAGTTATTGAAAGAACTTATTTATATTGTTGGAGTACTATATATGGTCTTGCTTGGTAGTAGGAAAGAGGTTTCTTCCATATTATATGTACGACGGACATAGGAATTAACTTTGGTACGAATGTGCGCGGACTAGTTAAAAATGTCTAAAGTCAAAATCAGTGATGGTAAATGTAAACAAAATAGCGGTATCATAATAGTAAATGAAAAAAAAAAAAAATTAGGGTGTGTTTGGTTCATGGGGTTAGACACAAATAATAAGAATGAAAGTTATATATACTATTTGGTTGACAATTTTTAAAACACACCGGATAGGATTTTATTATCTTTATAATTAAAAAAAAAAACTTATTGCCTAATTTAAATCAAGTTTATTTCACCAATTCGGCCTTATTCCTCATTATTTTATCGTTTCTTCATTTTGTTGCCTCCTCACTACATATGATTAGTGTTTTTAGATTTTTATTTTGCTTTTTTTTTTTGTTCATATTACTGTTTTGGATGTCATCATACTAAGATCAATTTTCTTATTTTTTTTATATTTTTAAAATCTTTATTCTAATTATAAGATCATGCACAACCAAACAATAATATTGGTAATCATTCCAATTTGTATTCTAATTCTGATTCCCAACAAACACCCCTAATGACTAATGGAAAAGTAATCCAAAAATTTTTTGGGTACTAAACTGGGCGCATGTGTTTCAATCAGACACTTATATACTTTCAAACAAGCACTTTTATGGGGTGTTTGGTAGAGATGAATTACAATTATATTCATTCCCTACATAATTTCAATAAGTAGAAGATTTTGGAGTTTGGTTGAGAGGAATTGCAAATCCCACATCTCCCCATAGCCATAGAGCCATAGGAATTGCAAATTTGCAATTCCATAATTCATGGAAAGAGCCAAGCACCTTATGCTCAAATGGTAGAGCAGTGACTCTTCCATATGGGTGGTCATAAGTTTGAGTCTCAGTCATATAACTACACCGGTGTCTAGGATGCTCCCATTCGATCCACCTGGTTGTCTTGTGACTATCTTTTTTGACCAAAGTACTAGCGATTCTGTTGTACTCCCGGTAAATGCTTTAAAAGAGATTTCTTAACTCATATTAGTTTAACTCTAGTTTATTTGTCCAATCAACATGACACTCCAACATCAGTCAACTATAAAGCAATTTGTTCATGCATGCACGCTCACTGCACTCACCTAAGGCAACTCTGGCTTATCCATGTAATGAATGTGATAAGCATAATTATTTTACTTTTAAAAGAAAAACTTTGCAGTAAAAACTTTATTTATGACATGTTTAGATCTAGTTTACTTGTTTCAAATACATGACACTTCAACGTCAGTCTACTTTGAAGTGAATTGTTCATGCTTGCACTCTCACTGCACGTTTGCACTCACCTAAGTTAACTGTTGGCTGAACGACGACGCAATGAATGTGATAAGCATGATTATTTTACTTTAAAAAAAGGTTTGCATTAAAAACTTTATATAATAAACTATTCTTGCGGATATAGCCGCAAATTATATTGTGGACCATGATCATGGCTTATACTGCAGTTGTGATGAACGGATACTGCAGTTGTGTTGAAAAGATACTGCAGTTGTGTTGAAAGGAAACTGCAGTAGCGCGGAACAGAGGCCGTTCATCTATTCAACACAACTGCAGTATCCTTTCAAAACAACTGCAGTATCCATTTAACACAACTGCAGTTCCAGACGGATGACACGACCTCTGTTCCGCGCAACTGTAGTTCCCTCTCAACACAACTGCAGTATCCGTTCAACATAACTACAATATCATTTTAACACAGCTGCAGTATCAACCATGATCCATGGTCCACGGTATAATGACTGCATTTGATAATTTTTATTGTTTTTTAATTTCTGCAATTTTCATATGGGTAATTGGGGTATTTACGGTTGTTTTAAATATGTATAATATTTTATATGACTGTTATGCATGATTTTAGGGAAGGAATTTATGGTAGGTTTGAATTTTCTAGTTTATTTCTTTCTTTCTTCGTGTGGAGTTTTTTCTCCATCTTACTTTGGATTTATCTTCTTCTACGTTTCTTTTATTCAACCATGGACTCAAGTTCATTTTAGCATTTTTTAAAATTGTTTATCATTTAAAAAACCTCACTAGAAAAACTCAATGGGAAAAATCTAGTAAAGAAAGAATATATGATAGGTATGCAGTCATTATTGCACTAGCAAGTTGCTTAATTAAAAAAAAAACCTTTAATTAATTATAAGAAAATTATATCAAAACTCAATCAAAGGAAAAAGAGTACGGTTGTTGGTCTTCAAGACCCAATCTTCGGGAATGATTTAAGTGAATGTCACTCCCCTTGAAGATAACAATTTTCAAAGTCTACACGTTCTAATATAATAAAAATATTGTTCAAAGATAAGTGTAGAAAAAGAATATGGTATAATCTTCAAGATTGTCACTAGAGTGAACATTTTGTATAATAATCTCGTGAATTTTCTAGAGCTCACATGAGTTACGTTGAATTTTTGACGTTATATATACTTAGGGCTGTTAACGAACCGAACATAAACGAACGGAGGCTGTTCGTGTCCGTTTGTTAAGGATTTTGGGGGTGTTCGTGTTCGTTTGTTAAGATTTTTGAAAATCCTGTTCGTGTTCGTTTGTTAAGCGTTCGTTAGTGTTCGTTAACGTTCGAGAACACGTTCACGAACGTGTTCGTTAATGTTAACGAACACGTTCACGAACGCATTCGCAAACGTTAACAAACATGTTCATGAACACGCTCGTGAACATTTAATAATCAAACACATGTACATGTTCATGAACACAATTTGTTCGTGAACAATAAATAATCTACGTTCATGAACAATTTATATATTTGTAAACATGTTTGAGAACATTACTAAACGAACACAAACGAGCTTGTTTACGAACACTACTAAATGAACACAAACGAGCTTGTTCGCGAACACTTAGCAAACGAGCTTACCACTGTTCAGACTCTGTTCATTTATTAACCGAGCTCTAAATTTTGTTTGTTAATGTTCGTTTATCTTAACAAACGAACATAAACGAACGCTTACCGAGCTCGAACACGAGTAGTTTGTCGAAAGCTCTGTTCGCTAACACCCCTATATATACTTTGTCAAATATTCACAAATATACCAATTTATCATTTGTGCAACACAACCTTTACTGTCGTCATAGCATAACCAGTTTGGGGCTTGGCATTGTGGGGTTCAAACAAAATAGCTAGTACCCAAATAGCCCATTAAAACCACATATTAATGATATTAGTTTCTCACATAAATGTCAAGATCTTTGTACCTCGAAAATACTGGAGAATATGTTAAACACCATTTCATTGCAAAAGAAGCATTAAACGTTGCTAGCAATTTCATCATAGATATAATATTAGACCTGATGCGATTATGAAACTTCTGGTTCTATAATAGTGCTCCAATAGCAATGAAGAAATGGACTCTTGGCCCCAACATATTATCATTATCCTCATCGAGTTTAAATGGTCTATTATCTACTTCTAGAGATTGGGAACCATTAATGCGATAAGTAAATGATCATAAATATCCAACTAAAACATTATGTCAAGATGTTTCTTAGGGTGTGTTTGGTTTGCACATAGAAATCGGAATCGAAATGGGTATTAAATACTTGGTAATAGTAATGAGTTTTGGTGAAAGTATTTTGCATGTTTGGTAGTAGGGTGGAATGGAAATGATTATTAATAGTTGGGGAAGCGGCTAAGGAGGAAGAGAATGAAACCCTTATTTTATTAGGGAATGAGTCTTGAAATTAAGGGAGTAATCAGGAGAGAGAAAGAAAAACGCAATGTATTATTTACTCTCGGAATCAGATTCGCCGGTGAAAGGCAACCGGATCCCAGAAGAACAAGATTTACGGGAAAGAAGCACTAAGAAATCGAAGCGGAAGGAAAGATCGCCGGAAGGAGCCAAGAACTCATCGATAATGGATGTAGTTCAAGAGACGCCTTTTGCGTCGGCGGGAGAACCGATGCATGTGCCATCCTCTGTACCCCCAGCAACATACAGGCAATCACTACTTGGACAGAGAGCAGTAGCCAGCCATTGGAGAACGATCTTGATGAAGAAGTTGTATCAGATGAGGAGGAAATGGACGAGGCCAACTCGGATCCAGACTGCCCGACAATAATCGTCACCAAGGCTGAAAAGGTGAGATTGCGAAGACCTTGGCGTCGTTCTTTGATTGTTCGAGTCCTCGGTCGATCGGTGGGATACTCTTACCTCCACCGAAGGCTTACAAGTTTCTGGAAGCCAGAGGGTAATTTCGAGCTCATTGCGTTGGAATTTGATTACTTCATAGTTCGATTTGAGAACCAGACTGACTATGACTTCGCAAGATTTGGTGGCCCATGGATGATCTTGGACCACTATTTGGTCGTCCAAGAATGGTCCCCAAATTTTGACCCGACGGCCAACAAGACAGAAGCTCCTGGTATGGGTTCGCCTGCCTGCTATTCCTATCGAGTATTTTGAAGAAGACTTTCTGTGGAAAATAGGGAAGAAAATTGGCCGCCCCATCAATTTAGATATATGACATCGATACACACACACACACAACAACAACAACAACAACAACAACAACAACAATTCATAAAATTCAAAATATATACACAATAATTCCTAAAATTCAATATATATATATATATATATATATATATATATATATATATATATATATATATATACACACACAATAATTCCTAAAATTCAAAATATTAGCACAATAATTTAATTATACAATTCAAAATATATACACAATAATTCATAAAATTTTAAATATATACACAATAATACCTAAAATTTGAAATATATAGACAATAATTCCTAAAATTCAACATATATACACAAAAAATTCTAAAATTCAAAATATATACATAATGATTTATAAAATTCAAAATATACCCACAATAATTCATAAAATTCGAAAAAGAATTCATAAATTTTGAAATATATACACAATAATTTGTAAAATACACAATAACTCATAAAATTCAAAATATGTACATAATAATTCCTAAATTTTGAAATATATTAACAAATAATTCCAAATATATTAAAATAATTATTTTTAACTCACAAAAGTAAAAAAAATTAAAACAATAATTCAAACAATATACAAAACCTCACAATGTAAGAGGTGGTGGCGGCGGTGGCGGTGAACGGAGGAGAATGCTGTGGTAGTGGCGGCAGTAGTAAGAGGAAGAGAATAAATTAGAAATATCGGTTGCGGTAAGGAGAAGAAGAAAAAAGAGGAGGACGTTACGGCGGCAGTGACTGGCTGTTGCGATCGTGGTGACCATGTGTCCATGTATGGTGGCGGCAGGGGAGAGACAAAAAAGATGGTGGATACAACGAAAAGAAGAAGATGACGTCGGTTTGTAAGAGAAGAAGAAGAAAAGAAAAGTAGAGAAGAAGCGAATAACAATTAGGAAGATACAACATCGGTTTCGCTCGAAACCGATGTCGTATCTTGTAATTTTTCTTTAAAAATTTTTTTTAAGGACATACGACATTGGTTTTATATAAAAACCAATGTTGTAAGTGATCAATTAATTATTTTAATTTTAAAATATGCGACATCGGTTTTTTTATACCGCATATGTTATACTATTATTAAAAAAATATAAATAATTTAGGTATATGACATCGATTTTATAACAATATGACGTCGTATACTCGTTGATTAAAAAAAATTCTTTATTAAATGATGTCAATTTGCTACGAAACTGACATCGCATATTTATTTTAAAAAGTTTAAAAATTCAGTAACATACGAATCGACGTCATACCAATTATAAAGAATTTTAAAAATAGTTATAATATACGATGCCTGTTCGTATATTATATTTATTTCTTTTTTTTAAAATTAATTTAGTAAAAATCGACTTTAAAAGTCTTTAAAAAAAAAGTCAGCCAGGATCATTCAAAGGAATATATATATATATATATATATATATATATATATATATATATATATATATATATATATATATTAAAACAGAAGTGTTATTTTTCCGCCCATCTTAAAAAAATATTCTGTTTTAAAATTTGATATTACAATCATTTTTTTACCTAATTAAATAATTGCAAAAATGCTATATATGTTAATTTAATTATAATAATGATTACCTAAAATATTTATTATACCATGAATCATGGTCTACATTTAAGGTATACTAAACTAATACTGCGTATATTCTTTTTCGACTTAAGTTTAGTTTTTTTTATATACAAATAAAATTAATATATAAAAAATATATCATTAAAAAGTTCTAATTAAAAACTTTTAAATAACACCTATATTTATATTTTTATTTTAATATATTAAATTAACATACAATTATGTTAAATCACTATATTATATTCATTTTCAATATAATATTGGTTCATTTATAAAATGTTGTAGACTGATTTTTTACAATACTGTTGCAATATATAATTAAAATTAACATAGACTTACATAATAATTCCTATATATATTAAAAAAAGTTCCATTTTTCCGTCCATCCTAAGAAAATACTTCTGTTTTGAAATTTAAAATTACAATCATTTTTAACTAATTAAATAATTAAATAATAACAAATATGCTATATATTACAATCATTAATCCACATATTGGGAACTTTGTTACAAAGTAAAAATGAAAATATATCAAGTACTACAATCTCATTGCTATTTGGTATATTTTTGTCTTCATATATATATTTCTAAAAAAGAGAAAATAATAACTATAATACATATATACATATTGAATCATTGTTGCATGTCAAAAGTTCACCGAAAAACAAAATTGTTTAATGTCAATTTGTTTACTTCATCTAACTTTTAAAAATAACTACAATATTATTACTACTATATATAAATTTATTCCTACATAAATGATGTTCGTTTTCAAAGTTTAAAAATGTGAAAGGTAAAATATATCATTATTATGATTTTAGCATTCTACTAATAACAAATATAAGTATTATTGCATTAATCTAAAAGTTTTGTAGTACAAATGTTGTAAACAAATTTTCTAAAATACCATAAATTAAAAAAAATTACAAATCTAAATTAATTTACGTTAATAACATAACTGAAGAAAAACTAACATAAAAATGAACTAATTGAACTAACTTACAATCACTGGCTGTTGGGACATTAAAGTGCCCAACAGGATTTGTATCTTTCTTTGGTTACTCAAACATGGTCGGCTCATGACCAATGTTGAACGAGCGAGGAGAAAATTGACATCTAACACTATGTGTGGTGTTTGTGCAGGGCACCAGGAGGATAATGACCACTTATTTCGGCACTGTAAAGACGCTCATGCCATCTGGAATGCGGCTTTGGGGTCTAGGCAGTCTGCACTCCTCGATGGACTGGATTGGGATGTCTGGCTGATCGCAAATGTCACCGGAGATCGATCCATGGGCCTTGCCGCAGGATGGCCGCAGAAATTCGCGTTGAGGGCATGGTGGATTTGGAAGTGGCGCAATGATGTAGTTTTCAATCAAAAAGTGCTGCCCCTACGTCAAAAACTCGCGTGGCTACGACAACAAGAATTGGAGGTCGCTGCTGCTTTTTCGAAGCAGACTTTGAGACTTTCTGCGCCCCGTTCCATTGATGTCTCTGTTTCTTGGATGAAACCACCTCTTGGCTGGGCTAAGATTAATGTAGATGGCAGCTGTTCTACTGCGACGGGTACTGCTGGCTGCGGTGGCGCTTTCCGTGATCATGAGGGAAGTTGGATAGGGGGTTTTATGTACGCCATTGGAAGTTGTTCTGTCGACGAAGCTGAAGCTTGGGGGGTTCTCCAGGGTGTGCGTCTAGCTTTGCGTCTTGGTATCCGAAAGTTGACAGTCGAAACTGATTCCATGACCATTTATGACCTTCTCCGACGCAAATCGGTCGCGCATGGGAATGTAGCTAACCTGGTCCAGCGTGTTTGTTCAGAGGGGAGGCAGTTTGAGGATATTTGTTTTCGACATGTCTATCGGGAACAGAACCGTTTGGCAGATGCGCTTGCTAAGAGGGCTCTTCATGTGATTGGTGGTTTATGCTAGTTAGACGAGGTGCCCTGCGATTTGCAGAAGACGTTCTTAGAAGACCAACTTGGGGTCCACTCTCATCGTTCTATTCCTAGTTATAGGGACGAGGCTCATCCTTAGTTTTTCTTTTCCTCACCGGGTTCATACCCTCTTCTTTTATCAAAAAAAAACTTACATTTGCAAAGTTTGGAAAAAATATAATGTTATTGGGTGAATGCCTCACATTTAAATATAATGTTATTAAATTAATTGAAATTTACATATTTAAGAATAATGCATCATCTCGAGATCTATCAATTTAAAATGAAGAAGAATAAGAGATAATAGAACTAAAAGAAATAAAATTTCAATAAATTAGTTAAGAACATATAATAGATCTACAAATATTGAACCACAAAGTCTATTGTGGACCTATTATTTAAATGATGATCTAGAGATGTTTTTGTTGTGCTACATTTATGGGTTGAAAAATATTTAGAAATAAAACTAAATGGTTTCCAGACATCTATTACTATTTATGCAAAAACGTGTGTGTGATTGTCTCATGATCTCAATCCGTGAGACGGATCAGATCTTTAATTAACGATGTCAAAGATCCAAGAGCCGACCCATTAATAAAATATTTGATCCATTAATCAAATATCTGACCCGTTTTACGGACTGAGACCTGTGAGACGGTCTCACACAAGTGTTACTCCAAGTTTAACATATTAACAAAATAACAAAGTAGATTTTGAAACAAAACTTAGATATCATTGTAAATTTTAAAATAAGAATGTTTTTTCATGCAAGGAAAAAAAATTATATACTCCGTAGTATTTACCAATATCTATATAATAAAAAAAAATTATCAATTTCTCTTTTTATCCATTTATGTAGACATATATTATATTTATTGTATTTTGTACAATATGAAAATATATACACACTTTTTTTTTTTTATATATAGAATTGTGATTACTGACATAATTATACACGTCAATTACTACAATGGTTACTTATTAAAAAATTTGTTTTAAAATATGTCTAAAGTCATACTCTTAATTAAAAATTTGTCTAAATATGTAATATAGTTAGAGACTACATTAATCCATATAAAGTTAAAAAAAAATTCTTTTCATTTGTAAATGTAATTTTCTTAATTATAATTAATAAAATATGAAATATAATTAAAAATAATATATTTTTAAAAATACCTACATACATATACTTATGCATTATATTAATGAGTTAATTCCAGCAATGGTCCCCCGAGTATGTTGATTTTCCAAATTTAGCCCCCGTCTTTCAATTTGGACAAAATATGACCTAGACTATCAGATTTATTCCACCTAAGGTCCTTCCGTTAACATTGCGAGTATGTGATTTCATCACATGGTACTACAGCCAAGCTAGTTTCTTGGTGTTGGACCTCTATATCCTCTAATCCTCCATACTCTACGTTCACATCTATGTTATTATCAAACTCTTCATCATCAATACCTACTGCATCTGAAGTTAATTCCTCTTCACTACCATCATATTCTTCCCCACTATCATCACTACCATCATATTGTTCACAGTTCACTGCACTGCCACCACAACCCTCCTCATTACTATCATCACCAACTCCTCCTTTTATAATCCAAATGTCTACCACCTTGGGACTACCACATTGGTTTACTAAATCCCAAACTTCACAATCTTCAACCAATTCTTGCAGTCCATTTCCAGTGACACTAAAGTACCTCAAAGGGTCATCCATGTTATACCCTATTTCAATTACCCTTTCTTTTAAAGAAATCATCCCCCACTCATCCTCTACCATTTTTTTAAATGAACTGACATTCCCACCAATATACTTAGGTGGTACACTTTGAATAATCCTTCCACCATGTCTTAAAGTAAGTGTAAAGAGTCCTGCTTTTAATAATAAAGACAGTGCACTACTTAGGACAAATAATAAACAAAGAATAACACTGCAATATGGTATATAGTGCATTTATTGATAAAGAATGGAATCCAGTAAACAGCTAACAACATTACATCAAAACAGAATAACAGAGGACAACCCTAGATCAAATGGTCAAAACTGGCAATTAAAAACTAATACAAACATGTGATATGATAGTGCATTGAACTTTTCCTGTCACTTTCCACATGTTAAGGGCCCAAAGCTTTTTGGAATTGGTGGTCCTAGAACATGGTATTCACTAAACAACAATGCAATACACTTTAAGTAATTTTTCATGCAAAAACCAATACTTTATAGTACAATGGTCCCCATCACAGAACATGTGTATACACTAAATACGAAGAAAAGCACTCAGCAATAAGCAAACAACAATGGACCCCAACAATGGTCCCCACCTCTGCGAATTTCATTCTACAATGAACAACACAGTACAAATCTCAAATTTGGTCCCCACTTCCATGCTTTATGTTTTCCTAAACCTAGACAACGAGACAAAATTAACTGCAACGAACAACATACCTGTCGAAATCATCCCCACAGCATCCGTTCTGCCTGCTTTTGAGTTCGTTTTTCTTCGTTGCTTATATCCCAGTACGACGGACTCAGAGCTTTCTTCGTTGTTTACCTTCCACTTCGTTCTCGGCTTCTCGCATCTATCTAGGGTTAAGGGAAATTTCATTCACAATTGGGGATTTTGGGTCTTAGATAGTCAACCGGCTAGATAGCATTGTAAAAGACTCTTTTACCCCTTGTGTTAACGCCACTTCACAGCAATGTTAACGGAAGGACCTTAGGTGGAATAAATCTGATAGTCTAGGTCATATTTTGTCCAAATTGAAAGACGGGGGCTAAATTTGGAAAATCAACATACTCGGGGGACCATTGCTGGAATTAACTCTTATATTAATCATACAAAATTAAAATGTTATTTTTTAATTTCTAAATTTAATTATTTTAATTATAATATATCAATATAAATTATAATTACATAAATGATATTATAGAATTTGCATATATACATATTAATAAATATGATTTGTATATACACTGTATTACACAATCGTATAAGAAAATGCGTCTGATTAGAGTTTAAAATCACATATACAAAATTTAAGATTTACATTTTTTAATTTCTAAGTATACTTTTCTTAGTTATTATTATATTGTTAGAATTATCATATATATGAAATAAGATTATGAATAATTCAATTTAATTATGTAAAATTTTCTCTATAAATTTATATAAATATACACATGATTAGAGATTATATTAATCATACAAAGTTTTAATTTTGTACGCTATGATAATAAATACTTCACCAAAATATATGAAAATTCAATTATATTATTATATTGTACATTTTAATATATTTATATTTTTTAACAAAATTTTTTTCAGTGCATTCCACGGATAAAACACTAGTTAGAACCTACATTACACGGAAGGAATTCATTGCATTGCTTGAAGCTGCAGTTCAAATGCAATCATGTTGGCGAGGCACCCAATTAGAAGTTTGAATTCATCTTTTTAATGATTTGTTTCCTGTTTCATCTAGCTGCTAGAGAAATCCTGATTTATGTCTAAACTTTTATTATCAATTATCAGAAATGTTGGCTTGCAAACTGTATGAGCAATCAAGACGTGAAGCAGCTGCTATAAAGATTCAAAAGATATAAAGATTCAAAAGAGCTTCCGATGTTTCGTTGCTTGGAAATCATACTCAACATTACGCAAACAAGCATGAGAGCAATGGTTGCTCGGGATGAATTTAGGTTCCGGAAGCAAACTAAAGCTTCAATTGAAATCCAGGTATCTCTTTTATCTCTGTCACAATATTGAATATAAATGAGCTTCTCTCCCTGTTTCCCTGTTTCTTACTCATTTTTTAAAAGCTTTTGTTGGTAAAGTACCTCACTACTGTTGTATGCAGGCTTGTTTCCGTTGCCACAGAGATTATGCATATTACAGAAGTCTTCAGAGGGCTTCACTTATTACTCTATGTGGTTGGTGTTGAGATATTCATTTTGTGTGGTGTTTCCCATGTGTCTCTGTTGGCTAAAAGATGGTAAAACACTCAGAGTATTATATTGGGAAAAATGATGATGATTATTTCATTTCTATCTCTGCTAATTTATACACAATTAACATGGAAAATAACTCAACAAACATCTCTAGAATATCTCTAACACCTTAGAAATAAAAAAGATAATGAAAGACTAATTCAAAATAAAACTAATGTGCAGTAAATATAGCATTTTCTATCAGTCTCTTTGTTTTCCCAAAAGGATCTGTATTTATTGTCTCATATTTTCTATATCTTGATGGCACTATATATGCGTGCTTGTATTGAGGTTCAGAGACACATAAGTTTTTCCTCTTCTTCTTGTTTGTTTGTATTCTACAGTTGGAGGGGACGAGTTGCTAGGAGAGAGCTTTGAAAACTTAAAATGGTATGTTTATGTGTTATTCTCTGCAGTTCTGCTTATCTATCTTTTGCTTCACTAAAGGAGAGAGACTAACCTGCTAGGAACTGTATTTCTGCTTAATCTAGGCTGCAACGGAAACAGGTGCTCTCAAAGAAGCAAAAGACAAGCTTGAAAAGAAAGTGGAAGAACTGACATGGCAGTTGCAGTTTGAGAAGAGATTGAGGGTAAGTTTATGAAATTTAGTTCAATAACTTTATAGTTTGTGTGTTGCACTTGACTAATGTTTATCCGGTGATTGATAAATGCAGACTGAATTAGCGGAGACAAAAGCACAAGAAATAGCAAAGTTACAGGAGGCATTGCATTCAATGCAAAAACAAGTAGAGGAAGCAAATGCAAGAGTTATCCAAGAACAAGAGGCGGCACAGAAGGCAATAGAAGAAGCTTCTCCTGTAATTAAGGAGACCTTGGTAATAGTTCAAGTGACAGAAAAGCTGAATGCAGTGATAGCCTTATTAGAGAGTTTGAAGGTAAGAATCCTACTGATGGTAATTTGAAAACAAAAATTTGCAACATATTTAGAAACTGGAAACCTATACCCTTGCAAATTATTTATACTCTTGTCACTGAAAAGTGCTGATAGGAGAATTGAATCCATACTGCTGATCCTAACTAGTTGGGATTAAGGATTAGTTGAGTTGAGTTACTGACTAGGCAACTTGATAGTAATTGAGGAACTAGAATCCAATACTTATTCTTTGTATAGACTGGCAGATGGCTATCTTAAATCTCTATGGGATAGCATCAAACTTTTCATCTTTATAATTGCTTCATGTTGTTCAATCCTGGAATTTTCATTCCTTTAATACTGTCTCACTGGAATCTTTCATCAATATGAAGCAGAGGTTTATCTTACAATACTTCTGATTTATTATAACTTATTATTGAAGAAACTTTAGCAGAAAGTAATTTGTGTTCTACTGGTTTGGAAAAAAAAATTGTACATATTTTACTTTCACTTTGAGAATTTGTCATCTCTCTCTCATGTTTGTGAATTCTGGTGATGAAGGAAATAATATACTTTAACTTTTTTTTCTTTGCATGCAATCAGGAAATGAGTGTGGCAGTAGCAAGCCCAAAGGAACCTGAGTCTGAGGAAAAGCCACAGAAGTCTCTCAATGAAAAGCAGCAGGTTAGTGTCATACTTGCAACTCGTGCTTGATTTAATTTGATTTTAGTTTCTACTGTAGAGGTTTGTTGTTACTATCAACTGCTTCTTGACAGGAGAACCTGGACTTGCTGATCAAGTGCATCTCACAAGATTTGGGATTTTCTGGAGGCAAACCAGTTGCAGCTTATGCTGTGTATAAATGCCTACTTCATTGGAGATCATTTGAAGTTGGAAGGAGAAGTGATTTTGACTGTATAATAGAAACAATAGCTTCATCCATAGAGGTGTAAAGCCTAGTTTTGCAATCAGTAGTACTTTCATATGTAATTATGGAATAGATGTTACTAACTTCACCTATACTGAAGGTTGCGGATAATAATGCGGATAATAATGTGTTAGCCTACTGGCTGTGCAATACAGCCACACTGTTGATGTTGCTCCAACAAACACTTAATGCCAGTGGTGCTGCTAGTTTGACTCCACAACGGCGGGGGTCATCTTCAGCTTCTTTGTTTGGGAGGATGTCTCAGGTGTGATGTTTATTACTAAATAGTCTTGTTTATCTTCACTATTCAATTACCTAAATCATTCCATTTCTAATTTTTAATTTCTATCTCCTCTTCCACTTGATAATTTTGATAAGGGCTTACAAGCTTCACCACAGAGTGCTGGGCTTTCCTTTCCCAATGGGCGTGTGCTTGGAAGATTGGATGATTTACCTCAAGTTGAGGACAAGTATCCTGCTTTGGCAGCTTTGCTGTTCAAGCAGCAGCTCACTGGCTTCCTTGAAAAAATATATGGACTGATAAGAGATAATCTGAAGAAAGAGATCTCTCCTTTGCTTCGGTTATGTATTCGGGTATAGGCCTCTTTATTTTGCAAATAAAACAATTTATGCAAGCTGCATTATATAGGTTTTTAACTTGGAGATTATATACTAGTTTTTATGCGAATCACTTTTCAATTGCCAATGCTTGAACTTCTTGAATTCCTGTAACTGATCAAATCCTAATGCTTGAACTCTTGAAGGAGTCTCCTCACCCCTGTAAATGCTAAGAAATCCTCTTAACAATTAATGCAGCTAATTATATATTCAACTCAACTAAACCAAAGTCAATTATGTGGAACCTAAGTCTTCATTCAGTCCTTACTTTTGGTAAGCATGAATATCATATCTTTCTTACCAACTTTGATATGCATGTATAGTTCCTGTCTACCTGCTTTCCCAGTTCTAATGACAATTCTGTTACCACTCCATGTAATTGATGCAATGTTGAGCATGTTTGAACCATCTTAATCTATTCTTTCTACTCTATAGGCGCCACTTGTACCTCGCTTTGAATAAAGCCATTTTTAATGTGGTCCTTGCATTTTAATGCATTACCTTAGCATTCTCATCTTAGTTTGAACCATGTATGGACACTTCACTTCCTCAGTTGCTTCCATAAAGTAGAGTTGGCTTAATAACCATTCAAAATAGTTCTTTCACATTTATGTGAATTTTACAATTACATAAAATTCTGATCGCACTTCTTACTTCATCCAACTGGTATTAATTTTATTATTTGCATTATATACCTTGATAAATTGGACCAAGGTATTTGAGATGTGGACAGTTTGAAGACGTTTTCCTATCTTGCTTTGTGGTGTTGAAATTGCAGTTCGTGTACTTGGTTTTATGTTCCCAGTTGGAACACTATCTTCTTGTAGCTCTCAATAGTTTGAACCTTTCATTCCCCCTCCTTTGTTATTATCATTGAGGACTTTGATATCAAGAAGCACCATAAACTATGACTGTCATGTTGAACCAATTGTTGTCTAAAAGTTAAAGCTATAGTGTAGGTTTACTATCACTTCAGAAGTGAATTTGCTTTATCATTTCTTAAAGGAGGATGACATAATAAGATAATTAGGACCATGGTAAAAAGCTGTTTTTCATATCCTTCAGACTTGAATTAAGCATGCTTGATTTAAACCCCATGCCGCAGCACTAGATATTTGCATGATGTGTTGGTGCAGACATTAAACAAATTATTTAAAAAAGAAATTAATACAATATGTAATATGTTATCCATCTCCTTTGTCCTGTACCCCTCTGTGCAACCATTTATTTTTCTTTGAATGATTCTCTTGCAGTTGTGGTGATGTGGTAATACGGGCTTTACATTTATCATCACTTCATCAGTCTCTTAACGTCAGATTACTGGTCTGTCAGTCCTTTTGTCATGGTTTACAACTTTACATGTGCTGCTCTTTTGTAGGCACCGAAAAGTTTAGTTAAAGGACAATCCCGAGCTAATGCTGCTGCTCAACAAGCTCTGATTGCTCATTGGCAAAGCATTGTAAAATGTCTAGACAACTACCTGAAGATGATGAAAGCAAACTATGTGAGTTTTGAAAATCATACGACTGAGTATGTGTGCGTGTGTATTCTAATTGTTTTACCCTTCTAGGTTTCTCCATTCTTAGTTCGAAAGGTTTTTACTCAAATATTCTCATTTATCAACGTTCAACTTTTCAACAGGTAAAATTCCTATCCTTTATGTGCACCTTTATGCCTGCCTTGACAACAATTTGTAATTGCAACCTCATTGGCACTTCATTTTCTGTCTGCTTTAACTTATTTAAACTTCAACTCTCAGTCTCCTTTTGCGACGCGAGTGCTGCTCATTCAGTAATGGGGAGTATGTAAAATCTGGGTTGGGTGAATTGGAACATTGGTGCTGTTATGCAACTGAAGAAGTGAGCATCACTAATGGCTTGATTATGTTGATCTGTGTACTCTTTTAAGTCAGTGTCTTACTTTTTTTTATGTTTGCCTTCAGTATGTAGGGTCAGCTTGGGATGAATTGAAGCTTATCAGACAGGCAGTTGGATTCCTTGTAAGGATTGGTCTCATTGTCCTTGAAATTTAATCAAATTAAATTTTCTTGACCTTTAAATTATATTCTCAATCTCCTGACAGGTAATACACCAGAAGCCCAAGAAGACCTTGCATGAAATTGCAAATGAACTTTGTCCGGTAAGAAACTCTACTTTTTCTTCTTTTTCCTACCCTTCCTTGACTGTAGTTTTCTATTTTGTTTGATCCCTACTTAACTCTAGTTGCCATGGCAACTGTTTTAGGTGCTTAGTATTCAACAACTATATCGGATCAGTACAATGTATTGGGATGACAAATATGGTACCCATAGCGTTTCTTCTGAGGTAAGCCTAGTTATTATTCTTTTTTATTTAGGGAAAATTGTATCTTTGGTCTCATGTTGTGATTCAATCCTTTAGTTATGACCATATCAATTTTTTACCCCTTCAATTATGAGCGAAGTAGCGAGTTTGGTTTTCGTCTCAACTTGACTGAAAATCCAAAAACCTCATGTTTTTAGAGAGGTAAAGTAAGAAATTCACATTTTATTCTCCTTATATTGAATCAATCCACTTCCGAAGCATTATTTTCCACTTTTTAGTCTCGTATTTCAAAATTCTTCAACTGCAAAAGCATTTCAATAACTCTTGTGGGTCTTGTTTGAGGAACTTGAGACTCAGTACAAATAAGTGAACACTTAATCACCGTCTTTAGGTGTGTGAAACACACTATTCTAAAAGTCTTCGATTTTAAGCTTCGTTTTCTTCTTTAAAAAAAAATAGGTCATATCAAATATGAGTGCTATGATGGCAGAGGACTCTAACAACGCTGTTAGCAGTCCCTTCCTGTTGGATGATGATTCAAGGTACGTAATTTGTTTGATAGTATAATGGCTTTATTTTGCACCTGTGATTATATATATATATATATATATATATATATATATATATATATATTATAAAGAGTGGGCTAAAGCTAAAACGTTATTTATGATTATGCAGCATCCCCATTACTGTGGATGACATATATCTAAAAGACTAAAACGATGAAACAAGTAGACATTGCGGACATAGATCCTCCACCATTGATTCAGGCTACTTAGGAAGCTGCATTTATATATTGAGTTATACTACGTGTACTCCCAAATTCTCACTCCTTCACTTTACTCCCTGAGATGGCAAATAATGATTGGATATTTTCATCATGTGATCCCAAAATAGTTATCTACATCAAAAGATTGTTAGAGGGAATACATATTGGGAGTATGAAATGGGAGTGCATGTAGTATTTTCCTTATATATTTGTTTTCAATTTTGCTGTTTTCATTTTTAAGGTGGCTATTATTGTAGTAGTACAGTTTTTTTTTTTGGTGAGGATTGTAGTAGTACAGTCTGTACTTAAGAAGGTGTTGGTTGTAATTTCACATTGAGTAATCCTACACATACTCTCACATTCTACTCCATTTTAGACTCCGTCCTTACATGTCACCTTTTAATTCATTCCAAAAATGTGAGTCACTGTTTTATATTGCTATCTTTTCATCTTCCTCCAATAAAATCAAGACACATGACAGGAGTTTTACTCTCTTGGAGTACATATATCATTTTCCTTTCACATTCATGTTTGAAGAAGGTGTTTACATATGGATTCTTTTCTACTCCGTATTTCGCATCACAACAGCCATTGGGTTGGTCAAATATAAAACTTCAAACACAGTTAAGTTACTTTCCATATGTTGTATTCAAAAAGTTACTTTCCATATCTATTACATCAACAGTAATAAAATATGTAGATGACATTCTTGGACTTCCATTGATTTGCACTTTTTATCTATTTTTTAAAATCAACTTTCAATATAGAACGAAGTTGCGCATTTGGTTCCCGACTGTTAAAACCAACAGTAAAATTAAAAATTAGTTAAAATTTGAGGGTTAAAATAGTAAATTCAAATTCTATTCTCTTTCTTATATCAAAACTACTTTTACAACTTTATTTTTCACTTCTTAACTTTTTATTTTCAATATTCTTCAATTTTAAAAGTATTTTAATAACTTTAATATGAGTTGTTAGGAACCTTACTCTTGTATAACAAACTTAAGACTTAGTACAAACAAAGAACACTTGATCATTGTGTTTAGGCATGTGAAAACACTATCCTAACAATTTTCGATTTTCTTTACTAAGCAACAAAGGTAATCAAACTAGAACTTTTGAGATACAAAATGATGTAAAATTTCTCAGGTTGTTTATATGAGAAATTCACCAAAAGAATAACTTGAGAATTTCAGTATGTAAAAATTCTTTTGTATGCAATAGTTTAGTCAATTATCGTATATCTCCGCACAACCAACTGGCTAGCTTGGCACCAATTATCAGCCCGGGCGCCTGGGGGGCACGTAGCGAGTTTTTCAACCTTGATAATACTAGGATCAAATTGTGATGTTTTGAGGAAAAAATGGACTAAAAGTTGGCTGACACCTATAAATCTAAGACCAAAAATGAAATTAACTCAAAAATATTATATTTATTGGTGAAAAAATAATATATTTTTTAAAACAAAATGTAATATTTTATAAGGGTAGTAAAGCTATGATCACTATTATACTCATAGCATATGCCAAGATCAATTCAAGAAATTATACCAATCAAGGGTAGTAAATTAGCTGTCAAACCATAATCAGGGAATGTTCCAAATCAAGGCCTCAAGGGTGATGAGACCACCAATACAATATCAAGGGAATATTCCAACTTAAGAGTGGTTAGACTACCAATATGATTAATATCTTCAATTATATATATATATATATATATATATATATATATATATATATATATATATATATATATATATATATATATATATATATATAGAAATCGATTCTCGTGCGGTTTGCCTTCTCAGGTGCAGTTGTGCGGCTGCTTAGGTGCGTATTTTTCCTTCTTAAGGTGCGTAGTTCCTTCTTAAGGTGTGTGGTTTTCCTTTTAAGGTGCGTGATTTGTGTGCTTAAGGTGTGTCAGTGTTTTGAAATTTAAGGTGCGTCAACCTAAAGTTTTAGGTGTGTGGTTTTCCTTCTTAAGTTGTGTTATTTTCCTTCTTAGGGTGCGTGATTTGTATGCTTAAGGTGCGTCAGTGTTGAAACTTAATGTGCGTCATTTTAAAACTTTAGGTGCGTGGTTTGTGTTCTTAAGGTGCTTTGTTTGTATGCTTAAGGTGTGTGGTTTGTGTACTGAAGGTGCACTATTTTAAAACTTTAGGTGCATGGTTTGTATTCTTAAGGTTCTTATTTGTTTGTGTGTTTAAGATGTGTAGTTTGTATACTTAAGGTGCACCATTTTAATGCTTATGGTGTGTAATCGTACAACCGCACGGGAAGCTATACCCGCACCTGAACCCTATATATATATATATATATATATATATATATATATAATCAACACTGAAACATATATCAAATTTCCAAATTTTCATTAGAAATGCAATAATACTATGTCTTATAATATGTGTCCATATTCAAAAATAGCTTCAAATCCTTCAATATTTCATAGTCACTTAAGATATGATATATAGGTTACAATGAGTAAATAAGTGAGAAGTTCACTTACTTTGGTCAACTTTTAACTATCAAAACTCTTTTGAACATACACTAGCTTTTACCGTCACATCAAAAAATCTTGTTGAGCAAAAACCTCTTTGTTAGTTTCGTCAATTCCCCTTGTTATGTCAAGGACTAATAGGATGCATGCATTCTCCTAATTTCTCCATTACTAGCTAGGGTTTAATAAAATATAATTAGTTGTTATGACGTGGACCCAGGTCCACCTTGCAAGGTGGACTTGGGTCCAATACGACGACATTTTTGGCTAGGGATAACGGTGCCGTTAGTGGCACCGTTATCCCCATCCAATAAGATTTTTTTAAAAAAAAATATATAAATGATATTGGACTCTTTTCGCGCACTCTACTGTCTTTCACCATTTCATCAGCGATTCTCTCTTCTTCATCCGCGATTTCACCATTTCCGCCATTATCGCACCTTCATCGCCCATTCTAACAGTCCTTCAACGCATTGTTCGCCAGCATTTTTGCAACAACAGTCAACCGTAGTATTCATCGCACCTTTGAAGCATTTTACAAACATGTATTACTTCGCATTTTTATATTAGGGATTTTAGTTCAAAAATTTCACGTTTTATTAAATATTTTGTGATTCTAAGTAGTTTAACGAGTTTATGTGGAATAGGTTTATGTTCTATGTAACATACAATGTTAATGGTTCAAAAATGGAATTATAATTTTGTGACCTAGAGTTTTGTCTCTGTGAATGTGAGGTTTTCAAATTGTGAACATGGAGTATACAAACTGTGAATATAGAGTTTTGAATGTCTGAATGCATAACAGTGATAATATAATTACTAAACATATAGCCCTGTAATGTGTGAATGTGGAGTTCCCAAGTTGTGAACATGGAGTATAGGACCTGTGAATATAGAGTTTTGAATGGGTGAATGCATAACAGTGGTAATATAATTACTAAACATATAGCCCTGTAATATGTGAATGTGGAGTTTCCAAATTGTGAACATGGAGTATAGGGTTTGTGAATGTAGAGTTATGAATGTGTGAATTTGTTGTGACATAGTTCTACAAACATGGTGTTCTGTTTTACTACATATAGCTCTGTATTTGTGAAAATATATTTATGTATTTGGGTGTATACATAGAGTTTTGATGGAAATGTTATTCTTTTAGTAGAGCTAAGCTGGATTTATTCGGCATCCCCATCCCCCTTCTACTAACAGATTATATTTCCATCAAATATAAAATTTTTGTTATCCTTGTTATACTTGAGGTTGCATTTTATTTCTAAACTCTTCATTGGCAGAAATGGAGGGAACAAATCCAACAGTAGAAGAGATTACACGTGAACAAATAAGTAAAGAAGACGAGAGCTATCCTTAGCTCTCAAGCTGCAGAGGCACATCTTCAGACTCAACAATACCAACTGAAATAAGAACGAAACAAAGAAATGACAGGCCATCTGCTGCTCAAAAAACAACAAGGAAGAGGAAAGCAGTGGAAGAAGAGAGAGGTAGTCGAGGTGAAACAAAAGGAAAGAGAAAATCTACGAGAACAAATCCACAAACAGAGGAAGATAAAAATGTAGGGAAACAAAAAAAAAAGCTGGAATACAAGGATGAACCCAAAGATTATGGTCGAGTTTGTGCAGCAATTGAATGATGAGTAGAAGAAGGCTATTGAGGAGATTGGATTTATACCTCCAAATAACAAAAAGTGAAGGGCCTTTGATGAAATATTTGATTAGATAGTTTGAGGTCTATCGGTTTGCTATCCGGCTAGAAGGGTGTGAACTCCTGCTCATTGAGGAGGACGATGTTGAGCGAACATTAGGGATCCCCCAGGTAGGGATGGCAACGGGGCGGGGCGGGGGCAGGGAATGGGGTCCCCGTCCCCGTCACCGAAATCTCTCCCCATTCGGTAATTCCATCAAATACAGAATCGCAAATATTCCATCAAACTCTATTACACATTCAAAATCATAGAACTCCACATTCACAGTTTGGATACTCTACATTCATAATTTCAAGACTCCAAGTTCACATATTCCAGAACAACAAAATGACTAAAATTATATTAACTCTGCTACACATTCACAACTTCATAATTCCATATTCACAATTCATAACCTCTATATTCACTACCTCAACATTCAAATACGCAACTACACATAAATCATAAATCAATAAGAATCACAAATTTTACTCTAAAAAACAATAAAAAAAAAAAACCTGGAATTGAAGTAGACTGCTCAACATTTAAATATCCTTGATTATTGCTTGATGAGACAACCAAGAAATATGCATTCACTGCAAATATAAAATACAACAGAGTATCAGTCAACAGTGTGAATGTAGAGTTCTAAATGTGTAAATGTAGAACTATATAACTGTGAATGTGGAGTTGTATAACTGTGAATGTAAATTCTGCACTTCTAACTGAAAACATACGTATGTGTGACTACAGAGCTTTGTTATATATGAATGTAGAGCTCTATAATTATGAATGTACAACTCTGAAAATGTGAATGTACAGCTACGTGATTGTTAACATATACTTTTGACAATGATACCTAATACCTAATAAAAACTCAAATACATTGTAAATAATCAATCTAAATCACAAATCCTAAATTCGAAAACAAAAATATGAATCAATACGGTTCATCAAACTTCAAATTCAATGCAATAACGAACAATACAAATAAAAAAATCAAATTCATACTAAGTTTAAAAATCAGAAAAAAAAAAACTTGCAATTGAGTTTTCAAAAAAAAAAAAAAAAAACTTGCAATTGAAGATGATCCATCAATGTGTAACCGTGGCTGATCTCTTGTCTCCGCCATCAATGAACTCAATATTGGAAAAACTAATGGAATATAAATTGAAAATAACAATGGAGAAGAATTGCGATGAGCAATCAGAGAAGAATTCAAATCAGCAATCGGAGAAGAATTCGGATGAGCAATCGAAGAAGAATTGCGATAAAGAATCGGAGAAGGATTGTGTTGAAGAATTAGAGAAAAATTGCGACGAAGAGGTCTTGCGAGGGAGAATTCAGCTACGATGAGGACTTCGGTTGTTCAGCTGCGATTAGGACTGCGATGAGGGGCTTTGTGTTCTGTTGCGAGGGAGAATTCAGTCGTTAACGCCGTTATTTTTTTTTTTAAATTTCAAAACAACCTACTAAAATGACGCCGTTTTGGACCCAGGTCCACGACATAATTTGCGAAATATAATGTTGCCACGCTTAATCCTATTGGACTCTCCAACTTGAAAAAATGTAATTACTATTAGGCCCAAGAAAAGACTAGGCCCCACCAAAAGTCCAAAACTTAACCAATTAAATAATAATTGGGCTTAAGAAAAAAAAAAGGACATGAACATATCTAGTTAAACTTTCTCATTATTGAAAATTGGTCATCACATATTGTGTATGAATATGAAAAATTTTATGACGATAATCTCAACGTTTTAAATTGATTTGATAGCAAAAAAAAATTGAAAAAGAAATTATCTTTCTCTATTTATTTTTTAATTTTTTTTTATATTGAGTTCATACTCAAATGAAATATGAAAACAAATATATAATGTAATATTAATGTAATGTAACGTACAATATAATAATTTTTAATAAATGCATTTAATGATTCAACCTACATATTTTAAAAAGTAGTTTTGAACTTTTAAAGTAATTGGTTACTAGTTATTTCAATTTATTGTTGCAACCTATACTTCACAAATTATTCCATCATCATTGACTAAAGAATTTGAAATTTTGTTGCATTAAGCCTAATAAAAAAAATTGTTGAGTTTCAATGATCTTCAACATAACTAGCTAGGAGAGGAAAATAATGGAGAAAAAAATGAATGCAACAACCACAATAGAAACACGGGGAAAGAAGATGAGTTCTACTACATGTACTCCATTTTTCTACTCCCTCACTTTTACTCCCTGACGTGGTAATGAATGATTAGTTATTTCATCCTATAGGTCCTAAGGAAAATGTTAGCATCAACATTTTGTGAGAGGGAGTAAAAATTGGCAGTAGAATGAGTAAGATCAATAGAGATCCTTAAGCTTTCGGGATGAAGGCAAAACAAAAGGTGATGTTTAGTACGAGTCGAGCGAAACACTTTTTTCTTAAAATCTTATTTGTTACCTCTCAAAGGTGCTAGGAGTGTTGTATTCTAGGTTTCCTAAGATAAAACGTATCATAATTCAATGTTTGAGCACTCAAATAAGTGAGCCCGACGAACTAGAACACAGGTAAAACACATGAATTTTGAGGAGGAAGTTGAGCAGAGTTTAGAGAGAAAAAGCTTGGATTTTCAGTGTTGTAAAATCACTTGCTCAACCAAGGATTATATAAGAGAAGGGAAGAAAAATAACATTTATAATGACATTAATCACTGGTTTAAAAACCACATTGTAACCTTCAACAGAACTAATCTGGAGATTACTTCTAAAATATAAAATTAGAATTAATATGAAATTAATTCCATAACATTAGAGTTAATGCTTCTAGAACGGAAATTCGAACAGTACCTTGAGCAGTACTCACGAATAGTACCCAGAAGGTTATGAGACGAGGGGTCAAAATTCACTGATTGGTCAAATACCAAATCGTAAACCCAGGTTACTACTCAGACATAGCTAAAATGTTTGAAAAATATTTTGGCCAGCCACTTTTCAATACGACATTTGTGCCAGCGTACACGAGTCAAGCTTTTTTCAAGCTCAATCTAGGATTTGATTTGCATTCCCCACCTCCCACGCGCGAGAGAGAGCCTCTATGTTATACAATTCAACATCCCTCTAAAAGGATCTTTTCTATATAGTAGTGCAAATTCCCTTCTTTTTCCAATGTGGGACATGTATTTCTTTGAAGCCTTTCCACCTTTATTTTCCTACTCAAATGGGTCTACTTTGATAATCAATTTCTCATTCACACATTATCAATTTTGAGCGTATAATATATCAATTTCTTCGTCTAACTATGAAGAACTTGAATCCACTTTGACCGACCCAAATTAGAAGTGAACCCACATATGTTTGTACCACAAAATAGCCACTTACAATGTCAATTTTGCTATTTTTCCAAAAATCCCCCACATGAGTGAAATATTGATTTCGGGGTTGTTTAAAACGAAACGACTATGTTCAACAGTCGATCCCTACATAGGATAGGTATGTGTTACCCTTTGAACCTTCTCTTGTAAAGATATATTTACTCTACTGGCTGTTCGATAGAACACAATGTCTTTGAACCAACTGCCGTATGTGTAGACGATGATATATCACACATAGTAACCTTCCAACCATGTTCAATTCTCATGATTATGCATGTTTTGGTCATGGGTCACTACTCCTGGTTCTGCAAGAGTTTCTAAAGAATTGAGCCCGATCAATTCTACTTTAAGCGACCTCACTTCTCTCTCACATATGTGATTTTTTTCTGAGTATCCCGCATACTCATACATGTCAACTGACATTTGAATCATTAAAGCATCAATGTGCTAACCTCGTGCGGGAGTCACTGTTCTAACGAGGAGTGTTAGGGAGTTCGAGACCCCACAATAACACGATTCGTTTCATAATTTAGTTGTTCCATTGAACCTAGGTGCCAACTAGGTTGGGTATCCACTATAGAACTTTTGGTCCAAGGGCTTTAGACTCATTCCTTGTGTCAACTTCTCTAAAACTTCTTTGCTCAACCCTTCGGTTAGCAGTTCCATTATAATATTGACTTTACGTAGTCAATAGAGATAACACCCGTTGTAAGAAACTGCTTAATGATATTATGTCTACAACATATATGTCTAGACTTACCATTATACATATTATTTCGTACTCTACCAATTGTGGCTTGACTATCACAATGCACACACGAATTGGAGGCACATGTCTTTCCCAACTAGGAATATCATCGAGAAAGTTACTCAAGGCAACATCCAACTAGTCTATTTTATCTTTGTTGCAAATTGACAAATACATTATGTAATTATCGGCTAAAGATGTTCGCTATATAAAGGCAAGCTTCACGATCAAGAAAAAGAATAGATTGATACAAGCAACACACTACAACCTAAGCAAGCAATATGATAAACACATCTCACCGTCCTTCTCTTAGTATATATGCATGACAATAGTTAACAATGTTAATATGCCCATTAACTTAGTTGACTTGGCACTGACATGATCACTGCCACATCATCATACTTACACGTCAACTCATATATTATTTTATAAATATAAATATTTAATTAATTATTCTTAGCACCAATATATTACATTAATATGTCCAAAATATATAATTGCATTTATGCTCATATTGAGATTTAAAGACTTGACCTTTTGCGTAATAAAAGTTATTCTGTTAGGCATCTGTCGAGTTCAGCCCCTACTAAATTCAAGACGTAGTGTTATGACTTACAATGGATGGTGTGGTTAAATGGTTAATGTCAAATAATTTTATGGTTAAGCGTGCTTGACTTATAGGATAGGTGACCTACTGGAAGTAAGCATAGTGCAACACTGCGATCTATCAATTGGTATTAGAGTTGAGGTCGCGAGTTCGAATTGATGGCAAGGCAGTAGCTAAGTCTAGTACTGGATGGGATGGGCGTAGGTCAGGCCAAGTCCAACAGAAGCTAAGGATCGAGTTAGGCATGCAGCGCAACTAGACCTTGTGATCAAAGGTTGCGGCAGGTGCTGGAGGGGGGGGGGGGGGGGGAGATTGTTGGGTGTTGACCGGGTTGGCCGAGTTTAGCCCTTGCTCGATTTGAGACATGGTATTGTGGCTTACCATGGAGAGATGTGGTTAAATTGTTAATGTCCACTTACTTATCACTAATTGGTTTTAAGAAAGACATGACAACTAGATAACCAAAGAATCTCGTTGTTAAGTGTGCCTCACTTATAGTAGGATGGGTGAACTACTATGAAGTAAGAATATTTGATTAAATACCATTATAAAATGTGACATGCAGAAAATTTTATTTGTATTAATAAGTTTCATAAGCAAACGAATATGTTTTTATAAAATAATTTAATTTTTATTGATAAAAATTAATAATGAAAATAAATTTATTCAGATTTTTAAATGAATTGCATTTACAAATTAAAAGAATTTAATTTTTAAATTCGTATAGATTAATATAGTCACTAACTATATTACGGAGTACTTATTTAGACAAATTTCTAAATAAGTAATATATTTACCTATTTAGAAGTGAGTATTAAGATACATATTTTGAAAAAGAATGTTACATGACTTCTTTCCCAAAAAAAAAAATATAATCAAATTGTAACTGATGTTTATGTTAGACTATGATCAACATACATGTAATCAAATTTTATAAGATCAAATTCTAAATTGACTTCTCTATTGACATGAAAAGTAAGAGTAGTTGGAAAGTTCGTCAGTTACAAATAGTATTTATGTTCGACTATGACCAACAGACATATAATCAAATTTTATAAGATCAAATTCTAAATTGACATGAAAAGTAAGACTAGTTGAAAAGTTCGTCAGTTACAAATAGCATTTATGTTCGACTATGACCAACAGACATGTAATCAAATTTTATAAAATCAAATTTTATAATACACTGAATTTTACTTTATTTGGTCCAACCACGTCATAGTCCAATATCACTCTATCTGGGCATGGTGTTCATTAATGCAGTCTGACTCACCTAAGTCAACTCCCGCTTCTCCTACGCAATTAGTGGGAAACAATTAATTATATATGCAACTTTAACTGATTATTATGTAATATGTAATCTTTTTTTTTTTGGAGCATAAATGTAATATGTAATCTAAACATTTAAATTACTTAGATTAGATTCAGGTTATTAAGAGGTGTGGGTGAATTCCACCACATATTGATATTATTATGAAATTCAAAATATTTAAATAACTAATAGGTATTAATAATATTAAATAATATTTATTTACTTTTAATCTATCGAGTGATATTTTACTTATAGTTTTTTTTTTGTCTTTCTTAGTCTTCAACTCTAAAAACAACACATATTTAAACATTTTTATTGTCTAGTGCCTCGAGGATTTATTGTCTTAACACAATGAGCAAACACTTAATACAATTTATACTATCGACGCAATTTTAGTTCCAATTAAGGACTAACATTATTGGCACTTATTAAATTTTAGAGTTATGTTCAAATTTATAAAAAAAAAAATATCATGCTATAATTAAATTGTAGTAATAAAATTTTTATTTGATTTTAAGTGTAATGTTATTGATTAGAGTTGCAGGTTGGGTATTACCCGCACCCGCAAAATCACCGAGGGGCAGAGATGGGGTAAGAATTTTAAAAAGAAAATTTTAACTTTTAAAATTATTTACACACCAAAACAAATTAAAGATGAATTCTCACAATCTTTTTAGTATGAATTCAAACTTGAACAAAAGATAAAACAAGTATATAACAAATATCAATATACGCATAATGTAACGTACACTTTTTAATAAATGCATTTAATGATTCAACGCATGTATTTAACGAAAGTATTTCATACTTTTCAACTAATCACTTAATAGTCATAATAATTTATTGATGCAATGAATTTTTGACTAAAGCATTTGAGATTCCCTGAATTAAGCATAATCACAAAATTGGTGAATTTCAGACTTTCAGTGATATTCAACTGGTTAGGAAAGGAAACGAATGAAGATCAGAAGAAATAATAAAAATAAAAATAAGCAATAGAACAGCCAAAACATTTCAGAATAGCAATCAAGTTCACAACAAAAATGGAAGATTTGCGATTTTGCATTCATTAAAACAATACATTTATATTACATGACTGGATTTCATCTACTGCACACTGACATCAAAGAGCACCATAACTAAGCTTCATCAACAACAAACTGAAACAAACAACAACTGGACTAAGAAAACTGAAACAAACAACAACTGGACTTAGAAAACTGAAACACTGGGTTGAAGAACAAGACAGGTCCTTAGGCTTTCAGGATGCACTTGCGAATCCATACTTCCTTGCCTTTAATCGTGAAATTTGCTGTCTCCCGGCCTCTGAGAATCAAGTGAACGATTCTTGGAGAGGAGAAGACAATCAGGGCAAACATTGACTGCTCGTTAGGCTTCACCGCCTGCATAGATATAGACTCCACACAGTCGCCATACATCCCGATGAAATAACCCCAAAGCTCCCAATCAAAAACAGGATAGCCATTTGAAAAAGTAGCATACATTGTCCTGTCGTCTTTTGGTTCCTCCATGCGCAAAGGAGGCATCGCTGATTGAGACGACTCACCTGTGGGTTTGAGTCCTCTGAACCTTTGTATCACGGGATCAAAGGGACGCATCGCTGATTGAGACGACTCACCTGTGGGTTTGAGTCCTTTGAACCTTTTTATCACGGGATCAAAGGGAGGCACCACCGATTGAAATGACTGACCTGCAAATCTGAGTCCTCCAAACCTTTGTACCATGGGATCAATGGGGGGCACCACCAATTGAGATGACTCACTTGCGAATCTGAGTCCTCCAAACCTTTGTTGCACGGGATCAATGGGAGGCACCACCGATTGAGATGAGTCACTTGCGAATCTGAGTCCTCCAAACCTTTGTATGATGGGATCCATGGGAGGCGCCACTGACTGAGATGACTCACCAGTCACTATGAGTCCTCCAAACCTTGGTATGATGGGCTCAGCAACAGGTGGTGGCATCATGACCATTTCAGTTTTCAGCAACTGTCGTTCAACGTTTCTCGTGATGGCCATTTGGATGAGATCGTCCAATACCTTGACACAAACAGTCTCCACAACCATTCTGATGCCACATAATGCATTGGCCCGGTTTTCATGGAAGAACTTTAGAGACAACTGCTTTCCCAAGACATTTTGAGTGAGTGAAATCTCACTTGCATCAGAAGAGAACAGATACATGGCATCTGTGATGCATCTAAGGCAAGCCACAGCATCATCAGCAAGTCCATTGATCATTTTTATGGACGATGACAGGATTTTATCCACAGCATTTTTTATTTTATTCTTTTCCAACCAAATCCATAAGGCAATCACATTCACAGATACCTTAGGATCACGCTCAAGCTCAAAAACAAGGATTGAATAGAGTTTTCTGTCTATTTCATGGAAAAGATTCTTCAACTCGACAGGAACTTCAGGATAGGCAGCATCCATGGCAAAATATGTTCTTTGTTGACAAGACCTGTTCACATGAAATTCACACCATGAGACTGCCGTGAATCTCCCAAAATGACAAGAAAGAGTAAAAGACAAGAAAAAAAAGGTAGGAAGAAATGAAGCATGCCAAACCAAACCAAAGAGACTTGAACAATAAACCTAAAAGATAAAGCCTGGCCAAGAATCATTACTAGGAAAACAAAAAAACTAGAAATGGACGAGAAACCTGGAGAGAAGGACGTTTTCGTTATGAATTCATCAATGCAACTTCTACACTGACTTTATTTATAGGCACCTTAACACTCATGCACTTCAAGTGTGGGGTAGTGGACTTTTTATCAACTAATGATATACCAAAACGGAAGTATGAATTACTATAATCTGAAAATACTTTGGAAGTAACAATTTTTAGTAGGTACTAGGTTCAGTTAATAGTTTTAGATACTTTTCTCAAATACCATGGTATACAATCATAATTTTTCAGTTCTTGTTGATATAAAATATAGGCCTTCAAAAACCCCAGCCCTGCAAATTAGGGGATATTACTTTATAGTTCCAAATAAGATAATACCTAGAAATTACCTATCAGAAACAAGAGAAAAAAAGGTCTAGCATATATCTTTCTTCCTAAGCCTTCATAAGTTCATCCGAACCAGAATAAATTTTGGTTTCATGTTCATTTGCCATTACAAAGACTCCAAAATCACAATATTTTTTGTGTTTTTGAGCATTATAAGCTACTAGTTAATTATTGAAGTGTTGGTTCACTGCTAGGTGTTTTAACCTTTGCACAATGGGGGACTAAGTGAACTCTTGTGAATTAAAAGAAACCAATCTCATAATGTGTTAAATTGGACACCACAATACATCCTGTGTTTGCATATAGGAAATAATTTTAGATATTATTGATGGAAAAGGAATAATTTAATTTAAAATGAAAGTTTGAACTAATTAATCATCATGCAGTATTTAATTTAAAATGGAAGTTTGAACTAAGTGTTGATTAATTAGTTAAATGTCCTGCCTGTACTCGGTCTAATAGATTTGCTTATGCAACATAATCATACACTAATAGGAAAAAGTATGCTCTTGCTATTATCCTAGGGATTCTGTAAACCTTTCTTACTTATTACGGAGTATTATTATTTTTAGTTCATCTAATATTTTGTGTCCACTTTGTTGTATTATTCTATAGATAATACAAGACTTGTTTGTACTGTTATATAGATAAATTTTGCGTCCACTTTGAATTTCGTGAGCATAGCTAATACTCCATCTGTCTTGGTTTAGATGTCCTATTTACTATTGATTGGTCACATCTTATTCCTTCACTTACTTTCTTTAAAAAATTATTATGAATCTATCTACTTGGACAGCCTCTATTAAAAAAGAATTTGTTTATACAGAGAATCAACCTTCCAAATTGTGCTCTGACATGTCTAATTTTCTCTTTAATTGGACTTGATCCAAAATATGGAGCTTGAAAACACTCAAATCAAGCCAAATCATGTTTGCCTTGATTTGAATTGCTTGAAATCCTAATGCTTTATTGCTTTAAAGTGATAATTTTAACTGTTAGACATTCATAAAATAAATTACCATCACAACTCAAAATGGTCAGAAAATGGTAAAAGATTAACCAAATTCAAAAGGTCTTAAGTAGCACATTTTTAGAAAGTTAAATGTGGACTAAGAGGAGCCTGTATTGCCCCTGTTTTTCACTGTAAATTCCAGTCAAGCCCTGTTTTGCGCTTCAACAAATAAACCGCACACTTAATGGCAGTTATTTACTGTTGGGAATGCAAAAAGAAGAAACTAACAATATACTTTATTACAGAGAATAAAAATAGCAAATATCAAAGAAATCATTCCAAAACACCTTCTGCCAGGTTTAAATCCCATACCTTAAATGATCTTGTGCTAGCAATCCATACTCCAGTTCTCAACCACTGCCACCATTTCCTGTCTTTTTAGCTGAGCCACAGATCCTGTCTCTTTGGAAATGGTAACTTTTGCTTACAATGCTTTTCATTTACAATAGCTTGAGTATCTCTACCATTGTAAAATCGAGTTGGTGCACAGTCCAAGGCTCCAAGCTGCCAAAAGAGTTGAATAATTAAACAGAACTGTCAACTTCCGAGAAGTTTAATACAAAGCACGAACTTTATGTTACCAAGCATCAGAATATTGTAACAAGACTTGTAATGAGAGTGACCAGGTCTCCTCCCTGCAAGGACAACACAATAGTTTAGCTCTCCCTATTGAATATGTCAAGACAAAAAACAAAGAGAGTACTGATATCCAGCAAAGCTGGGAAAGACTTTCCGAGGTATGCTAGGGGTTGTAACACACAAATGCTTAGCACAAGCCCAAAAAATGCATGTACACATCACTTATAGCTTTCATCTTTGACAAAAAATAGTAGGAATTGTCTAGGTCAAAGCAAATTGAGGTAAGAAAGGAGTAAAGTCTAAATAGAGCACCTAAAATAAATAAACCAAAGGTAAAACAATTTATATAGATGAGTACATACTGAAACTGAAAATGCCCATGAGCAATAACCAAAGGGAGCAACAGCCACATCTTGAAAGCCAAAAGCTGCTTATAATATATTCCCACCACCATGAACATTTATATGAAATAAGGTTCATAAGAGTTTCTTGTAAATCCCACCACAACTGTGTTGGTAACTACTATTGATGCCAAATAAATTATTAAAAGCAAGCAATGATTTCGACTTCAATATATCCAAGCAGAGAAATAAGCAGTAGTGAAGATTGCAGCATTTCAGAAAATATCAGGTTCGTTTTGCATGATCAAATACGGACCAAATCTCTGGATATATTTTTTATCATATAATTATATATTCACTGGGCCATCACCTAAGAACATTATTTGAATGTCAGAAAGAAAATACTCCAGGACCTTTCACTAATGACACTTGTGGACCTTCTAAACATGCAAGTCATTATTCATATTCTTCTTGCCATCACAATAATTTTACCAGCCTAAACCCTAAAATAAAATTAATTTTCAGAATACTTTTTTCTATTGGCCAGGATCTATGGCATGCACTGCCCATATATTGAATAATGAAACTTTTGTATGTTCTTGGCAAGTATTTTATCTTTCAAATCCAGTACATTCTTGATTGCTAACCCCATTTATTGTGTGTAACATTTGTGAGAAATACTGCGGAGTTACATAAATTGATATCTTGAAGATGCAATAAATTAACATATCTAATTTAGATTCTAATGAAGTAAGCTCATAATTTCAAGGCTTCACAGTCAGTTGAACATTAGTCAGGAAAACACATGCATCTATTTCTTAATCCACATCATACTGATTACAGAAATGAACATTCAATAGTTCAAATACATAAACAGAATGCACAAAGTCCTAACAGTGTGGTAACAAGAATCTTCAACATTTAATTGCAATTAAATGATGCGCATATACTAACACAGAAACCTAACTATAACATCAAATTACTGGCAAAAGTACCGCCAAACTATGAAATTAACAGCAATACATAATATAGACAAATTTGAAGAAAAAGTTTAATAAAATACAACGAGAAATGGATCAAGCTACATACTTCAACGGCAAAGCTTCCCCCAAGTGCTCCAAACTGTGGAGAGCACCACCTTTTGCCGAGCTCTGCACTTCCTCACCATCACCGTCGACATCACCAGCAGCTGCAGAGTCATAGCTGATCCTCCCAATAGACAAAGAGGACAACGAAGAACTGCGACCATCATCATTCTCAACAATGGCCTCGCCACGCTGTCCTCCGACGGAGAACTCTGGCGATCTGAACATCGAAATACACACCATTCCGGCAGTCCGGTCCGAAAATCATCGGAATTCCTCGCCCGCAACGCAATCGGCATATACAAGGCGTATATGCATATATACAGATATAGATTATATGCTTTAATGCTCATTTGAATATGCAGAGGGAGAAAAGACCTGTACCAGTATATATAGGCACGCACAGAGAGAAAATATTCATACATAAGTAACAAAATATTCAATTATTCATATAATTAACAAAAAAAAAAAAAAATTGAATAACATTTTAAAATATTCAATTTTTCAACAAAATACTCAAAAGCAATGTATGTGTTCTAATAATGTATAATAGATTCCAAAACAAAGTAATAATAGTAATAATGTTCATAAAATGTAAATTTTAATAATGGTCAATTGTTAGCAATGGATCTTCTCTCCATTGTAATCTTCAGTCAAGATCCAGACCGAAAAAACAAAATGTCACTTTATTAGGAGAAAATTTGGAGTTAATGAACTCTCAAGGAGAAGCGAAGGATAGTTTTTTTTTTTTGACTCCACTGAGGCTCGAACCCACCACCTCCCGTATAAAGAGAAGGGTTTGATGCCACTGGACTACAAGGTCCTTGGCAGAAGCGAAGGATAGTTTGGAACAGCTCAGGAGGAAATCGAATTGAAGAAGTCAAAGCTGGGTTTGAAACAAAAATTCAGGCAAACACACGCGAGCCGGAACACTAGTGAGCAAGCCCGTTACTGGCATGGGTAGTGACACACCCATGAGCCAGCCGGTGTCTGAACATGGGCAATGCCACGCCCGTGTTAGTGTTCGTGCGCCTATCCCTGTTTCACATTTTTTTAATATGTTTTTCATACTTATGTAAGAGAGACTTGAACCTTAGATCATAGAATACTTTCTCATTTTATTTCCTAAGCAAGATTCTCACCATAGAACAATTTTAGTTTTATATTACCTTACTTTTAAAAGGTTGTATTGAAGATTTCATTACCATTTCTAAGATCCTTGATTGCTCTTCATAGATAATTCTCATTTGTTTATTTTCTCTTGCTTTTAATGATGTTGTTTATTATCTATGATTTTGCCTTCTTTGCTTTACATATGCGTGAATAGTTCTATTTATGACTCGGGTTGAGAGTTTCTTAAGCTCCTAAATGCCTTCACTATGATTATTGCAAAAAAGGGGGGAATTCCAAGTTAGGGTTTCAAATGTTGTGGGGAATTCTTTGTATTCTCTTGTTGAGGTGTGGTGCATAACATTCTTGACATGTTATTTGAGGGAATTCAATCGCAACAAAAAGTTAGGTTGGATTCCCAGGTCTTTCCTTGCAACCCTTTACTCCTTCTATGAAAATAGGAGAGTTAAGGATATTTGAATGCTTTATTATTATTGTGATGGATCACGAAAGTGAGGCAATTCCTAATCTCAATTCAAGTTTGATTGACCACGAAAGTTACTTATAACTCAGGTTCTTAAGAGCATTTGTTTGGATCACCGATATTGGCATTTTTCTCCCTCAATCCTTTAGGTATTTGGCATTTAGGATATCATGCTCCCTCACTCGGGTCGTTCTTTATCTATTGAATTTCTTCTCGTTTAGTTATTGCTTTTAGTTGCTCTTGTTCTAGGCCTTGTATATTATTCTCTTTGATTATGTATTTGCTTAGCATTCAATTGATTTCATATTCTTGTGCTTAGAATTAGCCTCCATAATTGCATGCCATAAAACCCATTCCTTGAGAGTGACCATTTACCTTGCTCACCCACTTCATGTTGCAAATCCCCAAAAGAGGTGAAGGATCATCTACAAAGCTTAAATTTTATTTTGAGAAGAGAATGTTGAACACAAAATATGAGAGGGTGATTGATATTATCAACAAAATTCTAGAGAACAAGGTAGCCAGACTTGATGACATTACAACAAAGATCGAATGTGACTCTGCTAAGTGCTTTTATGTCCAACTACTGATGTTATTAGGTGCAAATCATATTTAATAACGTGTGCGGTGGATTTACGAGCGCACCTTTTGCATGGCTCTGATACCAAATTAAATCATGTGCTCCATCTCAACTAAAAGCCTAAACTGATAGTTGGACTGCACATATTATATTTATGCTCACAGACATGATAACCCATCTAATGAAGCTTAAAGGAGTAAAGGTGAGTTCGGGTGCTGCAATTCTGCACCAAAGTCCAAGGCAGGGACCCTAACCATCCAAGAAGAAGAGTGTTGTTGCTACCTCTTGCTCTTCCAATGTTCCCTTGATCACAATTTACAAAAAGGTGCAATCAAAGAGGATGGGAAAGAGGAAAGTTAGAGATGAGGAATGTGAAAGTCAGCTAGCCAAGAACGTTGTAAGGGTTGAGGCTGAGGGAGAAACTATAACGCCTGCTATTGTTGGAGTCTCTTCTACTACTCAAGAGGTTGTTGATGCTAATGTACCACTCATTCCTTCTACTAGATCCATCCCACAAGAACTTGGCTTGCCATAAGATGTGAGTAGTGAGAACATACATGACTGGCGTCATAGGCAATGTTTGCAATGAAGTGTTGCCAAAAGCCAACCAAGGCCATACTCAGTTTGGTCCGACCTGTGGACTTTGAGTCGAAGCTTGTCGATGCAACAATTAAGAACGAAGGTCGAACCCTGCGTGATTGGGATTTTCTTCCTTCTCAGTTGGGTTGAGGATACATCATAAGGGACTCAAGCCGAGCTTATGACTCTCAGTACCGGTCCCCAGAGACGGTGCCAAAATGTTGTGGTAAATTCACTCAGGTATACATATTTGTATATGATGTTGTGTCACTCGGAAAATCAAGATCAACGGTCAGAGGCTCCCGGGCTTATGAGTATTAAATAAAGAGAGTTCGGAAAAGAGCCCCTTGCACAAGCGTTTGGTGTTGTATTTATAGAAGATATTGGAGGGATACATGCCGGGGGGCGGCATGTACGCCACGTGTTATCCATGCACTAGGTGGACCGAGGGTCCAAGGTAAAGCGTTCACGTGTAACGAGATGCCTAATTAGCCATTAGCTATTGGGCTCGAATCAAATGTTACTATTAGCGCATGCCTTTAAAGGCTATCTCTAAGGCTCGCGACTGAGGTCACTCATTCATGTCGGGGTCGAGCACAAAAGGGTAAGAACAGAGACTTCTTTGGCCATAGAGGGAAATAATCCTTAAGTCGGATCAGTTAATGCTCGCTCAAGGTCAGGTCTAATCAGGTCAGTAAATGGTCCTTAATACACGCGTAGTTAGATCTGATCAGGTACTTGGTACACACAAACATCATATTGGAATATATTCTCTATCAGGATTTTTGTCGTTTGAATCCAATCCTATATATGTATATCTGCATGTATGTATGTGTATTATTAAGTTTGTGACATGTTGAATGCACTCTCCTAGGCCGGGGAGACTCTCAAAACAAGCTAGCAACCTCCTAGGCCGAGGGGTTCTAAAAATGCTATATTCCTTCATAAGTTTATGACACGTTGAATTCAACCTTATTTGTCCCAATGCTACCTACTTTCCTTTGTTGTGATCCGGTCAGGTCATGCATGCACCGCCACTCACCTAAGTCACCCTCTCCCATGCAATAAGTGTGACAAGTATAATCATTTTACACTAACAACAAAAAATCTTTGCATTAAAAATGTTACTTTATTATTTGATTGTTCGTGTTACCTAACCTAATTATTTATCAACAATTACTAAACATAATTAATTATATTTCCTATATACAATTTTAAATTAGTTATATATAATCTAACATTTAAATTAGACAAATTAGATTCAGATTATATATTAAGATACATATGGGTGAACTCGACCGTATATTAATATTATGAATTCAAATATTTAAATAACTAATAGATTTTAATAATATTAAATAAAGTTTATTTTATTTTGATCTCTATTCGATTATAGTGATGAAATTTTACTTAATTATTTTTTTTTTAAATATTTTTCAAGTTTATAAACCTCTCACTTTTTAATAAAAAAAAATTCATTTTTTAAATATTTAGAATATTATGGATTAAAGTGCTCAAAAAGCTAGTAAGCGTTAAAATACTTTTTCATTAAACATGTGAGAGAGTAACACTAAATTGAAATAGTCATAATAAGATCAGAACAATTATTAGTTGTCTCGTCAAAAGTTAAATTGTTTTGTATAATCATATCCAAAAATGGTCATGCTAACAAGCATGTTAGATAATTTATAGTGTACTTAGATCATGCTAACAAGCATGTTAGATAATTTATAAATTGAGTCCATATCCGAACAAAAGATAAAAACAAATATATAACGAATATCAATGCACAGATGTAGCGTAACGTAAAGTATGAAACTTTTTAATAAACGTATTCAGAAATTCAATCAACGTGTTTAAAGAAAGAAACTTTCCAGGCAATCGTTTAACTTTTTAATAAACGTATTCAGAAATTCAATCAACATGTTTAAAGAAAGAAACTTTCCAGGCAATCGTTTACTAACCATCATGATTGCTGATAGCTTTACTTAATGCAATGACAAATTTTTCTTTCATCATTAACTAAAGCATTCGAGATTGCCTGCATTAAGCCTAATCACAAGGGGAAAAAAACACAAAGCATCAACCAAAACATTACAGCATAGCATCTGTATTAATTTCTTGTTCAATCAGTACAGTTCACAACTGAAATGGAAGATTTGCATTAATTAACACAACATATATATTACATGATTGTCTACTACAAACTGGCCTTCATTCACTACAAACTGAAACAAACAACATAACTGACTTAGAAAATAGAAACACTACTGGGAAGATCAACGAGGTTCTTAGGCTTTTGGGATGAACTTTCGCATCCACACATGCTTGCCTTTAATTGTGAATTTTGCTTTTTCCAGGCCTCTGAGAACCAAGCCAACGATTGCCGAAGAGGTGAACACAATCACTGCAAAAAGTGACTGCTCATTGGGCTTCACCATCTGCATAGAGATGGACTCCACACAGTCGCCATACATCCTGTTGAAGTAACCCCGAAGCTCCCATTTAAAAACAGGATGACCCTTAGAAAAAGTAGCAAACATTTTTCTTTTTTCTTTTGGTTCATCCATAAGTAAAGGAGGCATCACTGATTCAGACCACTCGACTGTGAGTCCGAGTCCTCCGAACCTTTGTATCTCGGGATCCATGGGAGGCACCACCGATTGAGATGACTCACCTGTGAATCTGAGTCCTCCAAACCTTTGTTGCATGGCCAAATTCAAGAGATCGCCCAATTCCTTGACACAAACATCCTCCACAATCACTCTGATCCCATCTAATGCCTTGGCCCGATTTTCATGAAAGAAATTCAGAGACAACTTCTTTCCCAAGACCTTTTGAGTGAGTGAAACCTCACTTGCATCAGAAGAGAACAGATACATGGCGTCTGTGATGCATCTAAGGCAGGCCACAGCTTCATCAGCAAGCCCATTGATCAATTTTATGGACGATGATGACAAGATTTTTTGCACAGCACAATTGATGTTATTATGTTCTAACCAAATCCATAAAGCAATAATAATCACAGATACCTTAGGATCACGTTCAAGCACAAAAACAAGGATTGAATAGAGTTCTCTGTCCATTGCATGGAAATGATTCATCAACTTGACAGGAACTTCAGGATAGGCAGTATCCATGGCAAAATATGCTCTTAGTTGACAAGACCTGTTCAGATGAAATTCACACCACGAGACTGCCGTGAATCTCCCAAAGTGACAAGATTAAAAGACAAAAGAAAAAGGTACTAAGATATGAAGCATGCCAAACCAAACCAAACCAAACCAAAGAGACTCTTCACTGTGAAGTGTGAACAATGTGAACAATAAACCTAAATAAGAGAGCCTGGCCAAGAACAATTTGAACAATAAACTCTAGAGAAGGACATATGCCTTAAGAATTCATATACGCATTCCACTTCTACACTAGGTTTATATATAGGCACTTCAACAGTGCCACGCTGCTCATGTGTGAGGTAGTGGCCCTTAGTTCAACTAATGATATATCAAAATTCAAAACGTATATAGGAGTTATTATAATTTGAAAATACTAGGAAAGTAACAAATTTTAGGAGGTTGCATTTACTAATTTTAGATACCTTTTCTCGAATATCACGGTATACAATCATAACTTTTCAGTTCTTATTGTTTTAAAATATAGGCCTTCAAAAACCCCAGTCCTCCAAATTAGTTACAAAAAGATAATACCTATACATCCTATAATTTAACACATGAAACAAGAGAAAAAAAGGTAGAGCATATATCTATCATCCTAAGCCTTCATAAATTCATCTGAACCAGAATAAAATTTGGTTTCATGTTCATTTTCCATTTCAAGACGCCAAAACATGCTATATCACAATATGATTTTGACCATTATAAGCTACTAGTTAAGTATTGAAGTGTTGGTTCACTGCTAGGTGTTTTAACCTTTGCACAATAAGGGACTAAGTGAACTCTTGTCAATTAAAAGAAATCAATCTCATTATGTGTTAAATTGGACACCACACAACATCCTAATACATTATTTTGCATATAGGAAATAATTTTAGATAGGATTGATGGAAAAGGATTAATTTAATTTAAAAGGGAAGTTTGAAATAATTAATCATCATGCAGTCTTTTCTCTGTTATTATTACCTTATTCTGACACTGCTGAGTGTTGATTAATTAGTTCAATGACCTGTCTGTACTCTGTACTCAGTCTAATAGATTTGCTTATGCAACATAATCATTCACTAATAGGAAAATGTATGCTCTTGCTGTTATCTTAGGGATTCTGTAAGCATTTCTTCCTTACTATTATTAATTTTAGTTCATTTAATATTCATTAAAAGACTTTCTGTTTGTATTATTCTATAGATATATTTTGCGTCCTTTTTAATTTCGTGAACATAGCTAATGCTCCATCTGTCTTGGTTTATGCCCTATTTACTATTTATTGGTCATATCTTCTTTCTTAACTTATTTTCTTTAAAAAATCCTTATAAATCTATATACTTGCACAACGTTCTATTAAAAAAAAAAAGTATTACTTTATACAGAGAATCAACCTTCCAAATTGTGCTCTGATATGTCTAGTTTTCTCTTCAATTGGACTTGATCCCAAATATGGAGCTTGAATACACTCAAATCAAGCCAAATCATGTTTGCCTTGATTTGAATTGCTTGCAATCCTAATGCTTTTAAGTGATAATTTTAACTGTTAGACATTCTTAAAATAAATTACCATCACAACTCAAAAGGATCAGAAAATGGTGAAAAGAGAAACCTAATTCACAAGGTCTTAAGTAGCACATTCTTAGAAAGTTAAATGTGAACCAAGAGGAGGCTGTATTCTTCTTCTTCTTTTTTTCACTGTAATCTCCAGTTTTATTTCTACAAATAAACCTCGTACACTTACTGGCAGTTATTTACTGTTGGGAATGCAGAAAGAAGAAACTAGCAATCAACTTTATTACAGAGAATAAAATAGCAAATATCAAAGAAATCATTCCAAAACACCTTTTTCCATGTTTAAATCCCATACCTTAAATGATCTTGTGCTGACAAGCTATAGTCCAGTTCTCAGCCACTGCCACCATTTCCTGTATTTTTAGCTGAGGCACAGATCCTGTCATTTTGGAAACGGTAACTACTTTTGCTTACAATGCTTTTCAGTTTCAATAGGTAAAATTGAGTTGATGCACAGTCCAAGCTGCCAAAAGAATTGAATAATTAAATAGAACAGAAGTTTAATAGAAAGCACCAGCTTTATGCTACCAAGAATCAGAATATTGTAACAAGACTTTCAATGACAGTGACCAGGTCTCCTCCCTGCAAGGAGGAGAACACAATTGTTTAGCCACCATTGATATGACAAGACAAAAATTGCACTTAAGAAACAAAGAGAGTACTGATATCCTGGAAAGCTGGAAAAGATTTTGCAAGGTATGCCATGGGTTTTAACACAGCAACACTTAGCACAATCCCAAAAAATACATTCACACATCACTTATAGCTTTCATCTTTGGCAAAAAACAGTTGGAATGTCTAGGTCAGAGAAAATTGAGGTAAGAGAGAAGTAAAGTCTAAATAGAGCACCTAAAATAGAAAAACCAACGGTTAAACAATTTATATAGATGAGTACATACTGAATACAGAAATGCACAATCAATAGCACACCTTAAAAAGGGAAAGCAGGAAATATGTGGACTATGAAGCAAGCATAACACTCTATTAAGCATTGTCCCCTAGAAATAAACATTAATTAGTAAAAGAAATATCATCACATGTGAAATATACAAGGAAGTGTCCAGTGATTTCAATTTCAATATATCGAAGCAGAGAAACAAGCAGTAGTAAAGATTGCAGAATTTCAGAAAATATGAAGTTCCTAAATGTGGACCGAATATCTGGATGCATTTTTTATCATATAATTATATTTTCACTGAACCATCACCTAAGAACATTATCCAAACATCACAAAGAAAATACTCCAGGACCTTTCTAGGCTTTTCTTGAGTTCAGGAATAGTAGGTCATGCCCATATAAAATTATCAAAATCAATGTTTTTTTTAAAAAAAAATTTTGAAGTAATTTTTTCTATTGGCCAGGATCTATAACATGCACTGCCCATATATTGAATAATGAAACTTTTGTAGGTTCTTGGCCAGTATTTTATCTTTCCGAAAATCCCTTTTTATTGTGTGTGTAACATTTATGATAAAATCTGCAAGTTACATACATTGATTTCTTGAAGATGCAATACACATCACGAGATAACATTAACATATCTATTTTAGATTTTAATGAAGTAAGGTCATAATTTCAACCCTTTAGAACCACTCGATCATACACATGCATCTATTTCTTAATCCACATCATACTGAATACAGAAATGCACAATCAATAGCACACAGATACATAAATAGAATGCACAAAGTCCTAACATTGTGGTAATAAGAATCTTCAACATTTAACTGCAATTAAATGATGCGAATATACTAACACAGAAACCTAACTGTAACATCAAATTTAATGGCAAAGTAGTGTTCAAAAATATGTACTTTGATTTCAGCCAATAAAACTACACCGTCAAACTAAATAATTAACAGCAATAATCACATGGCATTACATAACATATGCAAATTTGAAGAAAAAACCATCTAAAATGCAACGAGAAATGGATTACAGCTACATACTTCAACCGCAAAGCCTCCTCCAAGTCCTCCAAATGGATTGCCGAGCCCTGCACTTCCAGGGCTCCAGACCTTCACCGTCGGCATCACCACCAGCTGCAGACTCGTCGCTGTCCCTCCCAATAGACGAAGAACTGCGACCACCATCATTCTCCACAATGACCTCGCCACGATGTCCTCCAACGGAGAACGCTGGCGATTTGTACATCGGAATACACGTCATTCCGGTAGCGAATTCCGGCAGTCCGGTCCGACAATAATCGGAACTGCTCGCCCCCAACGCAATCGACAAATACAAGGCGTATAGCCGTATATGCACTGATGCGCCCGCGCGCGCGCATATATATATATATATATATATATGGTCATGTTCAAGTGTGGCCGTGCTCTTAGGTGTGAACAGTGCGGCCTCACCACTATGTATACAGATATACACCACTCAGTGTTAGAAAATGCACCACACAAATATGCATCGTTAGGGACGCATCACCCAAAAACACACCACTAGGTATGCAAATATACACCACACAGTATTAGCAAATGCACCATTAGGGACATGGGAGTTATGGTGCATTATTTTGGGTGTGTGGTGTGTTTTATGGTGTTTTTGTATATTTTCATTGTGGTGTGTTTCTTAACATTGAGTGGTGTATTTGGTAACATTGAGTGGTGTGTGACCGCACGGCCACACCTAAGAGCACGACCACATTTGATTAATATTCTATATATATATATATATATATATATATATATATATATATATATATATATATATGTTCTTATGGAATAATATTGCATTTTAAGTGACTATTTTAAAATATATGAAAAGTCCACCGATTTGATTGGGGTAAAAGAGGGTCCGAGTTCTAAAATTTTGTACACATAAGTAGAAAATGGTTGAATGAGAAATTGTTTATCAAATGTACCTATTAGATCATATTTATAATGCTTTATTATTTTAGAATAATCTTTATTCTAATCTTGTTTCATTCCCCGTGAATGGCCACGACCTTTCCTTTATTAGCACTTCTTCTCCTATATAAGGAGTACAATTCATTAGGGAATTTGCAAAAAAAAAAAACAAAAAACAAAAAACAAAAAACAGAAAGATAAAAAAGAAAAAGAAAATCAATTGTTTCCTTTCCATTTCGGTAGTATAAGGAATAGGTAGTAAGATAGCAATAAACCATCTTACTTGGGTTTATTCTATTATTACTATTCTTTGTCCTGATTCCTCATAACTCTTATTTTAAGAGTCTTGTTTAGCCATTCCCTACATAAAATTGTGTTCTACCCTTTTTCTAGTTCGCCGGGTCTATTTTATTGAGTGCTCAATAATTAGATCGAAATTCGTTTTATCCTGGGAAGCCTAGGCTACAATGCTCCTAGCACCTTTGGGAGGTAGCAAATAAGGTTTTAAGGATAGTGTGGGTACCACACGACTCGAATTTACAACCTCCTCAAATTCCCCTTGTATCCTCCGTTGTTTTGTTATTTTAGTTCCCGAATCATTTTTTCTCATAACATTCCCTTTCAAGCTTAAAACCTTATTCGCTGTTTCTTGAGAAAAGATGGATTCCTCAGTATTGCCTGCTAATAACAACGATGATCAAGATATGGTTTTTGGAACTATTGGCGCGAATGGCAACGATGTTGCCATTCCGATGCTCCGGTGAACTTTGGTTCGCAAACCGGTGGTGGCATGCAAGGGTATCACCCTATGATGCAGGTACCTGTCTCGGTACCAAGTGGATCAGCTGAGAAACCGGAGAAGTTCAATGGGTTGAACTCGAATTTCAAGCGGTGGCAACAAAAGATGTTGTTTTATCTGGTAACTCTTGGCTTGGCAAGGTTCTTGAACGAGAATCCTCCTCAGATAAGGGAGAATGATGTTCAATTTGAGTATGTGGCGAAAGCATGGAAGGATTCTGATTTCCTTTGTTGTAATTACATACTCAGCGGGTTGTCTGATGCGTTATACGATGTATATCAAAAATTCAACACAACTAAAGAGTTGTGGAAAGCCTTGGATCACAAGTATAAAGACGAGGATGCCGGCTCAAAGAAATTTGTTGTTGGTCGATTCCTTGACTTTAAAATGGTTTATTCCAAGACCGCACTTAGTCAAGTTGAAGATTAACAATTAATCTTTGACGAGATTCGTGATGAAGGCATGGTGGTGAGTGAAGCCTTCCAAGTGGCATCTGTAATTCATTTGTTGCCTCCGGGTTGGAAAGACTTCAAGAATTACCTTAAGCATAAGCGAAAGGAAATGAACATGGATACTTTGGTCCAACGATTACGGGTTGAGTAACGTAATAGATAAAATGATGGAAGAATTCCTATCATTGATGGTGTTAAAGCCAATGTTGTGGAGCACGGTAATAGCTCCAAGAAAGTCAAGGAGAACAAACAGAAATTTGTTCACAAAGGAGGTGTTACCAAGACGAAGTTTCATGGTAAGTGTTTTAATTGTGGCAAGAATGGACACAAGATATCTAAATGCAGGGCTCCAAAGAAGAAGAACAAGAGTTCTGAAGCCTATGCTGTTGGAGAAAGCAGTCAGAAAGAAGCCGAGATCATCCTTTCGGCTATGGTGACTGAAGTGAACCTCGTGGGATCTGACCAGCGTGAGTGATTTATCGATACCGGTGCAACAAGGCATATATGTTGCAACCGTGAGTTGTTTAGCACCTTTGAGACGTTGATGGTGAGAAGGTATGGATGTGTAACTTTGCTTATTCTACTGTGGAAGGAGTAGGCAAGATGATTCTGAAGATGACTTCTGGGAAGGAACTGACATTGAATAATGTGTTGTATGTCCCGGAGCTGCGAAAGAATTTGGTGTCTGGCTCGTTGCTGAATAATCATGGATTCCGTATGGTTTTTGAGTCAGATAAAGTAGTTTTATCTAAACAAGGAATGCTTGTTGGTAAAGGTTATGTAACTAATGGGTTTTTTAAGCTCAATGTATTGCCTATTATCATGAATAAGAGCAAAGTTAATTATGTTTACTTGCTTGAGTCTTCCAATTTGTGGCATGGTAGACTAGGTCATGTTAATTTTGATTATATATGTAGATTAATTAGCATGAATCATATTCCTATGTTTCAAATTAACACAAATAATAAATGTGAAATTTGTGTTGAGGCAAAATTAACTAAAACACCTTTCAAATTGGTTGAAAGGCAAACTGAGCCACTTGAATTAATTCATAGTGATCTGTGTGATTTTAGATCAATACAAACCAGAGGTGGTAATAAATATTTTATCACGTTTATCGATGATAGCACACGTTATTGCTATGTGTATTTGCTTAAAAGCAAAAATGAAGCCTTGGAGAAATTCATTCTTTACAAGAATGAAGTAGAAAACCAACTTAATCGTAGGATTAAGAAGTTTAGAAGTGATAGAGGTGGTGAGTATGAAGCACCCATCAGTGACTTCTACGCAAGCGTAGGTATCATACATGAGCGTACGACACCTTATGCACCTCAATCAAATGGAGTTGCCGAACGAAAAAATCATACATTGAAAGATATGATGAATGCGATGCTTATAAGTTCGGGCCTACCTCAAAACATGTGGGGTGAGACAATTTTGACAAGTAATTACCTTTCAAATAAGGTACCTCACAAGAAGCTCGATAAGACTCCTTATGAGATGTGGAAAGGTAGGAAACCTTCCTACCAATACCTCAAAGTGTGGGGGTGTCTTGCAAAAGTTTTGGTTCCAACACCTAAGAAAATAAAGATAGGATCTAAAACAGTGGAATGTATCTTTATTGGTTATGCACGTAATAGTAGTGCTTACCGATTCTTAGTACATGAGTCTCATAATCCAGATGTACATAAGAATATGATAATAGAATCGAGAAATGCTTGGTTCTTCGAAAATATATTTCCTTGTAGGTCCAACGAGGGACCTAGTACGTCAAAATGGACGTTTGACGTATTTATGGATAATGATAGTGGGGATTATGAGAAAGAACTCGAGTTCGAGCCTAGACGTAGCAAACGGGCAAGAGTAGAAAAGTCTTTTGGTCCTGATTTTCTAACTTACTTGATAGAGTATGATTCTAGTACTCTAACTTGCTTATTAGAAAATGAACCAGATTTTCTAACTTGTTTGTTAGAAAATGAGCCTCGAGCGTATTTAGAAGCCGTGACTTCTACAGAAGGACCAATGTGGAAAGAAGCTATAAAAAGTGAGGTGGATTCTATTTTACAGAATCATACTTGGGAACTTGTTGATCTTCTTCCGGGTAGTCCTATTTGATCTTAGCATGCAGTTTTAGAGTGATCTATGTGAGTATGAAGGGCATGTCTATGGGAGTTCATCTTAAGCCAAGTCTTGCATAATCTCAACTGAGTACATGTGCATACAGGGTTTTAATCTACCTAATTTCGGGTGCCCGGTTATTGGCCTGAGAGGGGACTCACTTGTGATTCTGAGATGATTCTTGAAGCAGGATAGGTTGTACAAGTTAATTGGTGGTATGATTGGTTGAGCAGGAAGGAAGTGTGATCAGTTGCAGTGCATGGATGGTGGATTATCCTAGGTAATTGCTTGAGGACAAGCAAAAGTTCTAGTGTGGGGGAGTTGATATCTACTATTTTGTACAATAATTCACCCCTTATTTTAGTTGTTTTGAGGCTTATTTTCTGTATCCTAGTGAAATTGGGAATTGTTTGTGTGTTATATTGTCCAAGTGCTAAATTATCTACAAGGAACAACAAAGGAAGAATTTTGGAACATTTTGGACAAGTTCTGGAAGAAAAGGAAATTACAAGGGAATAATACAAATTGGAAAAGAATTGGAAGTTGCCTAATGGGCCAAGGCCCATCTACCTCCTATATATTCTACATATTCTCTACAATTGAGGAGTTCCCCTTACAGAGTTCAAAACCCTAGTTAGTTTTAGTTTATTCTCTTTATATTTCCCTAGCATAGTTTAGATTAGTTATACATTAGATTATTTAATTTCAAGCTTGGAATCTTGGATTGAAGTTGAATTTGTTCTTTATCAGTTAAGTTTCTCTTCCCTTTTATTTCTTGCAATGTTTATGGTTATTTATTATTGCTTTGCTTTGTTTACTTTAACCATGCGTGAGTAATTCGCTTATGGGTTTGGATTAGGGCTCCATTGTTAATCTTGATGTTCAATTTATGATTAATTGCATAAATGGATTGAATCTTTTATCTAGGGTTTATGTTGATTTAGGGATTTCTTTCTACTTGTTATTGATTGATGGCCACAATTAATTGCTAGTCTAGGAGAGGGATTCATTACAACGACAGTTGGATGGAGACCTCGAGCCTTACCAATTTCAACCTAATTTTCCTGCTATGAAAGTAGAGGTAATTTTGGGGACTTACAATGCTTAGGTGCTTAAGGTTATGATTGATGCATCACGACAGTTGGGCAATCTTAGCCTAATTCTCTTATTGATTACGAAAGTAGCTGAGTTGAATTCTTTTGTGCATTGCCCATATATCCCTTGGTTAATTATTCTTTCCCTAATCCTGAGTTTGTTAGAACATCAAGGTTACAATCCCCCTAATCTGGCCCATACCTTTATCATACAGTTTACACCTTAATCAATTGCTTTCTTTTACATCAATCAGTCTTTGTTGCTTGGATTCTATTAATTCATATACTCTAGTGTCTGGTAATTCACATAATTACGTGCTATAGCCCCAATCCTCAGCGGAACGACATTACATCCCTTTTTACACTCATCATTTGTGCTCATCAACGAGAATAAATTCCATTAGGATACCATAGCAGCGTTGCGGAATTTGGAAGTTCATCAAATGGATGTAAAAACAGCTTTCTTAAATGGAGAGTTAGATGAAGAAATCTATATGGAACAACCTGAAGGGTTTGTTGTTCCCGGACAAGAAAAGAAAGTGTGTAGATTGGTTAAATCGCTATATGGTTTAAAACAGGCTCCTAAACAATGGCACGAGAAGTTTGACCATGCGATGTTAACAAATGGGTTTAAAATGAACGAGAGTGACAAGTGTGTCTATGTTAAAGAAACGATAGACGGTTATAGCATTCTCTGTTTATACGTAGATGATATACTCATCGTTGGTAGTAATGATCGAATGATCAAATCTACCAAAAATATGTTAAATATGAGATTTGACATGAAGGATATGTGTTTGGCTGATTTAATTCTCGGAATTAAAATCATTAGAAGACCTGATGGTCTTATGTTAAGTCAAATTCATTATGTTGATAAAATCCTTGAAAAATTTAACAAGGATGATAATCAAGTGGCTAAGACACCTTTTGATATAAACATTTTACTAACCAAGAATCAAGGAGAGTGTATTTTTCAAGTAGAATATGCTCTAATTATTGGTAGTTTAATGTATCTAATGAGTTGTACTAGGCCAGATATTGCCTTTGCAGTTAGCAAACTCAATAGATATACAAGTAACCCCAGTGATATACACTGGAAGGCAATTATAAGGGTTATGAGATATTTAAGATATACTCGTGACCTAGGACTGAGATATTTAAGATACTTGAGGGTTACAGCGACGCTAATTGGATAGCGGATATCAAGGATTCTAAGTCCACGAGTGGCTACGTGTTTACGTTAGCTGGTGCAGCTATTTCATGGAAATCCTCGAAACAATCCTTGATAGCTAGATCCACGATGGAATCTGAGCTAATAGCCTTAGACAAATGTTGTGAAGAGGCTGAATGGCTACGCCATTTTCTCGAGGATATTCCTTGTTGGGAAAAACCTGTACCTCCCATCTGTGTGCATTGTGATAGTCAAGCCGCAATTGGAAGGGTACAAAGTAATATGTACAATGGTAAGTTTAGATAGATACGTCGTAGACATAATACCATTAAACAACTTCTCACAATTGGTGTTGTCTCTATTGATTTTGTAAAATCAAAAGATAACATAGCGGATCTGCTAACCAAAGGGTTAAATAAAGAGTTGATAGAGAAATTGATACGAGGAATGGGATTAAAGCCCATGGATTGAAAATTCTATAGTGGATACCCAACCTAGCTGGCACCTAGGTTCAATGGGACAACTAAATTGTAGAATGAAATGTGTCACTGTGGGGGTCTCGAACTCCTACCTTTTCCTCGTAGAACAGTGACTCCTGCATGAGGCTAGCACGCAGATGCTTTAATGATTCGAATGTCTGTAGACATATGTGAGTATGCAGGATACTCGGAAAAGAATCACCTATGTTAGAGAGAAGTGAGGGTCGCTTCAAAGGAGTAAATATGTCATCATCTACACAAACAACCGTCGGTTCAAAGACATCGCATTCTACCAGACAGTCAGTAGAGTAAATATATCTTCACAAGGGAAGGTTCAAAAGGTAACACCTACCTATCCTATACAGGAATCGTCCGTTGAACACAATTGTGTCTCTTAGTCAGTTTCGAAATCAATTTTCATTCATGTGGGGGATTGTTGGAATAATATTGCAGTTTAAGTGACTATTTTATCGTATAAAATATATGAAAAGTCCACTTTCGATTTGATTGGGGTAAAAGTGGATCCGAGTTCTAAAATTTTGTACACATAAAGTAGAAAATGGGTGAATGAGAAATTGTTTCTCAAATGTACCTATTAGATCATCTTTATAATGCTTTATTATTTTAGGATAATCTTTATTCTGATCTTGTTTCAATCCCAGTGAAGTGGTTATCTTCTGTGCTTGATCTTTAGCTATCATTAGAATCTATACTATATATAAAAGCATTATCCTCCTTCCAAAGTTTCCCGCCCAAAGTTAGTGGCATTTTGGTAAAATCTGTTATTTTATTTATTTATTTATTTATTAATTATTAATTTATTATGGTTAAATGTTGGTGATTGAATAATTGGATTTATTAATTAATTAAAATGTTAAATAGGTAATATAATATGGTAATATTAATTGGTGATTGAATAATTGATGATATAATTGGTGTGATATAATTGGTGTGATATATTTGGTGATATATTTGTAATATATGTAACATATGTAGTAGTATAAATAGAATGAATATGTGATATATTTGGTGATATATTTGTAATTTCGATTAAGTTATTTCAATCAAATAAAATTTAATACATAATTTCAAGATGTATTCTTCAATCTTCATCCATTTTGACTAATAAACTATTGCTTAAATAGTACATTAATAATTTTTTAATAACATAACATAATTATATATGTGATTTAAGATTGAAATAAATTCCTTTTTTTTAAAGATATATATATCGAATTAAGTTTTAGTAGTCTTGAGGATTTTTCCTAATCTTAGCCTGGAGGATTTTGGCTAACAGTAGCCTAGGAAATTATAACATATTGATATATTAATTTTATGGTAATAAATTATAACAGTAGCGTAATTATGTTTTTCTTTTTCTTTTTTTCTCCTACTAATCAGCCAAATTTCCTAAACTACTCCCCCATCTCCACCCCTCTTAATTTCTTACCTTTTTCACCTGCATCTCTCTCTCTCTTCCTTATTTTCTATATAAACTATTGCTTATAATCATAATTCGTATTCCATGTGAATTCTGAACCGAATTTTACCTTTATTTTTCTCTCTCTATCTCTTAAAATCGGTTTCTCCCGGAAAATCAACAACCATGAGTACTGTAAACACGGTGGGATACCGGATTGGCGACGTGGTGGAGGTATTGAGCAACGAGGAAGGCTTTGTGGGATCCTACTACGAGGCGACGGTGGTGGGTGTATTGCCCGGCGACAGGGGCTACGTAGTCCAAAACAAGACTCTGTTGACGGACGACTTTTCATCACCGCTGACGGAGACGGTTCCTGCTGATGAAATCCGGCCGAAGTCGCCGAATGTTTACGCTGACCTTTATTACATTTGCCAGAAAGTTGACGCCTTTGACAATGATGGTTGGTGGGTCGGCAATATCAGCAGGAAAATGGGGGATCGTTACTATGTCTACTTCGAGACCACGGACGATGAAATCCTTTATCACAAAGATAGGATCAGAATCCATCTTGATTGGGTTAATCAAGAGTGTGTTATCACCCAACGTTGATAGCATTTCGTTGCAAGCATTATGTTGATAGCATATATTAGGATCAGGGTCCTTAATATATTGTGGTTTAGTCACATCCTTAATTCTTAAATATTTATGATATACATTTAGTTAATTTTATAATTTCATTTCCTTAATTATATTTGCTATTTAATTTATTATAATTATAATTAAGTGAATTATATTTACAAATTAAAATAATTTAATTTCTAAATTTGTATGGATTAAAGTAGTCCCTAATATATTACGTATTTAGGTAGATTTCTAAATAGTTACAATTTTATAAGAAACGGTCATCGTTCAAAGAGCAACCTGCAACTCCGGAAGAAACTACTACCATTGGAAGGAGGTGCCAGCATTGCTGGGTTGATAAGACTCCACAATGGCGGGCTGGCCCCATGGGGCCAAAGACGTTGTGTAATGCCTGTGGGGTGCGGTACAAGTCTGGTAGGCTCCTGCCAGAGTATCGCCCCGCGAATAGCCCTACCTTTTCAACTGCAGTGCATTCCAATTCTCACAGAAAAGTTTTGGAGATGAGGTGGCAAAAGACGGGAGGAAAGGATGGGATCCCGAGCAACGAAGCCTATGGATATAGAGTAGCTTGTGGTGAGTAGTTTACAGCATCTTGTGGAACTATTTTTTTTTTTTTTAAAAAAGTCGAGTCAGCTTAAGGCTTAGGGATTGTTGTAATGGCCTAGATGGTTAGGGGATCATAGTTGCTTTGTTTCAATCACAATCTACTCAGGGAATCTTGAACAACAGCCCATAATGAAGACAAATTTTAAAAAATGCAATTCACCTACTGTATTTGTGATTACGAATCTTAATTATAAAAAAAAATGCAATTCACCTACTGTATTTGTAATTATGAATTTTAATTATAATAATTATAATTGATAAAAGAATTTTAAATAATAACAGGAATGATTATATTTTAATAAAGTAAAATTGGAATAAAAGGTAAGTGATACCAATTAATATAATTAAATTAAGATAATATAGGAGTGCGGGGTGATATATATAGGAGAAAATAAATACTTTTTATATTTTAATCGAATGATGATTCAATGGGCAACCAAATTCTGCCAATTTAAGACTCCCTAGCTCATTGTGGTTCAGTTAAACAGGTAGTGAAATTTTATTATTGAGTTTATGGATGTCTCACTATTTCAATACCAATGAAGCGATGTTAATCTATAGGTGGAGCTACTTGAGCATATAATATAAAATTATAAATGTGCCAAAATAACAGAAAGTAAATAAATGACTTAATAATAACCTTGAAAATAACGGAAAGTAAATAAATGACGAAATTAGATTACGGTTGTATAGTCAATGATTCACATAATTGATTGACCAAACTAAATTAAAAATTAATTCAAAGTGGTACAATAATTTGAGTGTTAACTGGACCAGCGGACCACATGTGCTCTAGCATCAAATTCATTCTTTTGTCCTAACAAGATAACAATTAAGTATCACTCTTAGCTTAAAAAAAAAAAAGAAAAAAAAAATAACTTAGCATCACTCTTAAAATGATCAAACACATATATAACTTTACGAACATTATAAAAGGTTCAATATATATTAAAAAAATCAATATATATTTTCTCTTCTTTCAATACGAACGTACTATTATTTCTATATATAAAATGAGTAATTTATGGAATGGGTAAGTGTTATTTGGGACGAAATTTATTGTATTTTAATTTTAATTTCTAACCATTTATAACCAAAATTGAAATGGTAATATCCTACTAACATGTCAACCTTATTCCATTTTATATTCATATAACAACTTAACAAAAATATCTTCAATTTTCTGAGTTTAAAAAAGAGACACATTAATGTAAGATATTTTAAAAATGAATAATGACATTCTTTTTCTAATTTTATCTCATAACATTCATGACAAGAAAATTATTTTGAATCATTGATACTATAAATTGATTGACCCCATCATGCGTTTAAGTTTTTTTTTTTTTAAATAATTTATTAATTTATTAATTAATCAAATACTATTATTTAAAAAATCAATCACATATTACCAAATAAAGAGTTAAAAATTAAGAGTCAAATTTTTTAAAAAAAAAAAGAAAAAAGAATTTAACATCACTCTTATAATGATCACACACATATATAACGTCGCATATTATAGAAGGGCCAATATATATGAAAAAAACCAATATATATTTTCCCTTCTTTCAATACGGATGTACTATTATTTCTATATATAAAATGAGTAATTTATGGAATGGGTAAGTGTTATTTGGGACAAAATTTATTGTATTTTAATTTTAATTTCTAACCATTTATAACCAAAATTCAAATGATAATATCCTACTAACATGGTCAACCTTATTCCATTTTATATTCATATAACAACTTAACAAAAATATCTTCAATTTTCTGAGTTTTAAAAAGAGACACATTAATAGAAGGCATTTAAAAAATGAATAATGACATTCTTTTTCTATGTCACCCCATCTTGCGTCTAAGTTTTTTTTTTTAAAAAATAATTTAGTAATCAAATACTATTATTTAAAAAATCATACACATATTACCAAATAAAGAGTTAAAAAACCAAATCAAATACTATTATTTAAAAAAAAATCAATCACATATTGATTTTATGTTACGGTTCTTATGAGGCAAATATTCAAGTTTATAACATTTTAATTTATAACCATTTATAACCAAATTTCAAATGGTAATATCCTACTAAAGTGGTCAATCTTACTCCATTTTATTCATATATATATATATATATATATATATAGAATTACATTCTAGTAAAAACATGTGTTAAAATAAAAACTTGTGGACGTATATACGCCGGATGTCTGTTTTGGTTGGTCAAGATCTAATGTCGCATGGGTGACTTTTTTTTTCTTCCGATAGCCAGTTTTTATTTTAGTGTAGGGTATTTTAGGAATTCCAGGGAGTCTTTGTAGTGTTGAGTAACGTGGTGTGATAAGGATTATATCATTCACGCGCTGATTTTGTAGAGCTTCGTTCGCTATCTGCGTTCTCGTTTGCGTTTGAGGTGTGACATCGACGTCTCTTCGTGGGGTGGTGTTGGTTTGATTCTTCGATCTCCATGTAGCAATGGTCGACAGTGGGGGCCGCTGTAGGGCGAAACGTCGGGGTCCACAGTCCAGGGGTTCCGTGTCAGGTATTTTTTCACTCGTTTGTCGATTTGTGTAATTTTTTTAATCCTTCGCGTTGTTTGTGTGTTGTGTATTCGATTGGTGGTCTTCCTGTCCGTGGGGTGTTGTTGGTACGCTGGATTTTTGCCGGAATTTGTTTGGTTTTTTTTTTTTTTTGGGAAATCAAAAAAATCGCCGTGGGGTTTATGGATGTGGGGATTTTGTGTTTTGTAGCTGCATGTGTGTCCGAGGGTTGTGCAATATTCTTTATGTGATGCATGGTCATCTCGTGTAGTTTAGGCCGGTGGGGTGGGTCTACCGGAGTTTGACCTGCGGCCAGCGATTTTTTTTTTTTTTTGGAAATTAGTAATCCGGTGTGTAGGATTTCTGTAGTTAGTGTTGAATGTTTAATTTCTAATGCGGGTTCCCCAGTTTGGTTTGCTGCAATCTATGTTGTCCAATCTCTAAATTCCAGTGTGTTGTGGTTATGGTTGGCTTGTGTGCAATTCAGGGTTTTGTACTGTTCAAAACGCATGTGGTTTTTAATTTAATTAATTTGGTGCTATTATACTTCAGGTTGGGTTGGTGGTTTTATTTTATAGATTTATAGGTTCTTTATGTTCGTGTGTTGTGGCCTTTTTTTTTTTTTTTTTTTTTTTTTTTTTTTTTTTTTTTTTTGTTCTTGGGTTGGTAGTGTGTGTGTTTGGTCTGTTTTGCTGGTGTGGTCCTTTTGGTTTGAGGTGTGCGCATGTTTGTTTGATGATGTGTGCGTACGTGGGAAGTAAGGATTTAGTGTATCGTACTTCACAAAATACATGTATTTATTGTTATTCTAACTTCAAGTAGTGTTGGTGGTTTTATTTTATAAATTTGTAGACATTTCGATCCCTATTGACATTGCGGTTTTGCGTAGGGTTGGAGTGTCAAAAGATATTTATGTTAAAACGGAAGGTCAATGACTTCCCGAGTGTCGGTCTCGAAGGAGGGACGTGGAGGTGTGTCAAACATTCGGGGGTTTACTAGATAGATTCATGCATAAGATTTGAGTGTGGTGAAGAGTGGAATTGCAAGTGAGAGTGTAGTTCATTGGCTGGTTTGAGTGTAAAAGAGTAGTAAAGTAAAAGTGATTTTGGGAATATGTAAAAGGGGTAGGGATTGGATAGTGTTCATGAATATTGCATAGTGAGAGTCTAAGGTCAAGGATTAGGATTGCTAGGATATTGTCTATTCAAGAGTGTGTTGTCTTAGTCCTTTTCCACCTTGTGTACTAAGGCTTCTTTGACTTAGGAGTGCCTACAAGCATCCAAAGTTCTAAGAGACATTTTATCAAACACTTTAGCTACACACCATCCTACTATTCTTAAGAAGTCCATAAGAACTTTGATTGTGTAAAGCTTCAAATCCTAACTCTAATCAAAGACATGAAAGAGTCAAGAGCTCAATCTCTCATCTAGATTGGCCAAATCCAAACAAGATCGCAACAAAACAACAATCAAAAGACAAGAATAGATAATCCATCAACACAAACTCATAGATCCAAGATATAGAAATAAGATCATCACAAGAGCAATATTCAATCACACAATCCAAATCCCTAGACTAAATTAGCTACACATGATATGAAATGAAAGTAAGAGCTAATTTAATCCAAGAACAAGACAACTAAAAATATAGAAATGTAATAGAGGTCACCTAGAGAGAAGAAGATATTCCATCCAAGCTTGTTGTCTTCTACAATGGAGATTGATCTAATCTAAAAACTAAGAAGAATGGAGAAAATTCTCCAAAGAAAAACTAAGAAAAGTGAAGACTAAAAATCTGGAAAATCCTCCTCTGAAAATTCATCAAAGGGGTTTAAATAGTCTCCGAAATGACAACCCTAGCTGAATTTCGCGCATCACGCCTCCACGCCTCTCACACGCGTGTGAGCGTGCGTGGGAAGCTTCTGGAAAGTTTCCACGCTTACTCACACGCGTGTGGCCTTCCAGATCAGTCCTCCGGGGCTCCGCTTTTGCCTGGTTTGCTCTTTTAGCTCATCTTTTGGTCCTATTTGCTCCCGGGGCTCCTGTTTTGCTTCTTTTAAGCTAAAAATAGCTTTTGTGCATCAGTTAGTAATTTTCAAGCATTTACGCACATAATTTGCCAGATAAGAACGTTATAGATGCGATAAAACACCCTAAAACGTGCCTGAAAAAGGGTATCTCGGAGTCTTATCAAATTTTCCACACTTTATTTCTTGCTTGTCCTCAAGCAAGACTTTTTACTCTCTAAGCATATAAGTCTCCGAGATACTCTCTTCTGCAAAATAAAGCTTTTAGCAAGTCAAAATAATGGGTGTCTGAGACTGTTGAAACGGGGGAAATCATTTGTGTTATCTACAAAGGATTTTGGTCAGATGCCAGCAACTCAAGAAATATTTTCGGGAAGTAAAAACCTTTAGTAGATATGAATAAATAAAACAAAGGATCACACCTCTCGCACCATACGTAAGCATGCATTTCCAAAGTTTTGGTTCACCTTTTATTTAAATAAGGCCTCTAGCCGATCTAACTAGTGAGAACGATGTGCACTAGCTAATCAACTTTCCATCGTTATACGCCAAAGCCCAACGTAAATGTAAATGAGGGTAGGGGCATGGACCACTCACCGCTTTTGGCTTAGTGCGGTCCCTCTTTCTTCTCACTTCCTAGGATAACGTCATCGAGACACCCGACTTCACATGGAGATCCATGTTTTTTCGAAGGTCAGTGCAATGGGTACTCGAATCCTAGCAAAGCGGCTCACCTCAGCTCTATTTTCTCAATTCTTGGGATCGTTTTATGTGAACAACCGACTCCAGATAAAGCTTTTTGCTTACCGAAGACTATGGTTTGGACACAACCCAACGAATTGGCTTCCCTCAATTTTAAACTCTTTGGTGATTGGCCTTTCGCCTTTTCGACTCCTCCTCGTGTCAACCCCTCATGCCTTTTTCTATTTAATGTTCAAGGGTTTTGTTTTCTCATTAAGCTCACCATAAGGCTCTCCTTTTGCCCCATGCCCTACCAAGGTTAGTTCAATTCCGGGCCTCGCTAGTTTTATCTTTCTCAAATTAAAGAGTGCACACTCTCACTTCGAGAGATCCTTGACTAAGGTCTTACGTAAATAAGAGGTGAACATCATGCAAGCAGGCAAGAATATAAACTTATTTGGCTCTAAACTCTCTCATGGGTGCGAAAAGTAACTTCCTCAAAGATATTTCGAGAGTAAAAATTTTTAGGCATCTAGTCAAAATTCTCCCTAGATAACACAAATAATAACTCTCTTTTCAAAACTGCAAATGCACTCGCTTATCGTTCCCAAGAGCTTTACTTCTAAACTAAGCATGTAAACATTTAAAGCATGAAGTGCGTCCTTTCCACACTTTAAAGGAAACATCGTCCTCGATGTTTCTATACGCACAAGGTAAAGGATCAAAACTGGGATTCTAAAGATAGACAAAATAAAAATCCCTTTCCACACTTTGGAAATTGCTCTGGGATAAATGGTATGCATCAAACAATTCTATTAGTCATGGCAAACTCTAATATACTAATACACAAAGCTATAAAGAAAATATTTCCACACTTTAAAGATAAAAAACGGGGCTTGAAATTTAGAAAAGGGATAAGAGGATAAACCAAGTATGCATCCCTTTTTCCACACTTTAGCTTCCAGCATAGGTCTGCTCCCGTTATATATGCTCTATGAGAAATGGAGACATAACATACAAAAAGGGTTTCCGGAATACTATTCAATTATTATAAACTGAAAGAAATATGAAAGCAATAATAATAATAAAAAAAACTTAGATAATAAAGCATAAAAATAAGTAAAAATATCTGAATAGAAATGCGGAAAATTAAAGCAGTTGGAAATGAAAGCGATAAAATAAAGTAAAGTAAAGAGATAAAGAAATAAAAGTCGGCACCCCGCGCATAGGGCACCTAATGTTCACATGGGACCACCAATCAAAGTAACCAAAGTTATGGGACTCAGAATCAATTATCAGTCAAAAGTCAGGATCGAGAAGGGACTAAGGTGGCATCACTGATCGCCGAAGGACGGAGGGTGGAACTGACTATCAAATCGAGCCTGAAGATCTTGAATCATCCTAGCATTCTCCTCAACTGCTCTTCTTGTACGAAGAAGCTCTTCATTCTGACTAACTTGGAATGCTAAGAACTGCTCGTCCTGCCTATCCTGTTGTGCGAATACAGAAGTGAACTAGCCTTCTTGCCATGTGCGCTGCTCACGCCAATAATTCATCTGTTCATTATGGAGCTGCCTATGAAAGGTCTGTGCTGTATCCCAATCCATGGGGGTAGGGCCTTGCTCCTACGCAAATTCTACCTCCTCATTCTCTTCATCGTCGCCATCATCATCAGAATCATTCAAATCAGGTGCATCATCACCTCTAATCCTCAATTCTGCAGCAAAGAACTCACCCACTATAAAAGGAATCGAACAACCATCCGATCTCTCGCCCATCAACTAGTTTAGAAGGCCCAACCCATAGCACAGTTTAGTCACGAAAGGTCCAATGAATACAGTCTGAACCTTTGTCTTTTGCTGAGTTTGGAGCCATTTTCTAGCTTGCACGCCCATGTTGATACTGACATTATTCTCCATACACCACATGTAGAATAGATCCTGCCTGTATACCTTGTTCCTATTTGTGGTTCGGCTAGAGAGATTTATGGCAAAGGCTAATCTGATAGCCTTCAAAGCATTCCGGGTGATGAGCTTTGCTTTCAAGTTCGAAGAGTTGTACGGGGCATTGTTTGTGATGCTTCTCCAGTATCTTCTAGCAGCTTCATCTGAATCAAAGTCGTCTTTGAAATCTCTGAAGTAAGGCATGGACACGCTCGTCTCATCATGAAAACCGAGTGTAACACCTAGAGTGTTAACAGACATACTGTAGTGGTTGCCGAAAAGAGTGAATGAGATGGACTCTCTTGCATCGTTGACTTCCTTCCTGATGTTCAGGGTTGCTAAGAATTCATATGTCACCGGTGCATAAGTGGGTCCTTTCCACTGAAACAGATAGCGGAGCTGTTGGTGCCTCAAAAGTTCATTTACCTCATTCAAACAACCGAATTCTCTCAAAACGTTGTCTTCAAAGTGATGGCCGACACAAAGCTGTTTTCCCTTGTAGTTATCTACTGTTGCAAGCTGGATGGGTGTCAAGTGTCGTAGTGACCTCGATCCCGGCTCCTGCATAGCTTGTTGAGCTGTAGCTTGCTGCCGTGTCCGTGACCGACTCGATTCTCCCTTATCGTGTTTCGATTTCTTAGCAATCTCTTTTGTGCGCCCCATCCTACAAATTATAGAAATTATGATTCATGGTCTTTGAATAAGTCACCATTATATTTGTATAAAATTTCTTGTCAAAATAATGGAATTTTAACATATAGGGTTAAGAATTTTCGAAAATTTTGTCATAGTTTCCCCTCTATTTTGGACAATTCTGTCATAAGAATATCAGCAATATCATTCCATTATCACACACATGCATGAATTCATCATAAGATATGTCAATTTGATAATCAAATATGAAGTCAACTACAAAAGTCAAGAATTTCAAAAAGTCAACTTCATCTTCTTCCCCAAATTTCAAAATTAGGGTTTGAAATTGAAAATTCAATTTGGGCAACGTAGCATGTGAAAAATCAAATTGATGACATAGAATAGTTCTATAACAAGTTTATTCATCAAATCAAGCATCAATTTCATAATTTCAACAAGAAATCTAACAAACCCATTTGTTCATCAATGGTGTTCATACTTGAAGTTCAAAAAGATACAACAATCTATCAATGTAACCATCAATAATGAAAGAAAACATCAAAGGATAGTTCTATAAAGCATTGTGACCAACTTAATCATTCAAAAACATTCAAAATCATGCTAGGCAAGGTAAACTAAATTTCACATTCAAGCTCTTCCAAACTCATGAATATTCAAGGATAAGGAGTTAAAAAGATGAAAGATTACCTTGATGTTGATGTTTAATCTCCTTGAATCGTAAAAAGTGAAAAGTATGTTCAAACCTTGAGTTTGGTTCTTCCTTGCGTGGAGAAGAGAAGAGAAAAATAAGTTTTGGGAGTAAAATATGGTGGAATGGCCGAACAAGGGTTTTAAACCCGTAGAGGCCTTCCACGCCGGGCAACACGCGTGTGATCGTGCGTGGGAGCTTACTGCTTTGTTCCCACGCACGGCTACACACGTGTGAGCCTCGTGTAGGTCTACTGCATCGTTTTCTTCTGATTTTTGGCTTTCCCTTCCATACCTATATCCAATTTAAGCTCTTCCAAAGCAATTTCTAGTCTCGAATCCTACAAATTAGTCCTCAAAACATGGTTCCAAATGATTGTGGCAATTTATTAGAACAAAAACATTAAAAACGAAAGTACTGCAATAATAAAAAGCATTTTATTAAAATCTTGGGTTGCCTCCCAAGCAGCGCCACGGTTTACGTCCTTGGCTAGACGCATCATACCTTGGTTTTGATTCAACCATATTCTTTGGTAGTGGGTAGAAAGCATTTTGGTACCCACGTGTTCTTCCAGGTAAGCTTATCGTTCCTCCGCTTCGGTTTTGGTTTCGTCTTCGATTTGACCTTTGCCCTTTCATCGTCATCAGCTCCTTCTTTTGCTTTTTCCTTGTCATCTTTCTTGGCTTGTCCTTCGAATCTCAGGGTGATTTCTCCTGAACTAACATCTATTCGTGCACGATAAGTAGCCAGAAATGGTCTTCCAAGAATTAAGGATTCATGGGGATCATCATCTCCCATCTTACAGACAATAAAATCGACAGGCACAAGAAATTTTCCTATTCTTACTATAACATCTTCCGCCAAGCCTTCAGGATACCGGGTGGTTCCGTCAGCTAAACGTAGAGTCAACCTCGTCGGTTTCAAGCATGGTAGGTTCAATTTTTCAAAAAGATTTAAAGACATGACATTGATATAAGCACCAAGATCAGCAAGAGAGTTTCTAGATTCCATGTTCTGTATAGAACATGGAATCAATAAAGCTCCAGGGTCACCCTTCTTTTTGGGGTTTCCCTCAGTCAAACAAGCCGAAGATTCTTGGCTTAAACATGTAAAATTATCACTAATGTCATTCTCAAACAACTCACGGCATTCTTCACTATTAAATAATTTCCGAATAAAAGCTTTAAATTTACCTTCTCGAGCTGTTTCTTTTCCTTCTGAGCTTTTGATGTTGTCTCTTGGTAGTTCCTTTTCTTTCGGGCATTCTTCCGAAGTGGTTTCCTTCTTGCGTTCCTTCATGGATATAGTGCATGCACTGTTTGCATTTTTCAACTCAAGATTAAGACTACAAGAGGTAGCCTTGTTTCTTCGGTCGTCTAGCTTACATTGGCAAGTTCCACAGATAGCATCCATTGGATCACATTTCTCATGTGTTTCTTCTTTGGCATCAATGGCGTTGACTCTCTCTTTCGGGTTATTTTCAGTGTTACTCGGGAGTTGCCCGTAGTGTCGATCCGACATCATCTTAAACATCTGAGAGATTTGATTCTCGATCGTCTTAAGTGTAGCCTTAGACTCTTGTCGAAGACTAGAAATTTCTTGCCTAATCACTTGAGTAATTTCTTGTTTCAGATTTGCCCGATCATTTTTGAGTTCCATGATCGTCCTTGTAAGTCTTTCATCTACCTCACGGATGTCATCCCTTCTTTGTTGAGTAAAATCAAGTTGAGAGTCGTATTGCGGCCTGAACTGAGTCATTTGATTTCCATTTCCTTGGTTTTGATTGTACATCAGTCTGTTCTTATCAGTCTGTCCATATGCAGGCTTCTGTCCATAATTGTATTGTCTTTGCGCTTGATATCCATCGTTATGGCAATTGTTCCAACCCTCTCCCTGTTTCCAATTGTTGTTTGATCTTTGGTTTTGTCCATAAGCATTGAAGTTGGAGTTCCTTTGATAGTCTACGGCCTCGACTTGTTCTGATGCGGACGTAGAAGTACAAATATTGGTGTCATGAGGTCCTCCACAGATATTACAATAAAGTGCCAATGCCATAAAAGGCTTGGGTTTTCCTTCCATTTTTTCTACCATAGCCTGTAGCTTCTTGATTTCGTGATTCATTGCTTCGATTTTGGCCTCACTTGCCACTCGATTATCAAATTCATAAATTCCTCCATGATCTCCTCGTCGTTCATACCAACTGGATGTGTTTTTAGATATTCTCTCGATTAATTCCTCAGCCTCTTGCAAAGTTATACACTACAAGAAATTTCACATTTAGTGACAACAGAAGTTGTCACTAAAACTATCGATTTTGGTCACTATTGAAATTAGTGACCAATTTTTGAAGTCGTCACCTGTCGTCACTATATCCTCCGTCACTA